>JACRUU010000015.1:21139519-21162019 GCA_030449085.1 Kryptopterus vitreolus
GTTATGGGAACTTAATTCGTCGTATATATATATATATATATATATATATATATATATGCCAACTTTGCACCGTGGCACACTGGGTGTAGGTTGTAGACACTTAACTGGCCTGGAAGTCTATTTTTCAAGCCCGGCGTCTTTTATTAATGTTGGCTTCCTCACTGATGTCGGCGAGTATGAGCTCCCAGCCGAGGCTAGAAAGCAATCTTAACACACCATAAAAGATTAATGCTGCGCGCAAGTTATTCGCTTCAAAGTGCCTCTGTTTAGGAAGCGATTGTAATACTAACTCAACTCAATCTGTTTTACTGTTTTCCTTTCTTAATATATTTGTACATTTCTGAACACAACAGAGGGGCACGGTGGTTTAGTGGTTAACACGTTCGCCTCACACCGCCAGGGTCCGGGTTCGATTTCCGTCTCGGCCATGTGTGTATGTGGAGTTTGCATGTTCTCCCCGTGCCTTTTTCCCCCCGGGTTCTCCGGTTTCCTCCCCCCGGTCCAAAAACATGCACGGTAGGTTGATTGGCACCTTGGAAAATTTGTCCCTAGTGTATGAATGTGTGTAGTGAGTGTGTGTGTGTGCCCTGTGATCCTCCCTGTGATGGTTGGCATTCCATCCAGGGTGTATCCTGCCTTAATGCCCATAGACGCCTGAGATAGGCACAGACTCCCCGTGACCCGAGGGAAGATCGGATAAAGCGGTTAGATAGATGAATGAATGAATATATATATATATATATATATATATATATATATATATATATATATATATATATATATATATATGATATATATATATATATATCTATATATATATATATATATATATATATATATATATATATATATATATAGGCAGGTGTGTAAAAAATGCTGTGAGCAAAGAATGCTTTCAGAAATATATATATTATTTTTTTCATTTTTTAAGAACTTTGAAGAAGTAGAAGTAGTGGAAGTGATGGCACCCCCACAGAGCCCTGATCTCAACATCATGGAGTGTGTGTGGGATTTACATGAAGAGACAGAAGGATGTGAGAACGTCTCCATCCACAGAAGATCTGTGTTTACTTCTCCAAGATGGAACAAACAACCAGCCGAGTTCCTTCATAAACACTGTGTGTAAGTGTACCTACAAGTGTTACTGCTGTTTTGAAGAGTAAAGTGTGTTCACAACAAATATTGATTTCCATTTCTCTTTTCTTCATTCACTGCATTTCCTTCATTGATGAAAGCAAATCATTAACACTTCCATTTTTGAAAGCATTCTTTATTTACTTATTCTGAAGGCTGAATTTCTTCTGAATGGCATCTATGAATTTCATAATGATATATTTGGTTCGTGTTGATTGTATGAAACCTGACAGTATTTACTGTGCTGTTTACTGTTTACTGTATTAGCATTCATTCATTTCCTGGTTGTTCATCCGTTTTCAGAAAATGTAATCCTGGGTTTTTCTCTGTTACCAATTAAATCTACACGAGGTTCACGAGAAATCATTGGTTATTGGTTGATCTGCTGCTGTTAACATTCGCCTTCATTAATGACATTCAATATCCATTTGTATAATTCTCCAATTCGAATCATAGTACAAATTGATTTCACCTTTTTGCATTCAACCATTGATTTAATGAACTGATGCCTAGATGTGGAATCAGGGCAGCCATGATACGCCACCCCCTGGAGCACAGAGGGTTAAGGGTCTTGCTCAAGAACCCAAGAGTGGCAGCATGGCGATACTGGGGCTCGAACCCCCTACCTTCCGATAGCCTTGACCACTGATCTAACCCCTTCCGCATTGATCTAACACCTCCCTCACTGAACTAACCCCTCCCCCACTAATCTAACCCTTCTCCCACTAATCTAACCCCTCCTCCTCTCATCTAACCCCTCCCCCACTAATCTAACCCCACCTCCACTGGTCTAACCCCTCCTCCACTGATCTAACCCCTCCTCCACTGATATAACCCCTCCTCCACTGATCTAAACCTTCCATTACTAATCTAACCCCTCCTCCACTGATCTAAACCTTCCACCACTAATCTAACTCATCCTCCAGTGATCTAAACCCTCCCCCACTAATCAAACCCCTCCCTCACTGATCTAACCCCTCCTCCTCTCATCTAACCCCTCCCCCACTAATCTAACCCCACCTCCACTGGTCTAACCCCTCCTCCACTGATCTAACCCCTCCTCCACTGATCTAACCCCTCCCCCACTGATCTAACCCCTCCCCCACTGATCTAACCCCTAACCCCCCCCACTGATCTAACCCCTAACCCCTCCTCCACTGATCTAAACCCCTAACCCCTCCTCCACTGATCTACTTAACCCCTCCTCCACTGATCTAAACCTTCCACCACTAATCTAACCCCTCCTCCACTGATCTACCCTCTCCCACCTAACCCCTACTGACCCCCCTCCACTGATCTAATCCCTCCCCCCTAACCCCCCCCACTGAACTAACCCCTCTCTAACCCCTCCCCCACTGATCTAACCCCTCCTCCACTGATCTAACCCCTCCCCCACTGATCTAATCCCTCACACTGACCCCTCCCCCACTGATCTAATAACCCCTCCCCCCTAATATAACCCCCCCCACTGAACTAACCCCTCTCTCACTAATCTAACCCTTCCCCCATCTGACCCCTAACCCCTCCTCCACTGATCTAACCCCTCCTCCACTGATCTAAACCTTCCACCCTAATCTAACCCATCCTCCACTGATCTAAACCCTTCCACCCTCCACACCCCTCAAACCCCTCCCCACTGATCTAACCCTGATCTAACCCCTAAACCTCCACTGATCTAACCCTTCCCCCACTGATCTAACCCCTCCTCCACTGATCTAACCCCTCCCCCACTGATCTAACCCCTCCCCCACTGATCAAAAGACACTGAAGACACTAAAGTATGTCGGCATCTGTGGCTGTTTTCTCGATTCCTAAAAACATAGGCAGCGTTGTTCTCCGAAGTCAGCAGTGCAGAGTCCACGAAGCATTGTGAAATCCAAATAAACGCTGAGGTAACTGTGGAAATAGACCACAGTGCTCGTTGACACTTTGTGGAGCTGACATGAGCTGAAAACAAACCCGACTCCAGGGAGTGCCTGCGGGAGAAGTGTTACCCCGAAGTCGCCTTTACCCTGCTGGAAGAAGGCAGGGCTGAGATTAGGGCCTTGGTTACTCGCTGCTCCATCAGGGGAAGGCAGAGCGAGTTCATACCACCCTGGAGGATTCCGACCAGGCCGGGGACATATGGTCCTACGGTAAACAAGGAGAACCGGGGGACTCAAAGAGGCTCAGCAGAGATTCGTTTAGTGCTCAGTGTCCCTCCGCGATTGCTCATTACAGCAAATGATGATTTCCCTTAATAAACCAGGGGCTGTTTTTATGACCGCATCTTCTTTCCACTTTCGTCCCACGGGAACATCCGAGGTCTTGCAAAATACAATCCTTTTTTTCTTCTTCTTCCTTTTTTACCAGGAAAGTTGATTCCTCGAAGACAAGTTGCAACCTCGCGTCTCCTCAGGAGATCCCAAGCCACAATTGTTTGCCTTTCATCGAGATTACCATCAACACTAGCAAGTCTGGAGTTGGATAATTTCACACCACAAGCGGCTGTGCTGACAAACACGGCAACCTCGCTGCCAAACGATGTGGTCTCCGGAAAAACCTACCTCGGAGATTTAAGCACATCTGGCCCCCATCCAAACCTCCTGATGAGTTAGAATGGTGTTTATTGACGATCCTGATGAAGCGATCACTGGTGACCGGACGTCAGCTTTAGCTTCAAACGAGTCTGATGTATACGACTACGCCATGGGTACAAAAATGGCATTCTGTAATTGCAGCTTTTGTGGTTTGCTGTCATTACCATTGCCCCGGAGTTGTTGTGGGTGCACCGGTTGTTGTTTGGGTGGGCGGGGGTTTTGTCGACACCTGGCTGTATTTACACGCAAAGCCCCCAAGCTTTGCCATGCATTCTAGCGCTCCCGTAGAAGGCTTTGTGCTGTACTCTATGTTTGATCCGATAAGCTTCAAGCGGCCAAGTAATGAAGGCGATCCAAACAGTTCAGGTACAATTGAAGAAAGCGTGTCTGACAGGCCAGAAGACACGATCAATAATTTACACTCCGGGGCGACCCTTTCAAGATCGTCAATGCACAGCGACATGGGGCTTTTCTTTCCATTAAAACAGACTGGTAGGTGGTCTCAGGATGAACACCTCAATACCGTCGCTGTTCTAAGGATGGAAGTTGTCTGCGTTGTCGATGTGCTCAGTTTGAGGAGGGATGGATTTTCATCACAAGCCGTATCGAATGGTTGACAGGTTGTGTTCACTACACGAAAAGAAACTAATTACAACAAAAGATTCACAAAAATGTACTATCGAATACATTTTACAATTCGCTAATACAATGTACTAATGGTAACCTGGAAAAGATATCCTGAAGTAATGTCGCAAAGAATTTAACGTTAAATAGATAAATCACTTTGTTTTTCCATCGAACAAAAGTCACCAATTTAGATTGTCCTTATATTTATATAGATATTGTGATTGTGGCTTAATATTATTATTATTATTATTATTATAATAATTTTTTTAAATCTTTTTTCTTACTTTGTTAATAAAATCTAAATTACCACAAAAAGATAAAATACATTCAATGCACAAAAAATAAACATTATTTTAAAATAACATTTTATCTTTACATTCTGATATTATATATATATGAATGTATCACACCATATATATATATATATATATATATAGATATATATATATATATATATATATATATTTTTTTTTTAATTATTATTATTATTTATTTATTTATTTTTTGTTTAGGTCATTTAGGTTTATGCTTGTCCGTGTATAATAGTATAAATAAACACACAATTTCAATGTTTTATGTAAATATGTATTTACAGCATTTGGCAGACTCCCTTATCCAGAGCACCTTACAATTGAGTATGAAGGGCCTTGCTAAAGGGCCCACTAGTGGCAGCTTGGTGGTGGTGGGATTTGAACCTATAACCTTCCAGGCTAGAGGATAATGCCTTAACCACTGAGCTCCCGCCTCCCTTTTTTCAAGCTGTGTGTAATCGCCATGCTAGTGTAGGCTAGTCAGGGTTTCAGATTAGTCAATACCCCCGAGGCCTAGTCCTGGTAGTTTATATTAGATATTAGATAGAGTCAGATTAAGTCAGGGTTAAGGGATTTAACCAACACTGCCTCTAATCTTTGACCCGTCACTCCCGAACATCCCGTAAGTACTTTGTCTCGGGTTCACCTAAGGCTTCTTTGTTAAATAAATAATAAATAAATAAATAAATAATGCTCTAATACTTTGTACACTCTTTTCTTTTTTTGTCGAGATTAAAGTTAATACTGATAATCATTATCGACTTACACGATTACACCCCCTACCTACCCCCCCCCCCCCGCATGCATCCTGGCTGCGTGTGTAAACATTCCTGAGTGAGAGCTGATTGTCATCGTGACGGCCACCGTGCTTGGCTCTGTCAGGAAGCAGCGTGCCAGGTCACGCATCTGCCTTTCGACGATCGCTCGGAGCGGCCCCGAGAAGGAGACGCGAAGAGAGACTCCGTGCCAGGCAGGTGGAAAAACAGGAAACAAAAGAAGAGCTGAAGGTGTGATTGGATGAAGAGGAAAAGCGTACATTCTCATGAAGGTGTGTTGTTTTGAAAAGGCAGGATAGGACATGACCTTTATCGGTGATATTGGTACACCTGCAGTCCTCGGCTGTGGCGTGTGTGTGTGTGTGTGTGTGTGTGTGTGTGTGTGTGTGTGAGAGAGAGTATTTGTGCAAAGCTCCTATGAGCTTAAGGGATTAAGTTGCCTTATAGGTGCAAAAATGTGTATGTTGACACTCGGGTCTTTTGTGTGCGAGTGAGTTTGAGAAATGGGTCACCGCTGGTGTAGACAGCGAAAGAAAACGCCGCTACGAGGACACGTGTGTGTTTTGATTACCGTCGGCCCACCGTGTAGGGACGAGTGCGGTCAGGCGCCTTGACCGACAGCCATCAATAATGCAATGAGTCTCTGTGTGTGTGTGTGTGTGTGTGTGTGTGTGTGTGTGTGTGTGTGTGTGTGTGTGTGTGTGAGCGAGAGAATGTTAGAGAAGCAATTGCCCGCTGTCTCTACAGGACGTCTTCTTCAGCAAAGATGGATGGATGAGTCTAATCTAGAGGCTAATGAGAAAACGGCCGGCGTAAATGGGTCTCGGGATCGGCCTCTGTCTGATGAAGTGCTGAGAAGATTAAGGCAGTGATGATGACGTATGTTCACGGCAAAATAAATAAATAAATAAATAAATAAATGTCTTTTTCTTTTTTTGGCCTTGAATGTATTATATATATATATTTTTGTGGTAATTAAGATTTTACTCACGAAGTAAGAAATAAATAAATAAATAAATAAATAAACACAATCAGTTCTTGTGCAGATTTTTTTATGCATTTTATTTTTAAATCATAAATAATAAGGTTATTTTTTTCATTGAATGTTTTTTTTTATCATTATTGAATACTGGAAGATAACGAGTCTTATAACTGGTTATTTTGTTGTAAATACTTTGGTTTAATTTTTTGGTAATTAAGCTTTACTAACAAATTAAGATTTGTTTGTAAAAGATTTGTAATTAAATCTTTTTATTTAAAAATAATGCTTTTTTTTTTGCATTGAATGTATTTTTCCATCTTTTTTTGGGGGGGGGGGGGGGGGGGGGGTGTAATTAAGCGTTTACTAACAAAGTAAGAAAAAAGAAATTATAAAAAAATTAATTCATGAGAAAACAAAACTTGTCTTATTAATCTTATTTCTAGACAAAATAAATAAATGTATTATTTTAAAATAAAATGCTTAGAAAAATACAAAAATATTACTATTGTTTGGAAATCTTTTTTTCTTACTTTGTTAGTAAAAGCTTAATTACCAAAAAAATATATAAAGTATGAATATTTACAACTTAATAACTGGTTATAAGAAATATTAAGTATTATGCAGAATAAAGTTGCAGAGCTTTTTTTCCAAATGTTTTCCAGTATGATTATTATTTTTTGTTCTTTGTTTTTAACTCACTTATAATGTATTTTGTATCTTTCAGTGTTCAGTAATGATAAAATGCATTCAGTGAAAAAAAAACCTGCATTATTTTAAAATAAAATGTTTAAAAAAAATCTACGCAAGAAAAGATGATGTTTTTTTATTCTTTATCTTTTTTTTCTTACTTTGTTAGTAAAAACTTAATTTCCCCTCCAAAAAAGATAAAATACATTCAATGCAAAAAAAAGCATTATTTTAAAATAAAATGTTTTATTCTTTTTTTTTAAAGTTTTTTTTAATTCATTATTTTTTTTATCTTTGTTAGTAAAGCTTAATTACCAAAAACAAAACAAAAAAAAACAACAAAAACAAGTACAGATAGAGTATTTACAACCCCAATAACCGGTTATAAGACTCGCTATCTTTCTGTGTTCAGTAATATTAAAATACATACAATAAAAAAACACCATTATTGTAAAATCAACAATATCAGAAGTATTTGAACATTTCTATCCACACAGGCTGTTCAGGTCCTGGATCAGTCTCGAGACTGGACTACTGTAACTCTCTGCTGCAGCTTCTACCTCAGAACGCTATTCAAATGATTCAACCCATGTTCATTCATTCATTCGTTCGTTCATTCATTCATTCATCTTCTACCGCTTTATCCGATCTTCACTCGGGTCACGGGGAATCTGTGCCTATCTCAGGCGTCTATGGGCATTAAGGCAGGATACACCCTGGATGGAATGCCAACACATTGCAGGGCACACACACACACACACACACACATTCATACACTAGGGACAATTTTCCAAGGTGCCAATCAACCTACCGTGTATGTTTTTTTTGGACCGGGAGGAAACCGGAGAAAAACCCCCGGAGGCACGGGGAGAACATGCAAACTCCACACACACATGGCCGAGACGGGATTCGAACCCGGATCCTGGAGGTGTGAGGTGAATGTGCTAAACACTAAACCACCGTGCCCCTTCAATCACATTCAAAACACTGACGCTCGCCTATAAACGCCAAAAACGGATCGGCACCTTCATACCTCAGAAAGCTCCTCATCACCTCCCGTACCGCACCATCGCTGCCTGAGAGCGTCTCGCACTGCTCGCCTGCTTCCACCGTCTCTCAGGGGAAGAGCTAAAGATCAGCTCAAGGCTTCTTCTCTGTTCTGGCACCGAGGGGGTGGAATGAATGTCCCCTGGACGTCCCAACAATAGAATCACTGCTGCATCTTCAAACCACGACTGAAGACCCCGATCTCTTCCAACAACACCATATAATAACACTTCTTCCTTCTCACTGTCCAGGAAAGCATTAAAAAATAAACAAATATATTAATAAATAAATTTTTAAATTCTTTTTATTCTTTCTTTTTTAATAAAAACTGAATTCCCCCTCCCCAAAAAAAGATAAAATATATTAAATGCAAACAAAAAAAAGCATTATTTTAAAATGAAATGTTTTACACAAGAGCAGATTGTGTAAGATGACTATTGATTGTTTTATGTAAATAAAATAAATAAATAAAAAACACAGATACAGTATAGACAACCTAAGAACTGATTATAAGACTCTTATAAAGCACTTATTCCACAGGTGAAACACAAAAATAGGAATACGTGAATGGTAAATAAATGAACGGTGTGGTAAATAAAATAAACAAAACCATGAGGAGAATATATAAACTTAAAATATATGAACTTTGTAAACACTCATGGTTCATAGGAGCCACAAAGGCCACATGCACTGTATATTCACTGCTTCAAACTTTGAGATTTTATCGTTTAAAATCAAATCAAATCGAATTTTGTGTCCTCAATATTCCCTGGGATAGAATCCAGGATTCCTGGGATTATACGATATAAATGGTGTAGAAAGTAGATGGATGGATTTGTATTGCGTTAAAGTGCGTACAAAGTCCTCCATGTCTGTATTTCAACCTTTACCCTAGATCATGCAGCTGTGTGTGTGTGTGTGTGTGTGTGCAGGTCACATGCTACGTGAACGTAACTCACTAATAATTGAGGATGATACAGGAAAATGGCTCGTCTAGCACATTATGGGGTCCCCAAACATCAGAAGGTCCCCAGATTCGCCACTCTGACACCTTTGGGTCCTTAAGACAGGCCCATGACCTTCTGTGCTCTAGGGGGCGCTGTATCATGGCTGACTCTGTAGTCTGACCTGAAAAAACACACTGGGATATGCGAAGAAAGAATTGCACTGTGCTGTAATGTATATGTGATAAATAACGTCTGTTTTATTTGTGTGTGTGAGTAAACAAAAAACATTGGCAGACACCCTGATCCAGAGCGGCATACAACTGAGCAATTGGGGCTTTAAGGGGCCTTGCTCAAGGGCCCACTAGTGACAGATTGTTGGTGGTGGGATTTGAACCTGTGATGTTCTGGGCCAGAGGACAATGCCTTAACCACTGTGCTAGCACCTCCCCTAAGATAAGGCTTGGTTATTACCTCCACAAACGTACGTCTCGCAGTAATAACGTCCGAGGTGTTATCGGCAGTCAGTCCTGGCCGGGCGAGATGGGAAAGAAACGTGGAAAAGATTTGTACGAGTCGTATTCTGTCTCCATGTCTTAATGATCCCGACAGGACGAAACTCTTTCATTGCTCTTGGCAGTTTCTGTAAACACACCCGGCTTATAAGAACTGCTTTAAAAGGCACGAGTGTGGAGCTCGGAAACCCTGCAGCCCAAATATGAAATCTCTATTGTTTTTATGTACGAAATGCTAATATTTTCTTTATGGCTGCAAACCATGTTTTATAACAATGACAAAAAAAAAAATATATATATATATATAGGGAGGCATGGTGGCTTAGTGGGTAGCACGTTGCCTCACACCGCCAGGGTCCGGGTTCGATTCCCGTCTCGGCCGTGTGTGTGGAGTTTGTGCATGTTCTCCCCGTGCCTCAGGGGGTTTTTCTCCGGGTTCTCCGGTTTCCTTCCCGGTCCAAAAACATGCACGGTAGGTTGATTGATTGGAACCTTGGAAAATTGTCCCTAGTGTAAATGAATGTGTGTGAATGTGAGTGTGTGTGTGTGTCCTGTGCATGGGTTTGGCATTTCATCCAGGGTGTATCCTGCCTTAATACACATAGACGCCTGAGATATAGACACAGACCCCCGTGACCCGAGGGAAGATCGGATAAAGCGGTAGAAGATGAATGAATGAATATATATATATATATATATATATCTATTATATATATCCAAAATAAACATCTTCTTTAATGTTGTTCTTATTATTAATAAATCCTCATGACTTATTTGGTCATGTGATGTTATATAGTTGTCAAATTCAAGGCGTGAAATGTGTGTAGATAAACACAAACACATTAATGGATTAAGATTCATTCTTTATATAATTATTACGTTATTTGTTTCTTCTTATTTCTTCTTGCTTATGTTTATTTTTACAGAAGTGTGAAGACACAGACGAAAAGACTTTGTGCTCGCTTTAATCAATTATACTTCTGTACATCTCTAATACTTGAATCGCCGTCCAGCTCCTATGTCTTTATATGTTTTATGTGTTACATATTTCATATTTGTGCTTATGGAGCCGGGCAATGTGAAACTTTCATAATACAGTTAGGTAGTTATCCTATAGTAAGGTATACTATAAGGTAAGTATACTATAGTGTAGGTAGGCATCCTATAATAAGTATCCTATAGTAAGGTGCCCTATAGTAAGGTATAGTAAGGTATCCTATAGTAAGGTATCCTATAGTTATGTATAGTAAGGCATCCTATGCTAATGTGTCCTATAGTAAGGTATCCTATTGTAAGGTATAGTAAGATATCCTATAGTGAGGTATCCTATAGTAAGGTATCCTATAGTTATGTATAGTAAGGCATCCTATAGTAAGGTATAGTAAGGTATCCTATAGTGAGGTATATTATAGTTAGGTATAGCAAGGTATCCTATAGTGAGGTATTCTATAGTAACGTATAGTAAGGTATCCTACAGTAAGGTATAGTGAGTTATCCTATAGTGAGGTATCCTATAGTAACGCATAGTAAGGTATAATATAGTGAGGTATACTATAGTTAGGTATATCAAGGTATCCTATAGTGAGGTATTCTATAGTAAGGTATAGTAAGATATCCTATAGTGAGGTATCCTATAGTAACGTATAGTAAGATATCCTACAGTAAGGTATAGTGAGTTATCCTATAGTGAGGTATCCTATAGTAAACAAGTAAAAAAGTAAAGTAAGGTAGTATTGCTATAGTAGTAGCCTAAGTAAGTATAGTGAGGTATCCTATAGTAAGGTATAGTAAGGTATCCTAAAGTAAGGTATAGTGAGGTATCCTATAGTGAGGTATCCTATAGTAACGTATAGTAAGGTATACTATAGTAAGGTATAGTGAGGTATCCTATAGTAACGCATAGTAAGGTATAATATAGTGAGGTATACTATAGTTAGGTATAGCAAGGTATCCTACAGTGAGGTATCCTATAGTAAGGTATAGTAAGGCATCCTATAGTAAGGTATAGTGAGGTATCCTATAATAACGCATAGTAAGGTATAATATAGTAAGGTATAGTGAGGTATCCTATAATAACACATAGTAAGGTATAATATAGTGAGGTATACTATAGTTAGGTATAGCAAGGTATCCTATAGTGAGGTATTTTATAGTAAGGTATAGTATGATATCCTATAGTGAGGTATCCTATAGTAAGGTATAGTAAGGTATTCTATAGCAATGTACAGTACAGTATAGTAAGGGATCATATAGTATGTTATAGTAATGTATCCTATAGTGAGGTATCCTATAGTTAGGTATAGTAATGTATCCTATAGTTAGGTATAGTAATGTCCTATAGTGAGGTATCCTATGGAGTACGGTAAAATGTGAGGAAATAAAAAAAGGCAACAAATAAGAAAATAAACAAACAAATCCAACTGGCTGCTGAAACGATTATGGAATAGTTTTTTGTGTGCCGTATGATTTTGAATGAAGCAACACCTGGCTCGTGTACTACCTGGAAAATCCTGAAAAGAAAAAAATCAGCTTCCATAAATTATTGATTTAATAAAATATGATTATATTTGGGGGCACGGTGGTTTAGTGGTTAGCATGTTCGCCTCACACCGCCAGGATCCGGGTTCGATTCCCGTCTCGGCCATGTGTGTGTGGAGTTTGCATGTTCTCCCCGTGCCTCAGGGGGGATTTCTCCGGATTCTCCAGTTTCCTCCCGGTCCAAAAACATGCACGGTAGGTTGATTGGCACCTTGGAAAAATTGTCCCTAGTGTATGAATGTGTGTGTGTGAATGTGTGTGTGTCTGTGTGTGTGTGAATGTGAGTGTATGTGTGTGCCCTGCGATGGGTTGGCATTCCATCCAGGGTGTATCCTGCCTTAATGCTCATAGACACCTGAGATAGACACAGACTCCCCGTGACCCGAGGGAAGATCGGGTATAGCGGTAGAAGATGAATGAATGAACGAATGATTATATATGGAGAAAAAGAAACACATAAAGCTAAATCACTGGTTATTAATTTAGTAATGGATGCATATTGAAATTTTTAATAAATAATGAAAACTATAGAGCACATATTTTAGTGCTCATCCTAGAACTTCTTTGTCTCAGTATAACATAAAGGCATTTGTGCCTTTTTTTTTTGCCAGGAAAGCATATTTGATCTAGTTGTAACTCTTTTTACACAAACCTGTCCACTTTCACATGACTCGACTTCCTGCTTCGACAGTGTGAAAGGTTAACATGTTAGTCCATCAAATTTATTCATAGACTCGCTAGTGCCCGAGGCGCTGCTCTCCCATTCCTCTAATAGCATGATAATGTGTCCACTGTCTACTGAGACCGCCAGTGCTGGAAAGCACTAATAACCATGTGTGTGTGTGTGTGTGTGTGTGTGTGTGTGAGTGTTTCTGTGGTGTGTGGTGACGGATATCATGTGGTGAACATCCCATCAATATCACAGCTTTTCTTTTCTCCAGTAGATCAAATCAAAGTGTTCTTTTTATAACCTTAGAGTGTCTGTAAAAAGTCACCTTCACTTCGGCTCCTTGTGGTCTGTTAGTTTTTGCACTATATATATATATATATATATAGAGATATATATATATATATATATATAGATATATATATATATATATATATATATATATATATATATATATATATAATTCAATTAATCTTCTACCACTTTGTCCTATAGCCTGTGCCTATCTCAGGCGTCTATGGGCATTAAGGCAGGATACACCCTGGATGGAATGCCAACCCATCGCTGGACACACACACACACACACACACAATCACACACACATTCATACACTAGGGCCAATTTTCCAAGGTGCCAATCAACCTATCGTACATGTTTTTGGACCGGGGAGGAAACCGGAGAACCCGGAGAAAAACCCCCTGAGGCACGGGGAGAACATGCAAACTCCACACACATATGGCCGAGACGGGAATCGAACCCGGACCCTGGTCGGTGTGAGGCGAACGTGCTAACCACTAACGCCACCGTGCCCCCCAATCCTTTTCACTTGTCTGCAAAAACTTTGCGGGGGAGAATTATTAATCGCCCGGCTAGACGGTTTTATTTCCGATATAAAATTCTAATATTAAATAGCGCTCCTGTTCCGCCGAGACTAATACGGAGACCCAGTGAAGCGCCAAGTCGACACCGAATCCTTACTGGTTTGAGCGTAAAATGTTAAAACAATAAAATGAAATGCAGCTGAAAGCCATTTCGCCCCTCACTTTTTCTTTCGCCGCTTCATTTCTCTTTTTGTGTCCCATTAAACCGGAGTTGAGTCGAGTGTTTAACGGCGAACGGGACGGAGGATAAAACCAACGCTGTGTAGAGGAGAGTGTCGCTTATTAAACAACCTGTAACTCAGGTGACTCCACATACTGACGGAGCGTGGGCGCGTTTTCATACTTTGTGTAATAATCATGTGTAGGAAAGACGAGGCAACTTTGTATATGAGGCGCCTTTCAAACACGATGGTAATTCACAGTGCTTTCCATAAAAGGAAATAAAATAATGTAATAATCAACAATAAAAACATTTGAAATGATTTAAAATGAATAAATACAGGAATAAAAATGATTATCATATGTAAACATATACATCATGTGTAAACCAATGTGTTTGCGTAAGAGAGAGAGAGAGAGGGAGAGGGAGTCTCACACTGTCAGCTTTAATTTGAGGTTGTTGTTGTTGTTGTTTTTTTTTTTAATAATTTAAAAGCAGATATAAATAAATGTCTGTGCATGCATGTGTGTGTGTGTGTGTGTGTGTGTGTGTGTGTGTGTTACAAAATAAGCTAGCAATAATCTATTGAGGATTTTTATAAGTAAGTATTTAGAAATAGTTAGATGTAAACATTTTATTAACTAACCGTGTGTGTGTGTGTTTGTGTGTGTGTATGTGTAGTGTGTGTTTATGTGTGAGTGAGACGTCTCACAATGTCAGATTTAATTGTATTTCATTTTTTAATCATTTAAAACCAGATACAAATAACACTCTATAATCATATAATTACACACTATTTCAACATTAAATGAGGTGTGTGTGTGTGTGTGTGTGTGTGTGTGTGTGCATGCGTTAATTACTGTATCAACGGAAGGATTGCAAAACAAATGTAAGTCTGTGTGTTCTTGTGTATTTGTTTGTACAAGCATAATTGTGTGCTCTTGACAGCTGGGCTTATACAAATGCTAACTCTTATAACACACACACACACACACACACACACACACACACACATGCACTTGCGATGTGGGAGTGCTACGAGGCGTCTAAACATAACAAACAGTACATCCTTCAGAGTCAGCGTTCCTGTACTGTTTGCTTATCGTCAATCAACGGTCTTCATTAATTTCCTGTATTCCGCATGCCGAAGCTGACAAACGTGTCAAAAGCGCTCATCTGTCCTGAGGCTTACCGTTACTGCTATAATGACTGATTGACATGCTGACTACTGACACAATGACTCCCGCGATTATAAAGTCAATTCCGAGGAAAGAAAATGAACACACACACACACACACACACTATTATATAAAACTAATATGCACAAACCAGGCTTTAGATAAACAACAGTATAAGTCTGTCCACTACGGCATTATATATATATATATATATATATATATATATATATATATATATATATATATATCTATATATATATATATATATATATATATATGCCAACCCATGGCCAATGCCAACCCATCGACAGCACACACACACACACACACACACACACATTCATATTTTCCAAGGTGCCAATCAATCCTACCGTGCATGTATTTTTGGACCGGGGAGGAAACCGGAGAACCCGGAGAAAAAAAAAACCCCTGAGGCACGGGGAGAAACATGCACAAACTCACACACACTCCACACACACATGGCCGAGACGGGAATCGAACCCGGACCCTGGCGGTGTGAGGCGAACGTACTAACCACTAAACCACTGTGCCCCTATATATATATATATATATATATATATATATATATATATATATATATATATATATATATATATATATATATATACTGTATATATATCATTGTTGGGTTGCATTTACTCTGAGTAAATAAATGAGAAATAAGACATCCATATTAAGTTATATAATAAGTAAAGACTCTGTGTAATGAATGAATTTTCACTCATCTATATTTAATGTATAAAAATGTACAGTAACAGTTAAAAAAAAACCCTAAAAAACATCACGTTTCCTTCTTTGTGTGTTTTGCCTGAAGGTTTCCGCCGTATATGATCACAGGGAGAGAGATGCCAGTGGCTTTGCTCATGAGGGATAAAATAATAGGGACTATTTTATGATGCTAGCATGTGTAACCGTGATCTACTTCATTCCGTAAAGCTGTTAGTGCATTGTTAAAAGCTCTATCATATTAATAAATAAATACATTCTGAATATGGCCTGAAATTGAATCTCTGCACCGAGCTTTTCCAAGTTGAAAAAGACCAGAGCAGTACTTTAGTAAATGTCAGTGTTTTTATTGGCCTCGGCTCCGCACATGATCTTTTTAGAAAACCTCTTGCGGAGAAATTGATTGTAATTACGCTCGCACGAAGCCGCCGAGTCGTGCAGCACTTCAGACGGAGCACGGTAAGCTGGAGCCGTGTCAAGGGCTGATAAGACGTCCTGTCCTGAGAAGGCCACTTATCTCCTTAAAGTGTACTTGTGTGTGAAAATGACCCTGCGTGTACTCATATGAGTGTGTGTGTGTGTGTGTGTGTGTGTGTGTGTCTCGAGTGATGGCTTTTATGGGGGGTCAGACAATGCAAAGGAAGGTGTGTAAAAGTCGGACCATAAAACCGGATGTAAGTGCCAGTGGGCCGTCATGCATACATAAGAGCTGTGTGCGAAGTGGAGGAAGAGGAGGAGGGGGAAGGAGAAGGTGGAGGGGGATGAAGAGTGAGGAGGGGGAGGAGGGAGGGGAGTGGATAAGGAGGAGGTTGTGGGATTAGATAGGTGGGAGGAGGGGAGCGGGATTGAAAGGGTAGGGGTGGGAGGCTTCGGAGGAGGACGCAAGGATTGGAGGAGGAGGAATAGGGATGGATGGCGTGTAGAGGAGGAAGCGAGGGAGGGATGTAGGAGGGGGAGGAGCTTGTTTGGAGGAAATGAGACTGGTGGAGGAGAGAGGGGAGGGGATTGAAGAGGCGGAGGGAAAAGAATAGGAGGATGGGCAGGGGGAGGAGGAGGATAGGGGTTAGATGGAGGAGGAGGGGGATGAAGAGGAAGAGGAAGAGGTGAATGAAAAGGAGGAGGGGGAGGAAGAGGATGGAGGAGTGGGTTGAGGAGGAGGAGGAGGGGTTGAGGAGGGGGAGGAAGAGGAGGAGGGGTGGAAGAGGCGGATAGGGTTGAAGAAGAGGAGGGGAGGAAGAGGAGGAATAGGAGAAGGGGGAGGGGGAGGAGGAAGAGAAGGAGAGGGAGGAAGAGGAGGAGGGTGTTGAAGAGGAGGGTGGGGAGGAAAAGGAGGAGGGGGAGGGGAAGGAAGAGGCGGAGGGTGATGAAGAGGAGGAGGGAAAGAATAGGAGGAGGGGCAGGGGGAGGAGGAAGAGGAGGAGGTGAATGAAGAAGAGGAGGGGAAGGAAGAGCAAGAGGAGGAGGTGAATGAAAAGGAGGAGGGGAGGAAGAGGAGGATGGGGATGAAGAAGAGGAGGAGGGGGAGGAAGAGGAGAGGAGGAAGAGGAGGAGGAGGGGAGGAAGAGGAATTACTGTGTCACTGATCGGTATCGCCAAGGTGCCACTCCTGGGTCCTTGAGCAAGGCCCTTAACCCTCTGTGCTCCAGGGGGCGCCGTATCATGGCCCAACCTGATTTACAGCATATAGCAGATGCCCTTATCCAGAGCAACTTACATATGTACAGTTGACAGTTAAGGGCCTTACTCAAGGGCCCAGCTTGGTGGTTCTGGGATTAGGAACCTGCGATCTTCCAGGCTAGATCCCAATGCCTTAATCTCTGATGTAGCACATATAGTGTATGAAATGTCTTATTTATTCGTTTACTGTTATTTACTGTTTACTGTTATTGTTTGTGTCGGAGCTGTTTGTCTGTGTATAGAAGTTCAGAAGACAGACTGGATCCATCAAGAATCTTTTTCCTGCACAAAGGATTATGTTGGAAACTGAACTGGTTCAGTAAATAAGCTGGTGCAGAATTTATTTATTTATTTATTTATTTTACACAGATGTTTACAGATGTGCTGGTTTGCGTGTGTTTTTCAGTGTCAAGTGTTGATCAGGTTGGCGGTTTTGTAAATGCTCAACAAAATGCTTATTTTGTTTTCAAGTTTGTTATTTTGGTTTTATATTTGTTTTGTTTTTATATTTGTTATTTTATTTTCATTCATTCATTCATTCATTCATTCATTCATTCATTCATTCATTCATTCATCTTCTACCGCTTTATCCGATCTTCCTCGGGTCACGGGGAGTCTGTGTCTATCTCAGGCGTCTATGGGCATTAAGGCAGGATACACCCTGGATGGAATGCCAACCCATCGCAGGACACACACACACACAATCACACACACACACACATTCATACACTAGGGACAATTTTTCCAAGGTGCCAATCAACCTACCGTGCATGTTTTTTGGACCGGGGAGGAAACCGGAGAACCCGGAGAAAAACCCCTGAGGCACGGGGAGAACATGCACAAACTCCACACACACATGGCCGAGACGGGAATCGAACCCGAACCCTGGCGGTGTGAGGCGAACATGCTAACCACTAAACCACCGTGCCACTTTATTTTGTTTTTATGTTTGTTATTTCGTTTTTTATATTTGTTTTGTTTTCATATTTGTTATTTTGTTTTCGGATTTGTTTTGTTTTTCTATTCATTATTTTGTTTTTATATTTGGTATTTTGTTTTCCGATTTGTTAACGTGTTTCTGAATTTGGTATTTTGTTTTTAAATTTGTTATTTTTTTTATATTTGTTGTTTTGTTTTCGGGTTTTGTTAACATGTTTCCGAATGTGTTATTTTGTTATAGATTTGTCATTTTGTTTTTCGGATTTGTTAATACGTTTTGTCCTTCTTGGCCACCGTACACACGTAGTCAAAACAAATTATATTGCATTCCAATTGGAAGAGGGGGGGGGGCACATACTTATGCACAAATATCCAAAAGTGAAAAAAAAAAAACGTCCAAATATCTACAAGAAAATTGTTTCCCAGGCTGTCACATACATTCTCTCTCTCTCTCTCTCTCTCTCTCTCTCTCTCTTTGAACAAGCCGTGATGTGTTACACTGACGTGTCGGAGTCACCTCAGGGCTCGGGGTCGCGTCTATCTTCAGCTCAGAGACGGAGGTGTGAGTCTGAAAAGTGTGTGAGTGTGTGAGTGTGTGAGGGTGTGCGAGTGTGCGAGTGTTCTGTGTTCACACACGGCCGAACTGAAAGAACTCCATCTTTCGCTTTCAGTCCTGAAAATTTCATGATGCAAAATCCGCCCAGACTTTTAGTGTCGGTCAGGATTAAAGCACACGCTGACGCACACCTGAATTATTCAGCTCTGCCCCTGCATAAGCCTCTGTGTGTGTGTGTGTGTGTGTGTGTGTGTGTGTGTGTGTGTGTGTGTGTGTGTGTGTGTGTGTGTGTGTGTGTGTGTGTGTGTGTGGGCGGGAAGGAGCGTTAGTCCGAGCAAGAAATTACTGCATGACTGAATGAATAAGTACGTTTGGACTGTTTACAGGAATGTAAACAGTCTAAAGCATGTGATGAGATGAGCGAGTGAACGATGGATGAATGAGTGGAAATGCCGATACGGTCATATAAACGAGGGTCTGTGATGGAGTGACGCTGCGGACGAGGTCCAACACTGTTGTGATTATATAAACCAGTGTCTGTAAATAATTCACTGATGGAGTGAATGAATGAATGCATGATTGTGTTAGTGAATGATGTCAATGATAGAGTAAAGGAGTGTATGAAGGGAGGAGTGTAAATAGTGAGTGTATAAATGGACGAGTGCAAACACTGGCATGAATACATGAGTACGTGGCAGCAAGGTAGTCTATGATGGGGTGAATGAATGAATGAATGAATGAATGAATTGATGAATGACTGCATGACATTCAATTAGCGATGCGAATAGATAAAGGAGTGTCAATGAACGGATCTATGTTGGGGTGAAGGAGTGTATGAAGGGGTGAATGGGAACAATGGTGTGATTATGTAAAGGGACGAGTGTCAGTAAATAAGTCTGATGAATGGATGAATGATTGCATGATTGTGTTTGTGAATGATGGACGAGTGGAAATCCTGATACAATTAAATAAACAAGTGTCAGTGAAAAAATGATAAGAATGATGGAGTGAACAAATGGATGAATGATTGTGAATGATGAATGAGCAGGGTGAGTGTTAGGAAATATTTCAATGATGAAGGGATGAGTGTAAACAACAGTGAGTGTATGAATGGGTTCAAACACTGGCGTGAATAAACGAGTACGTGTCAGTGAGTGAGTCTATGACAGAGTGAAAGAGTCAACGAATGGATGAATGAGTGCACGTTTTGTGAATGATGAATGAGTTGGAAATGCTGATGGGATTAGATAAAGGAGTGTCATTGGATGGATTGGATTGGATTGGTGTCAAGTGTATGAAGGGATGAACGAACATACGGGTCAGTGAATGGGTTTATGATGGAGTGAAGACGTGAATGAAGGGATGAATGAACACACTGGTCAGTGAATGGGTTTATGATGGAGTGAAGACATGAATGAAGGGATGAATGAACACACTGGTCAGTGAATGGGTTTATGATGGAGTGAAGACGTGAATGAAGGGATGAATGAACACACGGGTCAGTGAATGGGTTTATGATGGAGTGAAGATGCGAATGAAGGGATGAATGAACACACGGGTCAGTGAATGGGTTTATGATGTAGTGAAGATGTGAATGAAGGGATGAATGAACACACTGGTCAGTGAATGGGATTATGATGGAGTGAAGACGTGAATGAAGGGATGAATGAACACACTGGTCAGTGAATGGGTTTATGATGGAGTGAAGACGTGAATGAAGGGGTGAATGAACACACTGGTCAGTGAATGGGTTTATGTTGGAGTGAAGACATGAATGAAGGGATGAATGGGAGCTCCGGGACGATTATGTAAAGGTGTCAGTAATTAAATGGATGATGGAGTGAAAGAAAGAACAAATGGATAAATGATTGCATGACTGTGAATGAATGAGTGAATGAATAAATGATCGCATGTGTTTGTGAATGATGAACTAAATAAACAAGTGTTAGGAAATGAGTCTACGATGGAGTTAAGGAGGGTATGAAGGGATGAATGGGAAACACTTGCGTGAAGGAGTGTCAGTAAATAAGTCAATGATGGAGTGAATAAATGAATGAATGATTGTTTGTGAATGATGAATAGGAATAAATAAACAAGTGTTATAATGGAGCCTATAATGAAGCGAAGGAGAGAATGAATGGATGAGTGAAAACACAGCAGTGTGCGTGAGTGAGTGAGTGAGTGTGTGAATAAAGTAGTGTATGGAATGGAAGAATAGAATTACTTGTCAGTGTTTGGTCTATGACAGAGTGAAGGATTGCATGATTTCAAATGATGAACGAGTGAAGAGTGCCTCTGTGATGGAGCGAAGGAGCGCACGAAAGGACGAGGCCAAACACTGGTCAGCAAATGGGTCTTATGACAGAGTGAAGGAGTGTGTGAAGGGATGAACGAATGACTTGGTTGCTGTGTGTAAATGAGTGAATTTAGCGTTAGTTTGCGAATGAGTGCATGAACCATGTGATTCAAGGGAAGCAGGTGTGTGTGTGTGTGTGTGTGTGTGTGTGTGTGTGTGTGTGTGTGTGTGTGTGTGTGGTGTGTGTGGTTGTGTGTGTGTCACAAAAGTGATTAGGAAACTCAGTGGTGTGTACAGAACAAACATATCCCTTAAACTGTGTTACATAAAGGTACAGCACACACACACACACACACACACACACACACACACCACACACACACACACACACACACACAACACACACACACACACACACACACACACACAGAATAAGGTTCTGTCTAACCGTATTCATGTTGTCATTCTGTGGTCCTCCTCTCACCACACACACACAGCACATACTCACACACATACACACACACACACACACACACACACACATTAAGGTTCTGTCTAACCATATATCATTTTGTCATTCTGTCCTCTCCCACACAACACACACCCACACCACACACATCCACACACACACACACTCACCAACCACACACACACACACACACACTCACACAAAAAACACACACAACACACTCAAAACGAACTTTGCCGCTAATGGCTTTAGCAGCTAAACAAATATTTAACATGCCACGGATCCGATCTTCACTCTCACTCAGCCGCGTTCAGACGAGGTGAGCTCCCCGTGTGTAAACCCCCCCCCCCCCCCCACCCACACAACACACACACGCGCCACACGCACAAACACACACACACACACACACCACACACACCACACACACAGCTCTTGATGTGTGTAACGTGACGAGGGGGTTGTTGAACCACCCAGCCACAGCCGTCATTTACGGTTTCGAGTTGCGCTAACTTTTCCCAGCTTGCACACAAACCTTCGTCTGTCGGTTCCGAAGTTACAGCCTGAAACTCCTGCAGTGTGAGAGAATGCAACTCCTGAGTGTGAGAGAACAGGTTGCAGAAAACAAACACACACACCACCACACACACACACACACACACACACACACTGAGTCTCTTCTTCCCGTCTTTATCAAAGACATTCCTGTGGCGTCTGCACTCCCTCTGGCCTTGCAGATATCACCGGCGCTTCTCAATGACAGTGGGAAATAAAGGGAAATGGATGAGACTGT
>JACRUU010000015.1:21167019-21179519 GCA_030449085.1 Kryptopterus vitreolus
CTCCTCTCTTCTCCTTTCTTCTCCTCTCTTCTCCTCTCTTCTTTCTTCTCCTCTCTTCTCCTTTCTTCTCCTCTCTCTCCTCTCTCTTTCTTCTCCTTTCTTCTCCTCTCTTCTCCTCTCTTCTTCTCTTCTCCTCTCCTCTTCTCTTCTCTCCTTTCTATCTCTTCTCTTCTCCTCTCTTCTCCTCTCTTCTCCTCTCTTCTCCTCTCTTCTCCTCTCTTCTCCTTTCTTCTCCTTCTCCTCTTCTCTCTTTCTATTCTTCTCCTTTCTTCTCCTCTCCTCTCTGCTTGTCTTCTCCTTTCTTCTCCTCTCTTCTCCTCTCTTCTCATCTCTTCTCTTCTCATTCTCTCCTCTCTTCGCCTTTCTTCTCCTTTCTTCTTCATCTCCTCTCTCTTCTCTCTCTCTTTCTCTTCTCTTCTCTCTCCTCTCCTTTCTTCTCCTCTCCTCTCTTCTTGTCTCTTCTCCTCTCTTCTACTTTATTCTCCTATCCTCTCTTGTCCTTTCTTCTCCTCTCCTCTATTCCCCTTTCTTCCCTTTCCTCTCTTCTCTCCCCTCTGCTTGTCTCTTCTCTTTTCTTTTCTTCTCCTCACCCTTCTGCTTGTCTCTTCTCCTCTCTTCTCCTCTGTTTTCCTTTCTTCTCTCCTCTCTGCTTGTCTCTTCTCCTTTATTCTCCTCTTTTCTCTTTTCTTCTCCTCTCCTTTCTGCTTGTCTCTTCTCCTCTGTTTTCCTTTCTTCTCCTCTGCTTTCTGCTGGTCTCTTCTCCTCTCTTCTCCTTTCTTCTGTTCTTCTCCTCTCTTCTCCTCTCTTCTCCTATCTTCTTGTCTTCTCCTCTCTTCTCCTTTCTTCTTTCTTTCTCCTCTCTTCTCCTTTCTCTCTTTTCTTCTCCTCTCTTCTCCTTTCTTCTCCTCTGTTTTCCTTTCTTCTCTCCTCTCTGCTTGTCTCTTCTCCTTTATTCTCCTCTTTTCTCTTTTCTTCTCCTCTCCTCTCTGCTTGTCTTTCTCCTTTCTTCTCCTCCTCTCCCTCTGCTTGTCTCTTCTCCTCTCTTCTCTTCTTTCTTCTCCTCTGTTTTCCTTTCTTCTCCTCTCCTCTCTGCTTGTCTCTTCTCTTCTCCTTTCTTCTCCTCTCCTCTCTGCTTGTTCTTTTCTTCTTTTTTCTTCTCTTCTTTCTTCTCTTCTCCTTTCTTCTCCTCTCCTTTCTGCTTGTCTCTTCTCCTCTCTTCTTGACTTTGTTGCTTCGTTAATCCCAACAGAGGTTATCTATTTTCCTTGGTTTCTCCGGCAGTTCTGTATCTTTCCCTGAACATTTCCCGACATTCCGACATTCGGAAAGTGAGATTTTATACACTGTCATGTTGCGCACCAGCATTCCCTCCTGAAAGATTCATGCTGACATCGGTGTCACTGTGACGAGAGGAGGCCGTCGTGCAGGGCGTAGGAGGTGCCGTGAATCCAGGACAAATTCGGGGCTAATTATGGGATGTGCTGGAGGTTTGGGAGGTCCAGTGCAGGGTCACGCCAGCATCAATCACAGTTTAAAGCCTGATCCTATCCAGAGAGGAAACACAATAGATGGACCAGGCACAGGCCACGGGGGCGGGAAGGGTCACGGAGCCCGAAAACATACCAGGGGCCCGAAATAAAGGGCATTGTGGGATATGTGGGAGGGATATACCGTGTGTGTGTGTGTGTGGGGGGGGGGTCTCTTCTTCTCCTCTCTTCTCCTCTTTTCTCCTTTCTGCTTTTCTCCTTTCTTCTCTTCTCCTTCTCTTCTTTTCTCCTATCTTCTACTCTTTTTTCCTCTCTTCTCCTCTCCTACTCTTGTCTCCTTTCTGCTCTTCTCCTTTCTTCTCTCTTCTCTTCTCTCTCTCTTCTCTTCTCCTCTCTTCTCTTCTCTCTCTCCTCTCACCTCTTTCTCTTTACTCTTCTCTTCTCTTCTCTTCTCTCTTCTCTCCTTTCTCTTCTCTTCTCCTCTCTTCTCCTCTCCTCTCTGCTTGTCTCTTCTCCTTTCTTCTCCTCTCTTCTCTTCTCCTCTACTCTCTTCTAATCTTTTCTCCTCTCCTCCTCTCTTCTCCTCTTTTCTATTCTCATCTCTTCTTCTCTCTTCTCCTATCCTCTCTTCTTTCTTTCTTTTTTTTTTTCTTTCTTTCTTTCTTTCTTTTGCTTCTCTTATGTGTGTGTGATCAAACCCCTTTTCCCTTACCTTTAATTGCTTTTCTTCTCTTTCTAATCTCTTCAGGATTTCCTTTGTGTTCCTTTCCTCTCCGTCTCTTGTCTTTTCTTCCTATACTTTCTTTCTTTTTTCTTTTCTTTCTTTTTCACTTTTCTTTTTTGTGTGTGTGTGTGTGTGTGTGATATCACCACACCCCCCCCCCCCATTTTACACCCTTAACTTTGTTTGCTTCTTTTCTCTTTCTAATACATTTATTTATTTCACTTTATCTTTGTCTAATCATTTCATTTATTTTCTCTTCTTTCCTTCTTTCCCCCCCAGTTGATTCCCTTCTTTTTGTGTGTATATGTGTGTATATGTGTGTGTGTGTGTGTGTGTGTGTGTGTGTGTGTGTGTGTGTGTGTGTGTGTGTATGATTTCCTCCCCTTTTGTTACATTTAATTGCTTTTCTTCTCTTTCTAGTCTCGTCAGCATTTTCTTTTCTACTCATGTTCTTTCCTTTCTGTCTCTTCTCCTCTCTTCCTATCTTTTTTGTCTTTCTTCTCTTCTCCATATTATTCTTATTATTATTATTAACTGCACACTTTAGTTAGTCAGTGAGATATATAATCACTACTTGGAAACTAGAGAGACGGAGTGTGTGTGTGTGTGTGTGTGTGTGTGTGTGTGTGTGCATAGGTGTGTGTGTGTGTGTGTGTGTGTGTGTGTGTGTGTTTTTCATGCACTTTACATCAGCAGCTGTGGAAATTCCGCAGAAGAAAACCAGGGGAGGAAAGGAATAATGCGTTCTGCCCGATTGCACCGGGAGCATTTAAAAAAAAAAAGAAAAGAAAAAA
The DNA here is from genome assembly GCA_030449085.1 of Kryptopterus vitreolus. Classification (NCBI taxonomy): domain Eukaryota; kingdom Metazoa; phylum Chordata; class Actinopteri; order Siluriformes; family Siluridae; genus Kryptopterus; species Kryptopterus vitreolus. Next base: position 21,170,025 of record JACRUU010000015.1, read on the forward strand.
AAGAAAAAAAAAAGATCTTTTCCTCTTTTTTCCTCTTCGGCGTTCCGGCAGAGCGTCTATCCGAGGAATGTGCAGAATCCCAGGTGCTGTTTTTATCCATTCAGGTGCGTAACGACACGTCTGTGTGTTTAATAGTGTATTACTGCACCTGAACACGCTTCATCCCCCTGTTTTATGCCGTACGTCGTGTCGAGGAGGAGGAGGGCGGCTGGGTTGCGTTCGGACGGAGCGATGCTCATCCATCCCTTCTCTCTGTCCTTTTCCATCCTTTTCCTTTCCGCCTTTTTCTTTTCTGTCATCTCGACTCTCCCCTTTTCTTCCCTTCCCTTTCCTTTTCCTCACCCTCGCCTTCTCCTTTCCTTTTATTTCCTTTTCCTCTTCCTCTCCAATCCTTTTCCTCAATTCCTTTTTTTCCTCTCCTTTCTTCACTTTGCCTGGATTTTCTAGGTTTTCCCCTCTTCCTCTCCTCTCTCACTCTTCCTTTTTTCCTCTCCTTTCTTCACTTTGCCTGGATTTTCTCTTTCCGTTCCCATCCTTGTTTTTTCTAGGTATTTTCTAGGTTTTCCCTCCTTCTTCTCCTCTCTCACTCTTCCTTTTTTCCTCTCCTTTCTTCACTTTGCCTGGATTTTCTAGGTTTTCCCTCCTTCCTCTCGTCTCTTAATCTTCCTTTTCCTTTCTTCACTTTGCCTGGATTTACTACATTTTCCCCTCTTCCTCTCCTCTTTCACTCTTCCTTTTCCTTTCTTCACTTTGCCTGGATTTTCTAGGTTTCCCCTCTTCCTCTTCTCTCTCACTCTTACTTTTTTCCTCTCCTTTCTTCACTTTGCTCAGATTTTTGTCTTTCCTACCCTTGCCTCTTTCCTTTCCCATCCTTTGGTTTTATCTTTCCTTCTCTGCCTCTTTTCCTTCCTTTTCCTCTACCTCTTTTTCCCCTCTTTTCTTCCTCTGTGCTCCTCTTTCATGGTTCCTTTTTCCTCTTCTTTTTTAATTTTTCCCTGATTTTCTTCTCTTATTTCTAGCCTTTAGTTTTCCTCACCTTTGCCTTCTTGTTTCCTTTTATTACCTTTCCTTGCCTTCCCATTCCCTCGTCCTCTCCTCTCTCACTGTCCCTTTTTCCTCTCCTTTCTTCTCTTTGCCTGGATTTTCCTCTTTACTTTCTTGATTACTTTTTTCCCTTTCCTTTTCCCCACCTTCACCTTCTCCTTTCCTTTTATTTCCTTTTCCTCTTCCTCTCCAATCCTCACTTTGCTTGGATTTTCAAATTTTGTCCCTCTTCCTCTCTTCTCTCACTTTTCCCTTTTCCCTCTCCCTTTTTCACTTTGCCTGGATTTTCCTCTTTTCTTTCCTATCTTTGGTTTCATCTTTCCTTCTTTGCCTTTTTCCTTTCCTTTAACTCGTCCTCCCCTCTCTCACGTTTCCTTTTTTCCTCTCCTTTTTTCACTTTGCCCTGATTTTCGTCTTTCCTACCCTTGCCTCTTTTCTTTCCCATCCTTGGTTTTATCTTTCCTTCTTTGCCTCTACACTCGTTCTCTCCTCTCTCTTTTCGTCATGTTGCCTGGATTTTCCTCTTTTATTTCTAGCTGTTCCTTTTCTTTACTTTCCTTTCCTCTCCTTCCTGTCCACTTTGCCTCACTTTCTCCCCCTCTCCTCGCTCCCTTTTCCCTTTTCCTCAGCTTTGCCTTCACGTTTCCTTTCATTTCTTCTTCCGCTCCACTCCTCATTTTACAAATGATCTTATTCACAATGTAATCAGAAGTTCTCTATAAACATAAAGTAACCGATTACATTTGATGACTTTTTAATTACTTTGATTTGACCACTAGGTGGCACTTTAAGTTACCATTCTTAGGAAAAAATAACAGGGTATATTTTTCGCCAATTAATCTGCAGCGGATCGTCAACGTTCAAATCAAAATCATTTTAAAATCTTTAACATTTTCATAAGTAAATGTAATATAATTACACCTTTTATTCCTCAGTAACCAATTACTGTTACATTTATTCTTTTATTAAATGACGCCGTTACATGTAACATGGAACACCTGGATCATCACACCTGAAACATTCATTCATTCATCTTCTACCGCTTTATCCGATCTTCCCTCGGGTCACGGGGAGTCTGTGTCTATCTCAGGTGTCTATGGGCATTAAGGCAGGATACACCCTGGATGGAATGCCAACCCATCGCAGGACACACACACACACACACACACACACACACATTCATACACTAGGAACAATTTTCCAAGGTGCCAATCAACCTAGCGTGCATGTTTTTGGACCGGGGAGGAAACCGGAGAACCCGGAGAAAAACCCCCTGAGGCACGGGGAGAACATGCAAACTCCACACACACATGGCCGAGACGGGAATCGAACCCGGACCCTGGAGTCCCAATTTATCACTATTTGTCCCAATTTATCACTATTTTTCAGTAACACCAGAATGAATTAACACGCCCTGGGACACGCCCCCTTTTTGGAAGCCCGGCACGAACTCTATACCCCCCCTTCCCCCCATCCTGTACTTTCCAGTGATTCCAGCGTTTCCCATGCACTCGATTCTAATCCACCAGTGGTATTCCTTACATTTATTCCCCAGTCCGAAAAACACAGTTCAGGGGAAGCTCCGCCACCTATAACAAGCTCCACCCCCTTGGCACCACCCGAGCTAGCCGTGTGGCTCAAATAAAAGGTTTCTTTTTTTTCCCGTTCCGTCAGGTCGTTATGAACAGAAGTCTGTCGGTCTGTTACAGATTAAGCGGTTCGGGATCTTCGCATGGCTCGGACGTTCATTGTTGGCGGAGGAAAAAGCCTGTATCACTTTATTTCGCAGAGTGAGTGACGCGGCTTTAAAATGAAAACTGGCCGTATTTCACGTCGACGCATACAACATGTGGATCACGATGTCCCATTTCACAGGCTGTTCATCTCTTCGCTCACGCACACACACACACACACACACACACACACACACACACACACATGGGAAGACCATATGTTCTCTACATTTAACCTGACCGTAGCTGAAACCCCCTATCTCCTGGTTCCTCGTGATCTCCCAAAGGTAAGGATGAAGCATATGTTTGGAAAAGCAGTTCATGCTATCACCACTCCACTCCAGGTACAGCCATCAGAACATTCCCCCCCTACACACACACACACACACACACACACACACACACACACACCATATACGATCCCTAATCCTCCTCATTAAACCTGCCAATATCTCCCCATATTAGCACACCTGCTAATATCTCCCCATTTCCACATTGATAAGTTTGAAACATGCAGTCAGGGATTTATTAGCGGCTGATGAACGCCTGCAGCGTATTTAACGTCTCGGAGCTTATCGGGCTCAGCAGACAGGCCAAAACATCTGGCTCATATTTGCAGCAGCACTCCGGACTGTAATGCTTGGAAGATCTGAAGACATCCTGGGATTTAACCCGGGGGCAAGTCCGGAGTCATCTGGCACCAGGGCTCTCTCTCTCTCGTTTTTTATTTTTTTATTTTAACATTATTCACAACAATTAAAGGTATGTTTATTATTAAACATAATAATCCGTTTCCACACGGACGGTTTTAATTGCCGGATTTGTGCATCGTGGAAGATTCCAGTCGCTTTATTTGATTCTTTCCCGCATCAGTAGATTTACTGAAAAGAATATTTATCGATTACAATTGTTTTGTTCTTAGTAAAGAATAAATGTGCGTTGCATTCGATGGTTCGCATTTCAGGAACCATACGCAAGCGCATCGCATTCCCAAAATCCGTATTACGGAAAAAAAGCACATTTTTTTTCTTTTGTGAACGCAGTGCGCTTCCGTATAACCTAAACGGATCACCAGTTTATATGGAAAAGCAACCGGAACACAATTCTTAAAGGAGACACGTCCCATATTTTACAATTAAAACAATTACTAAACAGAGTAACATTGAAATGAACATTAATTAATATTAAAAGAATAATTTCCAGAGTAAAATAAATATTAAATAATCAAGGATTTTAAGTGAAATGTATATAATTATAACATCTGTTACAGTTAGATAGAGTATTCATTTGGGTGCTACATTGAAAATGATTAATGAGTTACTTATGGCAATATATAGAATATATATATATATATATATAGATATATATAATAGATCTCTATATATATATATATATATATATACCCTAATAATATATATATATATATATATATATATATATATATATATATATATATATATATATATATATATATATATATATATATTACATATATATATATATGTATAATCTATATATATATATATATATTAATAGCTATATATATATATTAAAGGGCACAGTGGTTTAGTGGTTACACATTCCCCTCACAGAGACCGCCAGGGTCTGGGTTCGATTCCCATCTCGGCCATGTGTGTGTGGAGTTTTGCATGTTCTCCCCGTGTCTCAGGGGGTTTTTCTCTGGGTTCTCTGGTTTCCTCCCCGGTCCCAAAAACATGCACGGTAGGTTGTCCCTAGTGTGTGCATTGTGTATGAATGTGAGTGTGTGAATGTGTGTGTGTGTGTGTGTGTTTGTGGCCCTGCAATGGGTTGGCATTCCATCCAGGGTGTATCCTGCCTTAATGCCCATAGACGCCTGAGATAGGCACAGGCTCCCCGTGACCCGAGGGAAGATCGGATAAAGCGGTAGAAAATGAATGAATGAATGAATGAAATATATACATATATATATATATATATATATATATATATATATATATATATATATATATATATATATATATATATATATATATATATATTATATATAGTAACAGTAAAAGCTGGTTTTGTCCTGTGTGTCCTGAATGACATGGTGATACGTGAAGGGTTTTCCCTGACTGCCACAAACATATGATGGGCAGCAAGTGTAACCTTTTCTCTACGACTTCATAAGAAAAAAACACTATATAAAACAGAGCCTGCAGGACTGTATGATTGTTTCTGTGGAGAAGCAATTCTGCTCAGAGTTTTATTGAGTGATGAGGTTTTATTGCTCCAGGCATTAATCCAGTAAACATTAAAGCTGTACAATACAGTTCAGATTGGAAAAGAAGACAAAAAGGAGAGAGATGAAGGGCTAGAAAGCATTTACAATTTAAGCCTTAAAGTTATAAACTGTAAAGATCCCACGGAAGTCCTTCAAGCAAAGTCGTATGGCGGGATGAAGCCGGAGGCATGTTCTCTAATCAAATCCGTATCATTCATACGCAAAAAGCTTCTTTTTATATTATTTTATTCGTTCTTTGTACCACTTTTACACTCGCTACTCTGGTCCATGAAGGATACCATATTTATTTATAATCATATACTTATATATATTGGATATAAGTCACTAATTCGGGTATAGAATTATACGCTGGGTAGAAGTCAGTAATTATAGTATATAGTTATATATTGGGTATAAGTCACTAATTAGGGTATATAGTTATATATTGGGTATAAGTCACTAATTAGGGTATATAGTTATATATTGGGTATAAGTCACTAATTAGGTTATATAGTTATATATTGGTATAAGTCACTAATTAGGTATATAGTTATATATTGGTGTAAGTCACTAATTAGGGTATATAGTTATATATTGGGTTAAGTCACTAATTAGGGTATATAGTTATATATTGGGTATAAGTCACTAATTAGGGTATATAGTTATATATTGGTGTAAGTCACTAATTAGGTTATATAGTTATATATTGGTGTAAGTCACTAATTAGGGTATATAGTTATATATTGGGTATAAGTCACTAATTAGGGTATATAGTTATATATTGGTGTAAGTCACTAATTAGGGTATATAGTTATATATTGGTATAAGTCACTAATTAGGGTATATACTTATACATTAGGGTATAGAAGTCACTAATTAGGTTATATAGTTATATATTGGGTAGAAGTCACTAATTAGGGTATATACTTATACATAGGGTAGAAGTCACTAATTAGGTTATATAGTTATATATTGGGTAGAAGTCACTAATTAGGGTATATAGTTATATATTGGGTATAAGTCACTAATTAGGGTATATACTTATACATAGGGTAGAAGTCACTAATTAGGCTATATAGTTATATATTGGGTAGAAGTCACTAATTAGGGTATATAGTTATATATTGGTATAAGTCACTAATTAGGGTATATACTTATACATAGGGTAGAAGTCACTAATTAGGTTATATAGTTATATATTGGGTAGAAGTCACCAATTAGGGTATATAGTTATATATTGGTGTAAGTCACTAATTAGGTTATATAGTTATATATTGGTATAAGTCACTAATTAGGTTATATAGTTATATATTGGGTAGAAGTCACTAATTAGGTTATATAGTTATATATTGGGTAGAAGTCACCAATTAGGGTATATAGTTATATATTGGTGTAAGTCACTAATTAGGGTATATAGTTATATATTGGGTAGAAGTCACCAATTAGGGTATATAGTTATATATTGGTGTAAGTCACTAATTAGGTTATATAGTTATATATTGGTATAAGTCAGTAATTAGGTTATATAGTTATATATTGGGTATAAGTCACTAATTAGGTTATATAGTTATATATTGGGTAGAAGTCACTAATTAGGCTATATAATTGTACATAGGGTATAAGTCACTAATTAGGGTATATAGTTATATACTGGGTATAAGTCACTAATTAGGGTATATAGTTATATATTGGGTATAAATCACTAATTAGGGTATATAGTTATATACTGGGTATAAGTTACTAATTAGCGTATATAGTTATATACTGGGTATAAGTCACTAATTAGGGTATATTTTTTAGGATCCACATACCAGGAAGAACCTATTTGTCTGAGTTATTTTATTTTGTGTGACTCTTTTCCTTGTTATTTTTGAACTCGTTTCCTGTAAACAAGAGGTGTCTCATTAAAAGAGACAAAAAAAAAACAGGATGAAAACAATCTTGGTGGATTTATAAGTGAATGAGGACACACGGGTGTCTGATGAGCTTTTCCTGGCTAAAGGGGATCGATTCCGGTGTTCGTGTCTGGAGTTGAGGAAAAGGCAACCATTTGTGAAGGCCTGTGGGTGCAGGAGGGCAAAATACACTACAGTCATGTATACAACAGAGGAGGTGCTGTGGGAATAAAGCGTCCATGTTCTCTCTATGCAATGATAAACAAAGATTTTTTTTAAATAAGAAATAAATATGCAATGTTAATCTTTATATTATGACTTAAGTGTATAAGTCACATTCATTCATTCATTCATTCATTCATCTTCTACCGCTTTATCCGATATTCCCTCGGGTCATGGGGAGTCTGTGCCTATCTCAGGCGTCTATGGGCATTAAAGGCAGGATACACCCTGGATGGAATGCCAACCCATCGCAGGGCACACACACACACACTCACAATCACACACACATTCACACACTAGGGACAATTTTCCAAGCTACCGTGTATATTTTTGGACCGGGAGGAAACCGGAGAACCCGGAGAAAAACCCCCTGAGGCACGGGGAGAACATGCAAACTCCACACACACATGGCCGAGACGGGAATCAAACCCGGACCCTGGCGGTGTGAGGCGAACGTGCTAACCCCTAAGACACCGTGCCCCTTAAGTCACATTAGACATGCAATTTATTTTTTAGATCATATAAGAGTGAGAGTGATGGGACATTCATGAATGATTCATTCGTTCTGAACGATTCTTTAATATGACTCAGAAGAGGAGGAGGAGTCTCAGTAAGTAGTCTCACCTCTGGTCTGGTTCTTTTGACTCCCATTTATTAATTTCCTTGTTGATTTCAATGTTACTTTGTTTAGTGTTGGTTTGAAGTGTAAAATATGGGACGTGGCTCCTTTAAGAATTGTGTTCCGGTTGCTTTTCCGTATAAACTGGTGATACGGTGTTTAGGTTATACGGAAGTGCATTGCGTTCACAAAAGATAAAAATGCGCTTTATTGCGTAACACGGATTTGGAATGCGATGCGCTTGCGTAAGGTTCCGTACGGTAATATACGCTAATATAGTGAGGAGATCGTACCTGTTGTGAATGTGCAGCTAGTAGGTGTAATTGGGGGAAATTTAGGAAGCGTGAGTGGATGAATACCCTATATGATTGGATGTGGATGGATATATATATATATATATATATATATATATAGTATAGTCCTGAGTATTTATTATAGCTGTTATTATTCCAGCAGGATGATGATTGCAGGAAACTGATGGACAGACATTGATGGACAGATGAATAAAGCAGATGGAATTCTGATTCCCCGATGTCAGTTCCACCCCTACAGTATGTGCTAATACGTGCTTGAGATATTACGTGAATATCCAACAGTACTGGATTCAGTGAAAGGAAATGAGCTATCGGATTTCCTTGGGACATTTAAAAATCCCACATTTGCATCCTGATTTTCTGTCTTGAAAAAAATCCAGACCTTTTCTCTCCACATGTGGCTTTGTGTGGATATGATGAAAGTCACAGCTTTGGATCACTTTGACTTTTCCTCATCAGATGCTTTCGTTATTATACCTGCTGTTCTTTTTTCCCCCCAGAACTGATTAGCCAGGCCACAGTCTGTACCATGTAATCACAGACTGGTTGCTTTCCTGTACATCTTCAAACCAACCACATGCTGGATAAAGACAAAGCTCATGCTCCTGTCCTCCAGTACATCACGGTTGTGTTGTCGTCCAAAGCAATCTCACCATATCTTTTTTTCTCACCATTTTCTCTGCCTGTCTCGTTCACACTCGACAGACTTCTCGTTGCCTCCTGCCTTTCTCGTTTTAGCTAGATGAAAAAATATCGATATTTTAATATGTCGCCAAAGAGATTAAAAACTATGGGTTCAAAATGTAAGATGTACAAAGTACAGATAAAAAACAAGTGTCTGACAAATAAACAGTAAAAGTTCTGATACCAGAAAAAAGTGCAGTATGGAAGCATGATATGTGATATACATCATTTCTTGATTTAAAATGAGCTTAATATGGACTTGTTATACTGTATATATCAATATATGAGTATTATTACATTTATTAGGTTAGATTCAACTTCATTAACATTATGCAAGGTACGTGTGCAGAGACAATGGTTCTAATTAAGTCTAACTAGCAGTGCATAACTGGCGTATTTACAATACATAGCAATATAATATATATATATATATATATATATATATATATATATATATATATATATATATATAATATATATATATATATATATATATATCACAGTAGTCATATTTTAATGTATATTACATACTATATATACACCCTGGATGGAATGCCAACCCAACACACACACACACACACACACACACACACACACACACACATTCATACACTAGGGACAATTTTCCAAGGTGCCAATCAACCTACCGTGCATGTTTTTAGACCGGGAGGAAACCGGAGAACCGGAGAAAAACCCCTCTGAGGCACGGGGAGAACATGCAAACTCCGCACACACA
>JACRUU010000015.1:21184519-21189519 GCA_030449085.1 Kryptopterus vitreolus
AGTTCGGAGAGGCCATGGAGAGGGACTATCGGTCGGCCTCAAAAAAGTTCTGGCAAACCGTCCGACATATCAGAAGGGGGAAGCAGTGCCCTGCCAAAACTGTCTACAGTGGAGGTGGGGATCTGTTGACTTCAACTGGGGACATCATCGGACGGTGGAAGGAATACTTTGAGGATCTCCTCAACCCCGGAGTCATGCCTTCCGATGAGGAAGCAGAGGCCATGGGCCTCAGAGGTGGCGTCATCTATCACCCAAGCCTGAAGTCACCGAGGTAGTTGAGAAGCTTCTCGGTGGCAGAGCAGCGGGGGTGGATGAGATCCGCCCTGAGTACCTGAAGTCTCTGGATGTTGTGGGGCTGTCTTGGCTGACACGCCTCTGCAACATCGCGTGGCAGCTGGGGACGGTGCCTCTGGATTGGCAGACCGGGTGGTGGTTCCTCTTTTTAAGAAAGGGGACCGGAGGGTGTGCTCCAACTATAGGGGGATCACACTCCTCAGCCTTCCTGGGAAAGTCTATGCCAGGGTACTGGAGAGGAGAATTCGGCCTTTAGTCGAACCCCGGATTCAGGAGGAACAATGCGGTTTTCGACCTGGCCGTGGAACACTGGACCATCTCTATACCTCTATACCCTCTACAGGGTGATGGAGGGATCATGGGAGTTTGCCCAACCGGTCCACATGTGCTTTGTGGATTTGGAGAAGGCATTCGACCGTGTCCCTCGCTGCACTCTGTGGGGGGTGCTCCGGGAGTATGGGGTCCGAAGGCCCTCTGTTGAGGGCTGCTCGGTCTCTGTATGCACGGAGCAGGAGTTTGGTTCGCATTGCCGGCAGTAAGTCAGACCTATTTCCGGTGCATGTTGGACTCCGGCAAGGCTGCCCTTTGTCACCGGTTCTGTTCATTATTTTTATGGACAGAATTTCTAGGGAGCAGCCAGGGGCTGGAGGGAGTCTGGTTTGGGGACCACAGGATCTCGTCTCTGCTTTTTGCCTGATGATGTTGTCCTGTTGGCTCCATCAGGCCAAGACCTTCAGCATGCACCATGGGAAGGTTTGCAGCCGAGTGTGAAGCAGCTGGGATGAAGATCAGCACCTCCAAGTCCGAGGCCATGGTCCTTAGCCGCAAAAAGGTGGTTTGCCCACTTCAGGTTGGTGGAGAGCTCCTTCCCCAAGTGGAGGAGTTCAAGTATCTTGGGGTCGGGGGGGGGTCTTGTTCACGAGTGAGGGGAGGATGGAACGGGAGATCGACAGGCGGATCGGTGCAGCCTCTGCAGTAATGCGGTCGATGTACCGGTCCGTCGTAGTGAAGAGGGAGCTGAGCCAAAAGGCAAAGCTCTCAATTTACTGGTCGATCTACGTTCCTACTCTCACCTATGGCCATGAGCTTTGGGTCATGACCGAAAGGACAAGATCCCGGATACAGGCGGCCGAAATGAGCTTCCTTCGCAGGGTGGCTGGGCGCTCTCCCTTAGAGATAGGGTGAGAAGTTCAGTCACTCGGGAGGAGCTCAGAGTAGATCCGCTGCTCCTCCACATCGAGAGGGGCCAGCTGGCGTGGCTCGGGCATCTATTTCGGATGCCTCCTGGGCGCCTTCCAGGGGAGGTGTTTCGGGCATGTCCCACCGGGAAAAGGCCTCGAGGAAGACCCAGAACACGTTGGAGGGACTATGTCTCTCGACTGTCCTGGGAACGCCTCGGTGTCTCCCCGGGGGAGCTAGAGGAAGTGGCTGGAGAGAGGGCAAGTCTGGGCATCTCTGCTTAGACTGCTGCCGCCCCCCTGCCCCGCGACCCGGTCCCGGATAAGCGGAGGAAGATGGATGGATGGATGGATGGACAGAATCAGCCATGATGCGGCGCCCCCTGCAGTGTTAAGGGTCTTGCTCAAGGACCCGAGGGTGGCAGTTTGGCGATACCTGGGCATTAAGGCAGGATACACCCTGGATGGAATGCCAACCCATGGCAGTGCACACACACTCACACACACTCAACCTATCGTGCATGTTTTTTAGACCGGGGAGGAAACCTGGAGAACCCGGAGAAAAACCCCCTGAGGCACGGGGAGAACATGCAAACTCCACACACACATGGCCGAGACGGGAATCGAACCCGGACCCTGGCGGTGTGAGGCCAACGTGCTAACCACTAAACCACCGTGCCCCCCCGGCTATCTATCTATATGCTTATCTATCTATCTATCTATCTATCTATCTATCTATCTATCTATCTATCTATCTATCTATCTATCTATCTATCTATCTATCTATCTGTCTGTCTGTCTGTCTATCTCTATCTGTCTGCCTTTCTCTCTCTCTATCTCTCTATCTATCTATCTATCTATCTATCTATCTGTCTGTCTGTCTATCTCTATCTGCCTCTCTATCTATCTATCTATCTATCTGTCTGTCTGTCTGTCTGTCTGTATGTCTGTCTGTCTGTCTGTCTGTATGTCTATCTATCTACTGTCTGTCTGTCTGTCTATCTATCTATCTATCTATCTATCTATCTATCTATCTATCTATCTATCTATCTATCTATCTATTTCTATCTGTCTGTATGTCTGTCTCTCTCTATCTATCTATCTATCTATCTATCTATCTATCTATCTATCTATCTATCTATCTATCTATCTGTCTATCTATCTATCTCATCTATCTATCTATCTATCTGTCTATCTATCTATCTATCTGTTGTCTATCTATCTATCTATCTCTCTCTATCTATCTATCTATCTATCTATCTATCTATCTATCTATCTATCTATCTATCTATCTATCTATCTATCTGTCTGTCTGTCTGTCTGTCTGTCTGTCTGTCATTTGATTGAGTAAGTAAGGAACATGATGTTGTTCGGTGTGTCGGTGTGACAGGATTGTCGACATGACGCGAACAAATATAAGAATGAAAACGAACGACTTTTTAGCGAGATTTGTTTCATTACCATCAATCACCCTGCCCAGCTCTCGCTTTCTCATCCCTCTCTATATGTTTTGTGACAGATGTATCCTCTTTCCTCTGAGCGTCCGCTTCCAAAAATAATAAAAAAGCTGACGTACGCAGTTACATACATGCTTTGTTGTTTGCATGCAGCGTAGTGTTTTAAAGCGCTCCCATACAGAGGAGATCAATCACTGGCTGTCGTTGCCTCCTGAGCCTCTTTTCCATTGGTTACTCCACACATCTGCCTAAAACGTAGCGTGAAATTGCATGGCTCCTTCTCCACCAGGGCCATCTGCCTTCCAACACTCGCACCTCTTCCCCCTGCGGCCGGCCATGCCTCTAGAGAAATAGAGCGTCTATTACATCATCTATTATGGAAGACTTATAAAACCCACAGAGTTATAAAAAAGTCAGCATTTATAATAACGCAACTATTTACTTATTTGTCTTTTAATTATTCGTCTTTAGAAAATATGGAATTCCCCTTTTGTGTATATGGCGCATGGTGCATAGGGACTACATAACAACAGTCCTGTGCTTTACTATAAACATTATTGCGTTTGCAGTCCGTGTTGTTTATTGATAAAAAGTTCTAAATAAACACATTAGACAATATATGTTAACGTAAGAAAATTGCATTAAAAACAAGTGTAAATGCAACATTGTGCTGATTTTAAGATTAATACTATATTATTCATAAAATTAATCATAGTTTTAAGAAGTAAATTTGACTTACCCCATTGGCAGATTTTGTATTTGTTTATTTACTTCATTTTATATAATTATAATAGCTGGCACAATTAGTTAAAGTATTAAAAACATAAAAAAAAGTATTCATTTATGGTACACGGAATATAGAAAAATGTCTGATTAATCACAACTTAACTCAATATATGTATACAAAGGTGCTAACCACTAAGCCACCCATATATATATATATATATATATATATATATATATATATATATATATATATATATATATATAATATATCTTCACCCATCAACACTTCTTTTATATATTATATATATATATATATATAGATATATATAATATATATATATATATATATATATATATAATGAGGGGCACGGTGGCTTAGTGGTTAGCATGTTCGGCTCACACCTCCAGGGTCCGGGTTCGATTCCCGTCTCGGCCATGTGTGTGTGGAGTTTGCATATGTTCTCCCGGTGCCTCAGGGGTTTTTCTCCGGGTTCTCCGGTTTCCTCCCCGGTCCAAAAACATGCACGGTAGGTTGATTGGCACCTTGGAAAATTGTCCCTAGTGTATGAATGTGTGTGTGTGTGTGTGTGTGTGGTGTGTGTGACCTGTGATGGGTTGGGCATTCCATCCAGGGTGTATCTCCTGCCTTAATACCCATAGACGCCTGAGATAGGCACAGACTCTCCGTGACCCGAGGGAAGATCGGATAAAGCGGTAGAAAGATGAATGAATGAATGAATGAATGAATATAATGTAGAGATTAAATTTCTATATTTAATCTGTATATTAATAATACATTTATACTGTTGAGCTACATACATATACAGAGCTCAAAATTATAAATGTATTATAAATATACCGATACAATATAAAAATATAACTGATATAAAGATATGTAAATAGGGGCGTTTGCTAAATGCCATAAATACCGTAAATTCTGGACTATAAAGCGCACCTGGATATAAGCCGCATCCGCTCTATTTAAAAAAAAAACCAAAAAAATAATAAATAAGCCGCACCTGCATACAAGCCGCATCCGCTTTTGAATTGTAAATGTACATGTATGTACCTAAATAGATCCTTTCCTAACCTGTATTTTAACACGGTGTAACGGTGGACGCTGCACAGAGACGCGGAGATCCGGAATTCATACAAAACAGGATTTATTAGAATAAAGAACTCAGGAGACGCCGCTCATACGGAGCGGACCAGACAGGCTAGGGAGCCTTGCGCTCTGCGCGCCGTGGTACCGGGAGTACCGGAGAGCAGGGGGGTTAGAGCAGGGAGGGAGAGAGAGAGAGAGCACTGAGCAGAGACTGCTGATTAAAACGGGACAGAACCAAGA
>JACRUU010000015.1:21194519-21204519 GCA_030449085.1 Kryptopterus vitreolus
TTTTTCCTTCCTTCCTCCTCACTTCTAATTCCTTCCTTCATTCCTTCCTTCTCACTCCTGTTGCTTATTTTCTTCCTTTGTCCCTCCCTTCCTTCCTTCCCAATGTTTATTTCTTCCTTACTTCCTCCCTCCCTTCCTTCCTTCCTTCCTTCCTTCCTTCTCTCGCATTATTTAATTCTTCCGTCCTTTATTTCTTCATTCCCTTTGCTTATTTCTTCCTCTGTCCCTCCCGCCCTTCCTTCCTTCCCATTGTTATTTCCATTGTTTATTTCTTCCTTCCTCCCTCCTTCTATGCCTTTCTTCCTTCTGTCACATTATTTCATTTTTCCTTCCTTCTTTCATTCCTTCCTACCCATTGCTTACTTCTTTCCTTCCTACTGCCTCGTCTTTCCTTCATTCATACTTTCTTTCTTTCTTTCAGTTTTTTCGATTATTTTTCATTTTATTCTCCCTATAATGTTTATTATTTATCTGACTGTACAAAGTGAAAGAAAGAAAGGATTTTTACATGTACACAGACTTGCTGTAAACTCACGGTTTTTCTCATCTTTACTTGAGAGAGTGTTTGTGAATGCCAGAAGTCAGAGACGCTCTCTCTCTCTCACACACACACACACACACACACACACACACACACACCACACACACACACACACACACACACTCACACACACACACACAACACGCGCAGGATTCTGCTCTTATTTATCGGCTACACAATAAAGACTTCAAACCGAGATCTCGTCTTCATCTACAGATTTTTGTGTAAATGATGGGAATCTCCTCTACATTCCTTTTCTTCTTTCTCTCCTTTTTTCTCCCCCTCTACTGATCCTCCGCTTGTTTGGATTATGGAGCGCTGTAGCGGCTCTCTGGAGATGTTTTGGGGTTTTGGTATCCTTTACTTCACAGTGATATAGATTAGAGGTGCGAGACGACGATTGTCTTTGTAGCTCGGAGTGTTTTAAGTCTCTGGAGACGTTCCGTGATTCCGTGTTCAGGGAAATGAGGGCTGAGTGTCCGAAAAACACCAGCACATCAAACGCTGCCCGGCATGTAGATAACAAGAACAACACTTTCATCTGTCCATTTTCACATTCTTCTTCTCCTTTAGGTTTTTTTAACAAGAATAAACGGGAATGGAGGGAGAGAAGGAGGCAAGAAGAAAGAAAGGTTAATATAAGAAATATAGAAAGTACAGACCATGAGACAGAAAGAAAAAAAGAAAGAAAGAAAGAAAGAAAGAAAGAAAGGCAGGATGGCGGGAAGACAGGAAGGAAGGAAATGGTAATATAAGAAATCTAAAAAGTAAAAACCATGAGAAAAGGAAGAAAGACAGAATGGAAGAAAGAAAGTAAGAAAGAAAGAATGAGAGAAAGATAAAAGAAAGAAAGAAAGAAAGAAAGGAAGAAAGAAAGGACAGTATAATATAAGAAATATAGAAAGTAAAGACCATGAGAAAGAAAGAAAAAAAGAAAGACAGAAAGACGGAGGAAGGTATGAGAGAAAGACGAGAGAAAAAGACAAAGAAAGAAAGAAAGAAAGACAGAGACAAAGAAATGGAGAAAGGATGAAAGAAAGAATTAGAGAAAGAAAGAAAAAAGGAAAGAAAGAAATATAAGAAATATAGAAAGTAAAGACCATGAGAAAGAAAGGAAAAATGACAGAGCAATGAATGGGAGAATGGGAGAAAGATGAGAAAGGCATAAATAAATGAGAAAGAGAGAAAGGCAGAAATAAATGGAGAAAGGAGGAAAGAAAGAATTAGAGAAAGAACGAAAGAAAGAAAGAAAGAAAGGTAGGAAGAAATGAAAGGGAAACATAAGAAATATAGAAATTAAAGACCATGAGAAAGAAAGAAAAAAGAAAGAAAGAAAGAAAGAAAGACAGAGGAAAGTATGAGAGAAAGATGAGAGAAAAAGAGAAAGAAAGAAAGACAAAGACAGAAAGAAATGGAGAACGGATGAAAGAAATAATTAGAGAAAGAAAGAAACAAACAAACAAACAAATGGAAGGGTAATATAAGAAAATAGAAAATAAAGACCATGAGAAAGAAAAAAAGAAAGAAAGAAAGATGGAGGCAGAAAGAAATGGATAAAGGAGGAAAAAAGAATTAGAGAAAGAAAGAAAGAAAGAAATATAAGAAATATAAGAAATATAGAAAGTAAAGACCATGAGAAAGAAAGGAAAAATGACAGAGCAATGTATGGGAGAAAGATGAAAGAAAGAGAGAAAGGCAGAAATAAATGGAGAAAGGAGGAAAGAAAGAATTAGAGAAAGAACGAAAGAAAGAAAGAAAGGTAGGAAGAAATGAAAGGGAAACATAAGAAATATAGAAATTAATTATAGAATTATAGAAAAGACCATGAGAAGAAAGAAAAAAAGAAAGAAAGAAAGAAAGAAAGACAGAGGAAAGTATGAGAGAAAGACGAGAGAAAAGAGAAAGAAAGAAAAAGACAGAAAGAAATGGAGAAAGGATGAAAGAAATAATTAGAGAAAGAAAGAAACAAACAAACAAACAAATGGAAGGGTAATATCAGAAAATAGAAAATAAAGACCATGAGAAAGAAAAAAAGAAAGAAAGAAAGAAAGATGGAGGCAGAAAGAAATGGATAAAGGAGGAAAAAAGAATTAGAGAAAGAAAGAAAGAAAGAAAGAAAGAATTGGAAGGGTAATATAAAAAAATAGAAATTAAAGACCATGAGAAATAAAGAAAGAAAGAAAGAAAGAACGACGGAGGCAGAAAGAATTAGAGAACAGAGGAAAGAAAGAATTAGAGAGAGACTCTACAAACACCCCGGTGTCGGAATAATCACCGATATTCCCTGTCTGTGGAACGTCATGGCAGATACGTGGAGGATTTTATAACGGAGAAATGGAAACTCCATGCGGACTGGGATGTTCAAAAAGCACATGGAAATCTTACGGCCAGATGTCGGCACACGACCGGAACGCCGGGAATATTCGGACCTTCCCAGGACATTTTGCTGCTCCCTGTTGGGAAATCTACAAAAAAAAAGAAGGGAAAGGTTTCCTTTGGGTTACTATAGACAAGGTTAGGATTAGTTTCGATTGGATAATTATGGCAGTGGAAGGTTCTAGGATGACGCGAGTGTGTGTGTGTGTGTGTGTGTGTGTGTGTGTGTGTGTGTGTGTGTGTGTGTGAGACGTGAAACAGTCACACTGTCTCTCTGGATTTAGCATTAAGCCCCCTGTATGAAAGGCTGATTGTATGGAATGTGGATGATTAATGTTAGGAGACATGAGTAAAGTGGTGGATGAGCAGACAGTGACTAAAGAATGGGGCCCTGTTAACACACACACACACACACACACACACACACACACACACACACACACACACATATTTATCTGTACACACAATACTTTACTGTAATATGTATCACATTTCATTTTACTGTAAATCTAAATTTCTGCCATTCCAGGTTTTCAGGACGAAGAATACATAAGGATGTCTCTCGTCTAGACGCCAATATGACCCGTGTCTGTAGGGAACATGGCATTAATAACACCCATCTGCCGCTCCTTTACATACAATCCCCAATTTTTGGGCCAAAGAAAAAAAAAAAGGGTTTTAAAAAAGATGGCACCGAGGCGTCCGGTCGAACTCTGAGTCGAGAACGGCAGAAATATAGAAAGTAGAGACCATGAGAGAGAGAGAGAGAGAGAGAGAGAGAGAGAGAGAGAGAGAGAGAGAGAGAGAGAAAGAAAGAAAGAAAGGAAATGGTAATATAAGAAATCTAAAAATTAAAAACCATGAGAAAGGAAGAAAGACAGAATGGAAGAAATAATGAAAAAAGAATAAGAAGAAAGAAAGAAAGAAAGAAAGAAAGAAAGAAAGAAAGAAAGAAAGAAAGAAAGAAAGAAAGAAAGAAAGAAAGAAAGAAAGAAAGAAAGAAAGAAAGAAAGAAATGAAGGACAGTGTAATATAAGAAATATTGAAAGTAAAGACTATGAGAAAGAAAGGAAGAAAGACAGAGGAAGGTATGAGAGAAAGACAAAAGAAAGAGAAAGAGACAAAGGCAGAAAGAAATGGAGAAAGGAGCATTAGAGACAGAAAAGAGAAAGAAAGAATTAGAGAAATAAAGAAAGGTAAGAGGAAAGAAAGATAGGGGAAAGTATGAGAGAAAGAAAGAAAGAAAAAGAGAAAGAAAGAAAGAAAGCCCAAAGGTTGGAAAAAAGTGGAAAAAAAGAAGGAAGAGAATGAGAGACAAAGGTGGAAAAAAAGAAGGAAAGAATGAGAGAAAGAAAGAAAGAAAGGTAGGAAGAAATGAAAGGGTAATATAAGAAATATAGAAATGAAAGATCATGAGAAAGAAAGAACCCCCCCCCCCCCCCAAAGAAATGAAAGATCGGAAAGTAGAAAGAAAAAAAAACAAAGAAAGAAAGATGGAGGAAAGTATGAGAGAAAGCCGAGAGAAAAAGAGAAAGAAAGAAGGAAAGACAAAGGCAGAAAAAAAGAAAGGAAGAAGAATACATAAGGATGTCTCTCGTCTAGACGCCAATATGACCCATGTCTGTAGGGAACATGGCATTAATAACACCCATCTGCCGCTCCGATCCTTTACATACAATCCCCAAAAAAATGGGTTTTAAAAAAGACGGCACAGAGGCACCGAGGAACCGAGGCAGCGAGGCGTCCGATCGAACTCGGAGTCGAGATCGGCATCTGGATCGCATCGGAGCCGGATGGTGTGAATCCGATAGCGCGGTTCAGCTTGAACAGCAGAGGAAAAAGGAAGTCTTGTTGCTAAAGACGGTCACATCTGCTTCGGAAGAAAAAAGTTCCCGGATTCGCTCGCTCGACCGAAGTCGGTCTGATCAAAAGGTTCTGACTTCTTTTCCCTATGAAATGAGGCAATATGGAGGCAGCGACGTGCGCACCAGTGAGGAAGATTCTTCCCGGAACGAGTGCTGTCATCAAACTGTATTCCTGGTGTGAAGGAATGCGTGTTGGAACGTCGGTAATTTAAGGATGAGGAAAAAAGGAGAAGAAGAAAAGGCGAGATTTAATGGGACAGAACAATGATGTCATCCGATTCCTGATCAACCAACTGCATAGAAATCAAACGGAGCGGATTTTAAAGATACGAACGGAACGCAAAATTCCGCTTTTCCGTCGTTCCCTGCTCCGGATCCTTGATATTACAATTTTCCAAGGCGCCAATCAACCTACCGTGCATGTTTTTGCACCGGGGAGGAAACCGGACAACCCGGAGAAAAACCCCCTGAGGCACGGGGAGAACATGCAAACTCCACACACACATGGCGGAGACGGGAATCGAACCCCGACCCTGGAGGTGTGAGACGAACGTGCTAACCTATTATACACCATTATACAGGAATTAATTAGTGACGTGTGCAAAAGCATCACTATTATAATCTCTCTCTTTCTTCAAGTCAAATATTCGACGTGTAACTCGTCCCACAGTTTTTGTCCGATCATCACAAATCATACCTCATATCGTGCAGCCCAATGGTGTGAAGTGTGCTATTACTTTTATAAGGAATCGCCCTGCAGAATTCCGATACCTGGGGCCGAAAAGAGGGAATTTTTTCCCATAGAAAATGAATGGGCCCGAAATTTCGTGCCACACAGCTCGACCTGTGAGCGTCCGACATGCACATAAAGCATATCCACTCGTAGGGGGACCGGAGTCGATCATGCTCATATGCCTCTCGAACCCCACACCCGTTCAGAATTCCAGGAAATGGTCGACATTCCGGCCACATAGAGAATGAATGGGGAAATTTGATGCTCTGCTGTTCGGCCCGTGTTCGCCCGACAGGCACATTTGACATATCCACTCGTAGGTGAGATAGAGTAGCAAACATATGCCTGTTGAACCCCAGAGCCACTCAGAATTCTGCAGCGTTCTGTCTCATAGAGATGAATAGTACCTCATTGGATTAAGGCAATAGGTTACTTATCAGAAGGTCGGGGGTTCGAGCCGCTCTATCGCCTATGTGCCACCCTGGGGTCCTTGAGCAAGTCGCTTAACCCTCCGTTCTCCATGGGGCGCCATATCATAGCCCACCCTGCGCTCTGACCCCAGGTCCCAAAACAAGCTGGGGTATTCTGTAATGTACATGTGACATCTAAAGACGTTACTATTCTATTCTATAAAAAGAAAGTTTCCAATAGATGCTTTACACATCTCCGCTTAAAGTTTCATTGTTCCCTCCATTCTCGCTAAATTCTTCCATCTAAACCAGCCTGACTCATCGTATTCTCACTATTCATCCTAGTCCACATAACCGTCCCATTGTCCCTCGGTCCCATTCGTTCACTGCTATTTTTATGAAGCATTCGTAAGCAAATTCCTTTGCAAACACCAGACATCATGTTCGGCGTTATGCAAATATTCCTGCCGCTATTCCCGACGTGAAAATCCCTCCGAATTTTTATTGGCGCATTGTTTTTTAACAATGGAAATTGTTTCCAAGCAGATTTACAGAGATAAATAGGGTATAAAGTTGTTTAAAAGTGTCTTGGGTTGCTATGGAACTTCATGGAAGCGTCCCCCAGCAGCACAAAGTGTCTCCAATAGAAGAGAAAATCCATCATGAAATCCACCTGCATCAAAAAGCCATCGATAGACTTGAGGATCCACGAAGGCATTAGTGTTAGTCATTAATATGGACCAAAGTGCAACACAATCAGCCCTACAGCTCTACATGCCATAAATCAGTGTATTGTAAGAAGGACTCTATAATAATAATAAGTAGTTAGCAGGTTCACCTCACACCTCCAGGGTCCGGGTTTGATTCCCGTCTCGGCCATGTGTGTGTGGAGTTTGCATGTTGTCCTCGTTCCTCAGGAGGTTTTTCTCCGGGTTCTCCGGTTTCCTCCCGGTCCAAAAACGAGCACGGTAGGTTGATTGGCACCTTGGAAAAATGTGCCAGTGTGCTACACATTCACACACTAGGGACATAGTGTGTGAATGTGTGTGTGAGTGTGAGTGTGTGTGCCCTGCGATGGGTTGGCATTCCATCCAGGGTGTATCCTGCCTTAATGCCCATAGACGCCTGAGATAGTAGCTAGTAAGTAGTTAGCAGGTTCGCCTCACACCTCCAGGGTCGAGGTTTGATTCCTTCCTCCGCCATGTGTGTGTGGAGTTTGCATGTTGTCCCCGTTCCTCAGGAGTTCTCCGGGTTCTCCGGTTTCCTCCTGGTCCAAAAACATGCACGGTAGGTTGATTGGCACCTTTGAAAATTGTCCATAGTGTGTGAATGTGAGTGTGTGTGTGAGCGCCTTGCAATGGGTTGGCATTCCATCCAGGGTGTATCCTGTACATTCAAAGCACTTTACATTATGAGAGGGGGGATTTCCTCATCCACCATCAGTGTACATCAACCACCCAGATGATGCGACAGCAGCCTGTGGTA
This sequence comes from Kryptopterus vitreolus, assembly GCA_030449085.1. Lineage (NCBI taxonomy): Eukaryota > Metazoa > Chordata > Actinopteri > Siluriformes > Siluridae > Kryptopterus > Kryptopterus vitreolus. The sequence goes on from JACRUU010000015.1 coordinate 21,201,930, forward strand.
CGCCAGACTTCCCATCACACCCCAGTACACTAGTGCAGAGTAGCCAATCAGTAGATACGGTGGACGGTTAGGAGGCCGCGATGGTCAGAGACCAACGGGGGAATTTGTCCAGGCCACGCCTTGAACAAGCTATTTGCTATACAAGTCTATTTTTCCAATGAAATATATATTTTTTTAATATATCATGAAAACAAACAAGTCTCGACAGCCTACCAAATGTTCATTCTTAACCTAGCTTATGGAACATGAGCTCACTTCCTGAATTCGCAATGCTCAAGTGGCTGTTTATGATCCACCTCACCATCCTGACACACTGATTACCTAAAACTCTCAGGTCCGATGATTCAATTCAGCTGGTTCTGATTACAAAAGACCAGGTAAAGCTCGCGGAAGTGTCGTAGCTCTGCTTGGCTTTCAGTACAGCTTTGGTTTCTCCACAGACGGCTGGTTAAAATGGGACTGAAATACTGATTTCGCTTTTCTTTTTACGTTTCCAATTAGGACGCTCGGCAATTAATTATATGGTAATCATTATTAGGGCTTTATATTTGCTTTGGTAACTTTTTAATGTCGTTTTATTGCAATAAATTGTAACAGGAATGAGGTTAATTAGCGTTATGTTGCCTCTGAAATGGCACTGTAATAAGATCTGAAAGAGGCAATAAGAAAAAAAACATTAGAATGAATGTTTTTGGGTTTATTGTTGAATATGTAATTATTTAAATCGACCCCCCCCCCTGCATTTGTATATCCGGATTATTTGTGGTTGCATTACATTTTCCTTCACTTGAACTAATCCAATATCCCAGGAATTCTCACTCAACTTCATTAAGCGAGTTACCATCACCCTTCGAAATGCGCAAATTTCAATAGCGAATGTAAAATACGCCTAATGGAAACGCGTCCAAATGCGCAAAAACACACGTATCGCAAAAAAGTCTTGATTCTCGCACGAGGTGTTTTGTTTAGACGATGCGAAAAAGGAATAATTTGCAAAACTGTAACGGAAACGTTTTTTTTTTTTCGCATTTCCAGGTCACGTGATCTACCTCGCCTCGCCTTGGGCGTGAAGCTGCAGGTGCTACACGACGCCCTATTGCACTACACAGCTCAAAAAAAGGGGATGTGTTCATCCGGAAATTCCGATTCCGCAGGTCCTCTGTGAAATCGTGCACTATTACCTTCCAGAACGAGTGTATACGTGCACCCCCCAAAGAATATACGGAGATTGCCTTGCCATTAAAGATTGTATAACACGCCTATGTCTCCGATTACAAATAAATACACCTAATTCGTTGGCTGCGATATAAGTAAACCTTCCCATATCTGTTCCATATTCTTTGACGAGTTATAGCCGCATGATACGGTTAATGCAAACACTGTGTTTATATATACAGTATATATATATATATATATATATATATATATATATATATATATATATATATATATATATATATATTCATTCATTTTCTACCCCTACCGCTATATCCGATCTTCCCTCGGGTGACGGGGAGTCTATGTGCCTATCTCAGGTGTCTATGGGCATTAAGGCAGGATACACCCTGGATGGAATGCCAACCCATCATCAGGGCACACACACACACACACATTCATGCACAAGGGATAATTTTCCAAGGTGCCAATCAACCTATACGGTGCATGTTTTTGGACCGGGGGAGGAAACCGGAGAACCCGGAGAAAAAAAACCCCTGAGGCACGGGGAGAAACATGCAAACTCCACACACACATGGCCGAGATGGGAACTCGAACCCGAACCCATGGCGGTGTGAGGCGAACCTGTTGTTAACCACTAAGCCACCGTACCCCTATATACAGTATATATATATATATATATATATATATATATATATATATATATATATATATAATTTGTAATAGAAACACGTCTAATGTCACCATTGTAATTTCGCCCACATATAATTTCTTAATAAAAATGTACTTTCATGTTTACTTTTTTAGAAAAAAATAGTAGATGCATATATCCACAGTGTGAGCTGAAAATGACCAGGGTAAGATGGTTATGTGTGTGTGTGTGTGTGTGTGTGTGTGTGTGTGTGTGTGTGTGTGAGAGAGACAGACAGTTTCATCCTGTACAGCTTTGATCAAAGCAAACTGGTCAAATACAAGAATTAGCAGCAGACGGCGGGTCCGTGATTAAACTTTGATGTTGCTTCTAAAGCACGTGCTAATGTGATTTAAGAGACAACTGACTGCACTGAATCGACTCTTGTAGCCATTAGCGTGGGCTGATGGTGCGCAGAACACCAAACACACACACACACACACAACATCCAAATGAACTCCATCTTTATGTTCGCATCGCAGGATTTAATATCCTCGAAGGAAGAACGAGTCGTTGTAAAGATGAGTGGGATCTTGCCAAGGTCACAGTTTACATAGAAAACATGCAAACAAGCCAAAAAAACATTTACTATTGCAGAAAAAATGTGAGAATGTTTTAACAAACATTTATGGTGGGGAAATTTTGATGTTACAGCAGCCTGGATGTATAAAATAAAATCAAAATAATAATAATAAAGACAAGTTTACACTTTATAAATACTAA
>JACRUU010000015.1:21209519-21217019 GCA_030449085.1 Kryptopterus vitreolus
ATAAAGACTATTCTATCCTTTTCCCCTAACCCCTATCTCTGTTCCACAAGTTCCAGTCCCGCTACATGAGTCCCGTCCCCTCTTGGTTCCTCCAGCCTTCTCTCCGTCTTTTGGGACTGATAAACACATCTCAGGGCCTCCTCACATCAAACACTGACTTTATTTACACCCTTATGGCAAGCACAAAATCTACTGGAACGTCTTTCCCAGAAGATTATTCGAATTCAGACACAAGTTCTGTTTTTCCCTGTGTTGCTCAAGTGCTTCTACTAAAAATAAATAAATAAACAAACAATGCTTGTTTGTTATTTTTATTCCCGAGAAGCCCCTTGTTTGGTCTGGACTTTGAGATAAAGGGGTTGTAGGGATGCTTCTGTGACCTTTTATACCTAGACAGGACATAACATATCCATTTTGTTATGTCTCTCATCCTTATACTGTGTGTGTGTGTGTGTGTGTGTGTGTGTGTGTGTGTGTGTGTGTGTGTGTGTGTGTGGTGTGTGTGTGTGTGTGTGTGTGTGATTTGTGTGAGTCCACACCCTTTGTGCAGCGTGTGAGGGAATTTGGCTTTGAAAAATAGCCCAGTGGTTAAATGGGCTGTGAAACATAAGCTCTGGGTACACACACTCTCCAAGAGCGACTGGTTTAGACCATTTCTCCTCTCTCACCATCCCTTCAGTTATGGACAGACCAGGTCGTAAATCCGATTGCACTCGTTTGGGATTTGATCGCTAAATGTTTCCAAATTCTCGAAAATATGTACGAAAAAAAGTATTAAAAAAATTCAACTATCAACGGAAGCATATAATATATATATATATATATATATATATATATATATATATATATATATATATATATATATATATATATATATATATATATATATATATATATATCTATTAGATAATCATTCATACAGAACACTTTCCGAAAATAATCCGATCTTCCCTCGGGTCACGAGGAGTCTGTGCCTATCTCAGGGGTCTATGGGCATTAAGGCAGGATACACCCTGGATGGAATGCCAACACATTGAATGGCACACACACAACACACACACACACACACACACACACACACATTCACACACACATTCACACACTAGGTACAATTTTTTCCAAGGTGCCAATCAACCTACCTTGCATGTTTTTTTGGACCGGGGGAGGAAACCGGAGAACCCGGAGAAAAACCCCCTGAGGCACGGGGAGAACATGCAAACTCCACACACACATGGCTGAGAGGGGACTCGAACCCGGAAATAGGATCATTTGTAACTTGTAATCTTTTACAATTTCCGAAATAAACCTTCCCAACACTAGTATATATATATATATATATATATATATATATATATATATATATATATATATATATTATATATATATTTATATATATATAAAAACCTTCGTATTAAACCAATCATCGGCGTTTTTATAATTATCTGGAAGTCTGTCGAATCAAGTGTGTTTAACCAAAACAAACAAACAAAATAAGGTCCCTGTTTCTTCTGGATTGCATTTGATACGTTTGAATTACGTGAAAAAAAAATCGTAGTGAGGCGGGACAAAGCTGCGGGATTCCACATCGCCGAAGGAGTGTAGCGACGCATTATTATTTTTTTTTTACGCGCATAAACTCCTGCCAGATCTGCTCTTCCTCTGCGGTTCCTAAACATTGGCTGCCAGCTGGAGTGTGTCTTTGTTCAGCCTTTTTAGACACAGCCGGACGCTTCGCTGCTCTTCTGTTTGCGCCGTCTTTTTTGCCGATAATTCTTATGCTTGTGTTTTGATTACGAGGAAAAGCATCACAGTAAATAACCAGTGATGCTGAACAATTGCCTGGGCCAATGGGGAAACAAAACAAAACAAAAACATTAAGTCATATCCAGGATTTTTAGTACTGCAATGTGTAGGGTTAATTTTTTTTTTGCCGTGTGATGGTTTTTGTACGAAGTCGTTCTTGGTGTTTTCGTTTGTAACTATACAATTAAAATGTATATTTTGTTTGTTTTTGACACAATCTAGGGTGTTTTTTCCATGTGGGGTTTTATGACCAGCAAAAACCCTTTATCTCCATCTCTGGGCCGCTTATTTTGCTTTGAATAGATGTGATTAATGAGCTTTCCCGGTGTAAACGCATATATGAAGAGCGGAAGGCGTTTCAACCCAAAGCTTATGGATCATCCGAGAATTTTGGCGTCATTTCCAACGTTCAAAAAAAGACGTCCCCACTTAGATGGGATCGACTTTTATTTTAATAGCATAATAGAGGTGGTAGCCCAGTGGTTAAGGTGTTGGCCTCTGGACCGGAAGATCATAGTTTAGCCACTAGTGGGCCCTTGAGTAAGGCCCTTAACCCTCAACCAAAGCTGCTGCGCCCAGATTACCCCAATTGCTCAGTAAGTCGCTCTGGATCGCGTCTGCCAAATGTAAATGTAATAACACACACTATGTACGCAAGTCCGAATGAAGCTAATAGACGCGTTTCCATTACGAATTTGCGCAAACCTTTGCGATATTTTCTAACGATAAAAACTGTTGCGAAATGACGGTGTTTCTATTACCCGTATCATGCGAATAAAACTCGTCCTCTCGCGATGAGTTGTAAAAAAATGAAGACCGATATCGGCAGGTTTACTTATATAACAGCCAACACATTAGGGGTATTTAATTGTAATCCGAGACGTAGGCGAGTTATACATGCATTAATGTGGTCCCGCCCTATACTTGGGCGGGGCCACGTATGAGCTCGTTCTGGGAGGTAATAGTGCACGATTTCACGGAGGACCTGTGGATTCACGATTTCCGGATGAACACGTCCCCTTTTTTCTGAGCTGTGCAGTTCAATAGGGCGTCTTGTAGCACCTGCAGCATCACGCCCGAGGCAAGGCGAGGTAGATCATGTGACCTGGAAATGTGAAAAAACAAGCGTCTCCATTACAGTTTAGCGAATTATTCCTTTTTCGTATCGTTTAAAAAAGAAACACCTCACGCGAGCGTAAAAACTTTTTTTGCGGTTTCAATTCGCTATTTACATTTGCACTTTTTGACGGATAATGAAAACGCGTTTAGCGCCACCTTCCTTCTCTCGTCCAAAGTACAAATTGAACCTATCAGTGGTAACATCTTTTTGGACAAACCTGTAAAGACGCATTAAAGGTTTCATTTTTCTAGTCCTTCTTTCCTCTGTTTTCTGTATTGCATTAGTCAGGTTTGACACGGTCGGGTCTTCATCACAAAATCCACCCCCCCCCCCACAAAACACACACACATACACACCCCCAATCTCTAGTATGTTAATCCATATTAAAGTGCAAAACCTGAGGTGGAAAAACAGGCCTAATGGAAAGAGTGGGCGAGTTAATGCTTCCTTAATGCATTTAATGTTTTGGGAGGTTCCTTGTAAGGCGGTGAGGTCACTACAGTATCCGACTTTTCCCATATTATCCGTGTGAAGGAAAGACACAACGAGAGTAAAAAGCAAACGGGGAAAGAATACTGACTTATTTTCGAAACCTATGCACTATATGGCAGAAGTATTGGAACACAGCTATATGTGGTTTTCCAACATACAATTGGAGGTACCTGACCTGAACACCCCTATGGGATTAATTCCCAATTGGTATTAATGGGCCCTTGAGCAAGGCCCTTAACCCTCGATTGCTCCTTTGCATTTACATTTTCGGGATTTGCAGACGCACATATCCAGAGCGACTTACAACTAAGCAGCTGAGGGTTAAGGCCTTGCTCAAGGGCCCACTAGTGACCCACTTGGTGGTGCTGATGGTGGGATATGAACCCGCCCCAAGTCCAATGCCTTAACCACTACACTACCACCTGCTCTGATGTAAGTTGCTCTGGATAAAGGCATCTGTAGAAAACATGCAAACGTAAGCAACCAACAGGATTCAGTATGAGATAATCAGATATCATGAGACATCATGAGATAATGCTGATCCAAACCCAGTTTTGTCCCGCAAAATTTTACAGCATTAGGCAGATGCCCTTATCCAGAGAGACTTACAAATAAGAGCCTTGCTCAAGCGCCCACTAGTGCCAGCATGGCGGTGGCTGGATTTGAACCTCCGATCTTCCTATCCCGAGGCCTTACCCACTGAGATGTTTTTGACAGGTCCTGTGTAGAGAGGTGGTAGCTCAGTGGTGGAAGATCGCAGGTTCAAATCCCACCACCAAGCTGCCAAATACGGTTAATGTAGAAAGCATGCAAATGTAAGCAACCAACAGGATTCAGTATGAGATACCATGAGACATCATGAGATAATGCTGATCCAAACCCAGATTTGTCGCGCAAAAAATATTTCGGCCCCGATCCTGGTCTCGGTCCAAGAATTTGGTCTTGTAAACGTCCCTAAAGAAGTTCCTCATAAGGACTTTTTACTATTCCATACAGAAATACTCGATCTCAATCATTCCCTTTATCTCATTCTCACTTTTCTCTTCTCTGTGTTTATTGAAAGCCGATAGAAGAACACATTGAAGAGATATCAGGAAGTGTGGTCCGAGTGCTTTTGAAAAAAGCCAAGAGCAGCTTACATGGGAGCCGAATCAAACGATGATGTGGGTGGGATGCTTGTACAGATTGTAAGGGTTGGCATTGTGCAGCCCTCGTTTGGGCATACGAGGGGTGGCATATGGACGCTTAGTGAACGTTTGGCACAGTTTGAAGACTCCCATGGTATTCCGCTACAGATATGCAAGTTTAAAACAAGGACCACAGCGTTGGAAGTGGTACCAAGAGCCCTTGGCACCAGAAGGATATTTGGGGGTTGGAAGAGGCAGCCCATGATTACGAGGTGCATGTATTCAAAGAAATGAAAGCCTTTGGACTATTGATATTGACTATTGATATATCTAGTGATCAGAATAGCATTATGAGAAAGTGCATTGTTGTATAATAGGTACTTGCTAAACATTGTAGGATGTGTGTGTTTGGTTGATCCTTGTAGATCTCAAGCTTATTCTCCCATCATTAAGGGATTCACTAAAACCATAATCCTGCTACTGATCTATTTTTTTTGTTGTTTTTTTCTTTTACAGTAATTGACAAAAAGGCTGTTTCTCAGTCTGTGAAAACATGGATTCACTCGACAGAACTGCCGGACGAGGTCCATGAGCTGTTCTGGATCATCCCGAACTTTCCTTAGGCAATGTAGAGGAACGTGGCGGGTGCCAGATTTCTCATATGTCAACAATCTTCATCAGTGATTAATCCCAATTGGTTGGCTGGAAACCCTGGTGGTTCCAGAGACATTTGATGCTTTTCAGAAGACACATGTGTACGTGTTTCACGTCAATCTTTTGGAATCTTGGAATATGCCAATACTATATATATATATATATATATAGATATAATATATATATATATATATATATATATATATATATATATATATATATATATATATATTATATATATCAAAATATATATAGAATATATATAGTGTATGTACGGGGGGCACACGGTGGTTTAGTGGTTAGCACGTTCGCCTCAAACCCTCCAGGATCCGGGTTCGATTCCCGTCTCGGGTTATGTGTGTGTGGAGTTTGCATGTTCTCCCCGTGCCTCAGGGGGTTTTTCTCCGGGTTCTCCTGTTTCCCCCCGGTCCAAAAACATGCACGGTAGGTTGATTGGACACCTTGGAAAAATTGTCCCTAGTGTATGAATGTGTGTGTGTTTGTTAGTGTGTGTGTGTGTCCTGTGATAGGTTGGCATTCCATCCAGGGTGTATCCTGCCTTAATACCCATAGTCACGCCTGAGATAGGCACAGGTTCCCCTGTAACCCGAGGGAAGATCGGATATAGCAATAGACGATGATTATATATATATATATATATATATATATATATATATATATATATATATATATATATATTCAGACCAAACATGAGTACAGTATATACAGTACACATACTCAGTATTAATAAATGTATACCGTAGCAAGTATTTAGCAAGTTGTCCTCATGTCATCTTGGGGAGTTTTACTTTGCCATACCTCCACTGCCTCGCTTATTAGGGATTAAATGTAAAAATGATAAAAAAGGAACAATCAAACAATTTCTCATTCTGCAATTTCATCATAAAATTATCTGTAAATACAAATATGGCTACTTCTTATCAACAATAGGATCAGTGACAATATATTTCCTTCGTATTAAGTAGCTTTTTTCTTCTTTCTTCCTTCGCTATAACATTTCAAACTTCCTTGAAGTTTCCTCCACCCGCGTGCACTGTTCGGAATGACGCAGCCACAAAAGTAGCTTCCCTCGCATCTTCGGAGCCAGCAAAGAGCCTGTGGTTTTACATTACGAGTACATGACAAGTACTGTAAAATACCTCTTCTGACTCCTCCACCTCCCGCTCCGTTTTGAGTCCACAGCCCAGATACGCTTTACCGCCTGCCACTATCGGGACCACAACAAGCGAGGCCACTAAAGCGCAGGAAAGGCGTCATTTAATCCATTGTAGCGTTCCAGTTTAACACATATCAAAAAGAACGGGCCGAAAAAAACGTACGTCCGGATAAACGCCGGTACAGATGTGCCAGGAATCGTCCAATCCAAGCACGGTTTGATCAGGGAGACGTCGGCTTTGAATAAACTTCTCGATGTCGTGCACGAGCAGACGCATATAGAACATTCGAGTCCACTTATAGGCATGTGTTTCAGGTTAAAATGTAATCCGGACTCTTCCCGGCAGCTAGTGTGTATGGCTGGAGGCATGTTGCAGAGGGAGCTACTGCATGCTGACTCTAACAAGACTGATTAGAACAGGGAGGGGGTGAGGTTCCCCAAAACATCTAACCACCCACCCACCCCTCCCAGCATGGCACATCTGGCCCCATCTGCCCGGCAGTGCGCTAACTTGGGGGCTGATCTGTCATTAGTGCCAAAGATGCTTTCGGTAAACACTTACAGATGAGTTTCACGTTGCGAAAGTAGGCATGCTCATCGTTTACGATGTTATTTATTCAGTTATTTACGAGTCAAGAAGGTGAACTAAAACAGAACGACAGTGGGGGTGTGTTTGTGTTGCGTCTTGTTCTTGGTATTGACATTATTATTATTATTATTATTATACCCCCCCCCCCAACCAAAAATTTGTCAACAGTGATTTCTGGGAATGTATGTGAGCGTATTTGTTTGCTTTTGGAGCTGCTCGTTAATCTCTTATTGTAGCAATTGGGATTATTATCTTCATATTTCCCCACATATGAAGTGCATGAATGTACGTTTTGTGCATTTCTTTTCCTCGTATCCATGTTTAACCTCTTGAATAATTAGAGACCCGGCTAGGCAACAGCACCGCTGAAGCCACCGCTTCACCAGACGCTTCATTACTGCGGGTTTTCTGTCGTCATTTTTTCTTTCCTTCATATTTGTCATTTTTTCAAAATACATATAATCAGGGATTGTCATTTTTGGATAGCTTTAAATGAGAATTTGTAACTTTGTTCTGCGGTTAATTGGATGATGAGTTT
>JACRUU010000015.1:21219519-21234519 GCA_030449085.1 Kryptopterus vitreolus
GTTGGATCCTAACTGAATATTTACCACTTAAACCGTTTATTTTTTGAACAGTTTTATACTATGGCTCAGTTTCCTGTCTCGCACGTCCCCGTTACTTTCCGTAGTGCACAAGACTGCGATAGCACATGATCTAGTCCTGTTTCTCATGAAATATATGATTGTGGTTTGGACTCGGGCTGCATTTAACAGCCCAGAAGAAAGCCGAGGGGAGAAGCCACATGAAGCGACTGCTCAAATTGCCATGTTAAAAGAAAACAAATAAGACAAAACCTCAACATCCAGGCCACGTTGGCTCTTTAAAACCCCGGCTACTCGTTGACTGAGCGCGGTATCTCTTTAAGGACCCTTTGAAATCGACAGCTGTCTTGCGTTAAAACGGGACTCCGAATCTACAGAACGGTCTCTCTTTTTTTTTTATTTTACCCTCCCAAGCACAAACGCCACCAAATAAGTCAAACGACGAAGGCGTAGGTGAAGGACCTTTCCAGTCGATGTTTCCCGAATGCTTCTCGTAGGCAGCGATTTGGACGCTCGGTATTTGCTCGGCCTGATGTGGTCCATGACGCAGTCTTTCTGGTTGCCGGTACAACACGTTGCTGTCTCCGGTCCTCCCACACTTTGCTGCAATTAAGCAATTAGCGCAAACGAACACTTCTTCCACTAAAAAGAATTCCATTTCAAACGGCTCCGGTTTCTGGACAGTCTTTCCGACAGTCTACAATCGAATTTTCCGACACATGCCATAATATGAGCTCATGGCGAGGAGCTAATCTTCGCTCCTTTTTTCAGATGGATACGCCGGCGGTGGACTTCCAGCCCGAGCGTTGGCACGCGTGGTGAAACCGAGGCATGGCAGGAGATCCTGATTGGAATTTATGGCTCAGGCCGGGCAGGAGAGCAGCTCATCAAGCTCGTGTAAACGTTTACTCAACGCACAGTTTTCCATTCCGCGTCGGACACCGTGGCTTTCACCTTAATTCTTCACAGCTCAATGATTCCTAGAAGGTGGGGGGTGGGGGGGGGGGGGTAATGGATACCAGTGACGAAGTAAGTTTTCACACCTGACAACAGTCTTAATGAGCCTTTCTTTTTGGCCCGCATAACCAAAGCCTATCCTATGACTTCGGAAAATGCTCAGTCGCAACATATGCACATTCACATACTTGTAGACAGTGTTGGGAAAGTTACTTTGGAAATGTAATAGGTTACAGGTTATAAATGGCCCTATTCAAAATGTAATAAATAATGTAACTTTGCAATTATTTTATAAAAGAAAAGTGACTACTTTTTGATTATTTTCATTTGTCCACTAGGTGGCGCTTGGAAAAAGTGGGTTATAATTTGGAAATTGGGCTGCATCAGAATCAATTTGTTGACAGGGATGGGTGGGGGTGGGTGCGGGTGGAAGTGGTGGTGGGTGGGGGGTGCCTCACAAAGGGTGTCCGACATGCACATATGGCATATCCACTCGTAAGCGGACCAGGAGTGGATCACGATCATATACCTCCCAAAACCCCACACACATTCTGAATTCCGGCTCCATAGAGAATGAATGGGGAAACCAAAACGCGCCGATGTTCGGCCCATGTTCACCCAACATGCACGTTTGAGGTGAGATGGAGTAGGTCGCGATCATATCACTGCTGCATGGCGTCATGTGGCCGCAAACATGAAAAGTCTGTGAAATGTCAAAACAGGGTCATGTGACATGTCTAAACGCTCGACACATCGACGGGAGTCGGATGATGGGTAATTTGATGATGTCATGTGCGCCATTGGCCCCGCCCCTCCTGACAAAAAAAACCACCCAAGATGGGCGTTTTTTTTGGTGTCTAAACAACCCTCGTCTCTCCGAACGAGCTAGCATTTCATAGTCAATGCTAAATATTAAATGGACCAGGCTTGCACCCGGAAATGTCCCATGTCTGGTTTTGTAATTAAATTACGACAAAACAAACCGTTACACCATTACTCAAGCTCAGGTTTGAGAAAGACCCTGCCATGTCGTCAACTTTAATGCATTTTTGTTCCGACAAATCAAGGCCTTTCTAGAGAAATTAGTGTCTCAATGTCTTCAATCCTTACACACAGCAACAAAGCGTTATTGGCCGTGTTGCCAAGGAAGGAAAATTCCAGGACGATGTCTGACGATGTCTATCTAATTGTTGTCACAAAATGAACAAGACGGATTTCTTTTTTAGTTAATTTGCCAAGAGAAGTTCAATAATGTGTCACGGCTTCACGTTCATTTTTTTTGGGGGGGGGGAACGAATATTTTAGCTTTTGCCCCGCCCTATTTTCTTGTGATAAACATTTGCTATTTGTCAGTATTTGTTGTATCGTCTAGAATTAGAATTGCTTCAAAAGGCTAAATGCATGTATAGATGTGCTTAAATATGCACTGGAATATATGTCAAAAATATTCACATACATGACATGAAGTATAAGATATTCATTCATTCATTCATTCTTCTTCTATCGCTTTATCCGATCTTCCCTCGGGTCACGGGGAGTCTGTGCCTATCTCAAGCGTCTATGGGCATTAAGGCAGGATACACCCTGGATGGAATGCCAACCCATCGCAGGACACACACACACACACACACACACACACACACACACACACACACACACACACATTCACACACTAGGGACAATTTTCCAAGGTGCCAATCAACCTACTGTGCATGTTTCTGGACCGGGGAGGAAACCGGAGAACCCGGAGAAAAAAAACCCTGAGACACGGGGAGAACATGCAAACTCCACACACACATGACCGAGACGGGAATCGAACCAGGATCCTGGCGGTGTGAGGCGAACGTGCTAACCACTAAACCACCGTGGCCCTTGATGTTTTTTGTTTTCGTTTTTTTTTGTTTTGTCTTTTGTTTTGTTTCATGTTTTTTTTTTTACATTTTCTTAAATGTTTTTTTTTTAATGTTTATGTTTATACTTCTCACCCAACCACGTTTACATGGATAGGATTTTTTATTTTTTTGATGTTATTATGTTTTTTTTTTTTGTTATGTTTTAAGCTTTTTACATTTTCTTAAATGCTTTTTAAATGTTTATGTCTATGTTTATACTTCTCATCCAACCACGTTTATCTGGATAGGGTTTTTTTTATGTTTTTGATGTTTTGTTTTTTTTTTTACATTTTTTTAAATGTTTTTTTAATGTTTATATTTATGCTCACACTTCTCCTCCAACCACAATCACAAGCAATTTATCTGGACATGTATTTATTTATTTGTAATGATGAATAAAAAGCAGCCGAAATGAAATAGTAATATTTTTAAAAAGTAAGGAATAGAAAATACAGCTAATTGTGTGAAAATAAGGAGTAGAAATAAAACGTCAGCTATAAAAATAATTACTCCGGTAAAATATCGATACCCAAAATTTCTACTTAAGTAAGCTAAAGGAGTTTTTATACATCGTTACTTGTTAAATCGAAGTGGCCATTGAAACGTTTTTTCCTGTTTACGTCTGTCCACGCCCCTTTCTGGCCGTCTTTGCTAGCTAACAGGGTTAAGTGAAACGATTTGGGCGGCTCGGCTCCATCTCCCACCCTTTAGAAGTGGATTACTGATGCGTGCTCAAACCTCAAAGCCTCGGAGAACCAGATGCACAGTTCACTCATTTGTTTGTGTCTGCGTTCACATCTGTTTTGTGCGAATGTCACTTTTTAACAACGACGCGAAGCTTCCTCGTACGGCTTTGTGACCGTCAGTGTGGTTTGAAGGCGCTGCATGGAAAAGATGACCTCAATTGAAGACCTCGATGCTTCATGTTTGCCATCTCCTGCTTTTTGTGCACGCAGGTTAAATTCCAGAGGTTGGAATTTTTTGCAGTTTATTTATTTATTTATTTATTTTCATCTGGGTGGCTCTGAATATCTGATGTAAAATAACTCATAAAAAACGCTTTCTAGTCACCCACGGAGTGTTTCCTCTCGTTCACAGAGGCGTATAGGAGGTACAACCCTAAACTTGTGTGGGCTAAAATGGTATTTCCCCCCATTTCTCTCAGCAGGCAGCTCTGTTTTAACTGCCTCTTCCCCTAAATCATTAAAAGTGTCTATCCACTGGGTAACAAGTTCCTCTTTGGGTAATGACTGTTAACGACGTTTTTTTTTTTTATTAGTATTTTTTAGGGGAATTTAGAATGTATAAAGGACAACCATAATTGTAAAAAGAATAAAAAATGTGTTAATGTTAATGTTAAGCCACTGTGCCCCTTTCACATTATTATTATTATTATTTTTTCATTATTATTATTATTATTATTATTATTATTATTAATATTATTATTATTCATTCAGTCATTCATCTTCTACGCTATATCCGATCTTCCCTCGGGTCACCGGGAGTCTGTGTCTATCCCAGGCGTCTATGGGCATTAAGGCAGGATACACCCTGGATGGAATGCCAACCCATCGCAGGGCACACACACACACACACACACACACACACACACACACTAGGGACAATTTTCCAAGGTGCCAATCAACCTACCGTGCATGTTTTTGGACCGGGAGGAAACCGGAGAACCCGAAGAAAAAACCCCCTGAGGACACGGGGAGAACATGCACAAACTCCACACACACATGGCCGAGACGGGAATCGAACCCGGACCCTGGCGGTGTGAGGCGAAACGTGCTAACCACTAAACCAAACCACCGTTCCCTTTCACGTTATTATTATTATTATTATTATTATTTTTATTATTATTATTATTATTATTACTATTATTATTATTCATTCATACATTCATCTTCTACCGCTATATCCAATCTTCCCTCGGGTCACGGGGAGTCTGTGCCTATCTCAGGCGTCTATGGGCATTAAGGCAGGATACACCCTGGATGGAATGCCAACCCATTGCAGGACACACACACACACACACATTCATACACTAGGAACAATTTTCCAAGGTGCCAATCAACCTACCGTGCATGTTTTTGGACCGGGTGGGGAGGAAACCGGAGAACCCGGAGAAAAACCCCCTGAGGCACGGGGAGAACATGCACAAACTCCACACACACATGGCCGAGACATGGCCTGGCGGTTTGAGGTGAACGTGCTAACCACTAAACCACCGTGCTTTAATGTATACGTGACAAATAAAGTCTATTCTGTTCTAGAAGTCTAACAGGGATAGAAACTGCTTTTTATATACGAAGAATAAAGACGGAAGTGAGAATCCACAGCAGTAAAAATGTGCCGGGATCGGCATCGAAATCATCCAATCCCAAGAAGGGCTTTATCGTCTGTATGTGAGGTTCTCATCCTCCGGTGGTTGTTCGTCATCTTGGTGAAGACGAAAAAAGAAGCATGCAAAAAACAACGGTGCGATTCGGTCGAGCGTGTTGGAAGTATTGAGTTTCCCCGACCACAATGAGCTCGCTTGCATTCAGACTGCACTGTGTCATCCCACATCATATCACGGTTACAGATGTGCTTGGGTAATTACTTCAGTGGACATGCTCGTAGCATTTCAAGGCATGCCCATGTAATTGTGCAGAAAACCATGCATTTAATAAAATCCAGAAATCCTGTTGCTGCAGTTTGATGCAATATTATAGTACTTTTTTAAAGGGGGAAAAAACCCTTATTTGACCAGACTTTACCTTGTTTCCTTGTTTCTTTACGTTGTTTCTTTACGTTGTTTCTTTACGTTGTTTCTTTACGTTGTTTCTCCCTGATCATCCGCAGTGGTGACTCTTAACACGAACAGCCGTAAGAAATGATGATGACTCTCAGCGTATGATTTTGCTCAAGACTATCTATATGTTGAAATGTCACAAAAGAACCAGGTTAAATGTATTAGTTTTTTTTTTTTTTTTTTTTTACATGTTTCTATAATTTTTTTAATTGTTTTATTATATTTATTGATAATTTTTTTGTATTAATCATAACAATAATCATCATCATCATCATCATCATAAGCATTAATACATTGTATTAAATATATATATTTTTATTGATAATCGTAGTATTTGTAGTGTTTTTGTTGTAATAATTTTAACAATAATAAATATTTGTTAACAGTTATTATTATTTTTGTAGGTAGTAGTATTAGTAGTGTTTCTATTGCAGTAGTAGTAGTGGTAATAATAAGAACAATACTAATAATAATCATCATCATAATCATTAAGAAATGTTTTTTACAGTTAATAAGTTAAAAAGATATATTTTTTATTGATAATTGTGGTATTAGTAGTGTTTGTGTTGTAATAATATTAATAATAATGCATATGTTTTAGTGTTATTATTTTTATTTGTAGTAGTAGTAGTAGTAGTGTTTTTGTTGATTTAGTAGTAGGAATAGTAATAATAATAATAATAATAATAATAATAATAATAATAATAATAATAATAACTAAATCAATAATAATACCACTACAACATAACACCTCTAATACTACTATTTTATTATAATGGTATAGTATGGTATATATTACTATTATTATTATTATTATTATTATTATTATTATTATTATTATTATTATTATTATTATTATTATTGTTTATTAATTATTATGAGTTTCAGGAGGTAGTAGTAGTAGTAGGAGTAGCAGTAGTATTTATTAGTATTATTAATAATAATAATAATAATAATAATAATAATAATAAATAGTTAATACTAATACTACTATAACTACTATATACTACTAGCTACTACTACTACTACTACTACTACTACTACACTACTACTACTACTTAAAATACTTTAACTAATAATAATAATAATCATCATCATCATCATCGGGATCTTATTAATAATAATAATAATAATAATAAATAATAATAACATAGAAATAATAATAATAATAATAATAATAACAAATAATAATAAAACAAACACCACAACTACTAATACCCCCCTTCTTCTTCTTCTTCTTCTTCTTCTTCTTCTTCTTCTTCTTCTTCTTCTTCTTCTTCTTCTTCTTCTTCTTCTTCTTCTTCTTCTTCTTTCTTCTTCTTCTTCTCTTCTTCTTCTTCTTCTTCTTCTTCTTATTATTATTATTATTATTATTATTATTATTATTATTATTATTATCATTATTGTTGATGTTGTTGTTGTTGTTATTGTTATTATCTATCAGTGCTTAATAAAAGACTCCTCTATGCAAAAGCCATCAGACTCTGCAATAAAGGTGTATATATAATAGTGTGCTTGCGTTGTCTTGTTGTACTACATGTTCTTTGCATATACATTTGCAGTAATACTTTTCTATAATGCTCTGTATATCGGTGTATCGATACCTTTTTATTGAGCTTAATATTTTCTTATGTTCATTTGTAATATTTTATGTAACACTTTTGAGGACTACGGGTTCCATTTCCCGGTTTGTACACGTCGGGAATGACGGAATTTACCCGAGTTTATTATTCTTCTCCCTGCTTTTCCGGAGAGCCAAAACTGTGAATACAAATTGAAAGTTAAAATCTGGACTGGTAGAGTTTGGAATATCGAATCTAAAATATAAATTCCATCCCCTTCTCTCGGTATCACTCGCCAGCGACCTGCTACTTATTTTCACATTCGTTATTTTTTTCCCCCTCGTCTCGCTCTAGGACACGTATTTGAAACTTCAAGCTTATTGCAAAGCCCTTCCTGACTTGATCCAGGTGCTTCTCAAAGCACAATGAACACGAATTTCCTTTGGAAGTGCTGTCTTTGGTTACCAGGAAGATAACCCAAAACACCTGCACGATGCAACCTCCTTAAATTGGAATATGTTTCAGGGCTAAATCTTATTATTTTATTTTTTTTTGCTAAAAGAAAACACAAAGCCACAATGAGATGGAACAAACAGAACGTGTACAGTTATTCATCATAGCCGACATCGGGTAGAAATTCTACACGCTGCCTGTTAGAGCTCCTTCTGGTGTCGTTCTTCATTTTCCAACGCCACGGATTTAATTAACGAGCCACAAGTTTCCCTCCAAAAAGCACGAGATTTTTCCTTCCACCATTCCAAACCAGCTGAAAACCCTATTCACTGGTGTGTAGATTGTGTGGCAGCGGTGTGTATAATCACATTTTGCTTTCTATTCTAACATTTATGTGAAATAAACCCCCCCCCAGTGTTTTTTTCTCATTTCCTGGTGATCAAATGCTTCGATCCATGCAAAATAAGTGAAGTTAAAGTAAGTGAAACTATTATAAAGGTCAAAAATAATGCATTTAATATAATATGACAGCAATGAATCGTACAGTTTGAGTTTTAAATGAATAAATATGTATTTAATGACTTTAATGATAATATTGTAAGAAGAACTTATTAGGATAAAAGGGGCACGGTGGCGTAGTGGTTAGCACGTTCGCCTCACACCGCCAGGATCCGGGTTCGATTCCTGTCTCGGTCATGTGTGTGTGGAGTTTGCATGTTCTCCCCGTGCCTCAGGGGGGTTTTTCTCCGGGTTTTCTCCGGTTTCCCCCCGGTCCAAAAAACATGCACGGTAGGTTGATTGGCACCTTGGAAAATTGTCCCTAGTGTATGAATGTGTGTGTGTGTGTGTGCCCTGCAATGGGTTGGCATTCCATCCAGGGTGTATCCTGCCTTAATACCCATAGACGCCTGAGATAGGCACAGGCTCCCCGTGACCCGAGGGAAGATCGGATAAAGCGGTAGTAGAAAAATGAATGAATGAATGAATGAATGAATGAACTTATTAGGATCTGAGAATCTGTTCTTCCGGGGACTAAAACATAATTAGATCTGTGTTTTTCATTTTATAGCTTCTTTTGAAAATTATATATAAATACGTGCTTAAAATGTAAAACGATATCATTTCTTGTCATCTTTTTTAATGCTTTTTGGTTGTGTGTGACTAAACAATCCAGATGTTAAATAACTATTAAAATATTATTATAACTAATCAAACATCAGCACTAATCACCCATTAGTGGCTTCCTGATATATATATATATATATTTTTTTTTTTTGTGTGTTTTTGCTGTGTGACAATAAAGTGAAATATAATAATCATGCTTCATTATATCAAACATATCTAGTAAGTAATAATATCTATTTCAGATGACCCTCACAAACACTGCCTATTTAAAGCATGATGCAATAAATCAATATAGATTTGATAAGTAATGCTTGTAATTAAAAATCTTTGATTTTTATAAGCCTCTTATTTATTAATTTATTAATAAAATACATCTAGAATTTTTGAATAAACAAGCAAACAAATAAAGACAACTTTAATGAGCCACAAAACACATATTTAGAAATTGACAAAAGATTAACATGGGGGTGTGGGTGCGTGTGTGGGGGGCGGGTCATGGGGATTAAGGTGCCTGTCCTATAATTAGGGGGCATCATCAAAGTAGTATATATATCGATATATATATATATATATATATATATATATATATATATATATATATATATATATATGTTTGTTCATATATGTTCTTGTTCATGTGTATATATCACCATTTTATTGTGATTTCTTTTTAAAATCAGCAATTATTTGAACTTTACACAATCATTTTACTTTTGTGTCTTTAAATAAAATCTCATCCCTGATTGACTTGGGACGTTGTCTCAGAACATGAATGTGATATAATATATATATATATGTATATATGTATCATACAGTATCATGTCTAATGACTTTTATATCTTGTGACTTTAAATGACCAAATTCAGGTTATTTTTAATACAGGTTTGTTCTTTACTTGCTTGTACAGAAAAACATCTAATACAGGGAGAGTTTTTTTTATAGCATACGAGCTTTCTTCTTATTACAAACATTCTTGACATGTTCATGTCCCTACTGTATTTTACAAAAAATGACATTTCAGGGAAAAAAAAGTCGATATTTGTTTGTAATACCAAGAAAACCTTGACAATCTGGTGACTTTACAGTAAAATTATATATATATATATATATATATATATATATAGATATATAGATATATATATATATATATATATATATATATATATATATATATATATATATATTTTTTTTTTTTTTTTGCCTAAGTGCTGCGAGCTCTTTCCCTGATTACACGTATTGTTCTGTTTTGGTGCTGGCCAGGTGGTCAGGTATAAATGCTCCGCCGGTCCTCTCGGAGAATAATCGTAGAATAGAATTTGACAAGGTCCAGCTAGTGGTCTGGGCTCTGTGGAGCAAAGCCAGGAAAACAAACACACACACACACACACACACACACACACACATACACAATCTGTAGATAAGATGGAGTCAAGGACATTACATGCACTGAGTCAGAGCAGATCTGTAGTTTGGTTCATGTCTGGTAGTTGGACGTTTGCTAGAGTAAACAGAGAATGGAGTCGGCCCTGTTTGAACGAACTATTCGGTAATGGTCATGAGCTCGGGATTAGACTTTGCTTATCTCTAGACATCATGTCCGGACAGGATGTGTCCTACACATGCAATCTGGCTGACCATAAAAAGGACAGACTTGAAGAAGGGACAGGGTCCACTGCACGGTGCAACCCAATAAACACTGCTGTCCTTTGTTCCTCTCATAACCATTTGTGTGTGTGTGTGTGTGTGTGTGTGTGAGGGTGTGCCCTGCGATGGGTTGGCATTCAATCCAGGGTGCCTTAATGTCCATAGACGCCTGAGATAGGCACAGGCTCCCCTCTGACCCAAGGAAGATCGGATTTAAAGCGGTAGAAAGAAGATGAATGAATGAATGAATGAATTGAATGTGTGTATGTGTGTGTGTAAAAAATAAACACCATAGTCATTGTGTAAAGAAAAAATCTATAAGGTTTAAACATGAAATACATACATTTGAATTGACATATATATATATATATATATATAGATATTATATATATAGATATATATATATATATATATATATATATAATATAATATATAATTAATAATTAATAATAATAATAATAATAATAATAATAATAATAATAATAATAATAATAATAATAATTAATGAAATCCGGTATTTTTCCAGCGTAAAGCAGAATAGCATAATAAATAAAACTGAAATAATATAAGTTATGTATTAGCACGTTTGCCTCCCACTTCCAGGATTCAGGTTCGATTCCTGTCTCGGCCATTTGTGTGTGTGGAGTTTGCATGTTCTCCCCGTGCCTCAGGGTTTTTTTCTCCGGGTTCTCCGGTTTCCTCCCGGTCCAAAAGCATGAACGGTAGGTTGATTGGCACCTTGGAAAATTGTCCCTAGTGTATGAATGTGTGTGAGTGTGTGTGCCCTGGGTCAGCATTCCATCCAGGGTGTATCCTGCCTTAATGCCCATAGAAAAAAAAAACTCTTTAGTGTTTTACTAAAATACTTAAAACTCCTCCCCAGCATGACTCGTTATATATATTTTAGAGCCGTATGAAGCACAGCAGTGGTAATTGACCTTGCGCTGTTGGAGAGGCGGTAATAAAGGTGCCAGAGAAAACCCCGGGACGACACATTTCGCCCGTAAAGCAGATCGTGGCAGGTTTAAGGTCACTGGCACTGTCTCATCACGTGGAAAAAAAAAAGAGCAGAACATAGAACATATGGAAGCAATACAAGCTAGTTTTGTGCCCAATGAACTGCAGGCCAAGATCCAAGCCCCTCCTGCAGTCAAATATATGTGTGTGTGTGTGTGTGTGTGTGTGTGTGTGTGTGTGTGTGTGTGTGTGTTTTCCCCACAAAATATTAAGGCGAAATGCCCTTAAAGGCGGTATTTCCTGGCAGAAATCGCCCGTTAATGCACATTGACACCGTTAAACAGGAGCTACGGCTTACGTCAGTGGGTCTATGAAAGTGTCTTTTGTTCAGCCGTACTCTTCTGTACATACGTCTGTCTTTACCTAAAAAATAAATAAATTAATAAATTAAAATTGCTTCATTACATTCAGGCTTAAAACGAATTAATGATGGGAGATGATCCATTATAGTGACTCAATCTCGGAGTGTGTACATGTGTGTGTATGTGTGTTATTAGGAGCTTAGGATACTCTGAGGAAATCTCCCTGTAGAAGGACGTGAGCTGGTTAATGCTGTAAATCTTTAGCGTGGCCAAGTTTACGACAGTAAAGGATAAAAGTGGAGATGAGGGGATTGATTCGGACATGGCCCATGCCTGCAGGGTTTAAGGGAAAGCAGTTGGTCCTTGTGTTCACACGGCGGGATTTCCTGCTCTTGATTTCAGGCGGCGTGTGTAAAGGAAGCCGTGGAGCAGCTGCGTAAGGACAGCCAAAGGAAAACGTCGACACAAACAGGGGCGATGCTAATCAACATCCTCACAAAGGACTCTTATTCTGTCACGTCTAGTATTCGGGTGCTTTTTGTTTGTTTGTTTTTATTGTAATATTTTCTAATTAGAATATAATATAATATAATATATGGGGGCACGGTGGCTTAGTGGGTAGCACGTCCGCCTCACACCTCCAGGGTCCGGGTTCGATTCCCGTCTCGGCCATGTGTGTGTGTGGAGTTTGTGCATGTTCTCCACGTGCCTCAGGGGGTTTTCTCCGGGTTCTCCGGTTTCCTCCTGGTCCAAAAACATGCACGGTAGGTTGATTGGCACCGTGAAAAATTGTCCCTAGTGTATGAATGTGAGTGTGTGTGTGTGTGTGTGAGTGTGTGTGTCCTGTGATGGGTTGGCATTCCATCCAGGGTTTATCCTGCCTTAATGCCCATAGCCACCTGAGACAGGCTCCCCGTGACCCGAGCGAAGATCGGCTATAGCGGTAGAAGATGAATAATATAATATAGTATAATATAATATGTATATGCACTGTGAGAAGTCAAGATGTGGCGTTTCATTCACAAAAAGTGCAATAACAAGAATAACAATAAACACACTCCTTTCTTTCTGTCCTCACCTTTTTCCCTTTTAGGATCGCCTTCTGTTCCTTTCATTCATTTCATGAATTTTTTTTTTCTGTGCGATATAATGTCAAAGAGCCAGCGGGTCAGTAAAAGGACGGAGAATTTACCTTCTTTCCAACCCCTTCTAATCGAAACCCCTGTAATCAAGACCACCTCCATCACTAGCAATACAACCTGCAGGCATTTACAGGCTATAACCTCATGTCTCTTTGTCGCTTAGCATCCGGAGTCATTCAACCTTCCTGTCTGAAGGACCTGTTTGTCCTACTACGGACTAATCAAGTCTCCTCAAAGTGGCAGTCGTCCTACAATTACCCATGTGTGCTGATTCTCGAGGCCCCATGTGTCTTTGGTGTAATCAGGGGTTGCACGGTGGGCTGGAGAACCAAATGCTGGTGGGCTGTGGGTCCGCCGCTTTGAAGGGCTTCTCAGATCTGCCTTTGGGCCCCTATGGATGTAGGCTTTGATCCAGGTGGTGGAGCGTTTTCTTCTTTAAGCACGCCCAGCATGTTTTTTGTTCCCACCATCATGCCGCACGACAGAAATATTGATCTTTTTGTTTTTTTGCCATCAAGTAGATTTGTTATTGTCTACAGATTTCATTTTTTCATCCCCCGGACGGACTTATTGTGCTTGAGTTGCATCATCGTTTTTGTTGTTGTTTTTTGGAATTACAAAAAGTAGAATCTAAGAAAGGAAATAAAAGCTTATTTCTAGGAAATAATAGGTCTTGTTTTTTTTTTGGCATGAAAGATAAAAAGTCTTCAAAATCACGGTAGAGTATAAATCTTAAAGTATGAAAATTGTACTTGTACGAGCTGGGCAAGTAAATGTGAACTCCTTTTGTGCAAAATTCCACTATAAACAGATTTAAGGTGAAAGATTAAAGTGTTAAAATTTTCACTTTACTAAAACTTTACTTTCACTAAAACTTCACGGATATTGAAAAATGCTTATAATAAAAATCTTAAAACAGGATCCTTGTGTTTATAAAACCCACAAGGGAGGTACGAGCTCAGTGGTTAACAGTGGACGTGTTTATATTATAAATATGCGCAAAACCTGCAAAATGTCGGTGTTTCCATTAACCATATCATGGACTCAAACTCGTCCTCTCGCGATAAGTCAATAAAAAAAAAAGGAGACGGATATCGGCAGGTTTACTTATATCGCAACCAACGCATTAGGCGTATTTATTTGTAATCAGGGACGTAGGCGAGGGATACAAGCATTAATGGTGAGGTGATCCCCCTATATCCCCTTTGGTCGGGGCCACGTATGCGCTTGTACCGGAAGGTAATAGTACACGATTTCACGAAGGACCTGTTGATTCACAATTTCCGGATAGACGGGTCCACTTTTTTTAGCTGTGCAGTGCAATAGGGCGTCTTGTAGCACCTGCAGCATCACGTCCAAGGCAAGGCGAAGTAGATCATGTGACCTGGAAATGTCATTGTGGTTTTGCGAATTATTCCTATGTAGCTCATGCGAGCATGAAAACCTTTTTTGCGATACATGTGTGTTTTTGCCAATTTTTCCATTAGGCATATTTTCAATTCGCTATTTAAATTTGCACATTTTGCGTGAAAATACTCATTCAATGCCACATTCAATGCCCATAAGTTTAATTTGGAAATATAATAGATTACAGATTACAAATGGACACAATTCAAAATATAGTGTAACTTTTTAATTACTTTATAAAAGTAAAGTAACTGATTACGTTTAATTACTTTTTGATTACTTTCATTTGTCCACTAGGTGGCACTTTAAGTTAACATACTAAGAAAAAAACGTTTCAAACCCTACGGAAAAAAATAAGTTATATTTTTCGAAATTAAGAAAGGGTGCTGTTGTGGGCGAGGGGCAAATTTTTCGGTGGGGGATGGGATTTGCAATCTTTAACATTTTCATAAGTAACTGTAATTTAATTACACGTTTTTTTTTCTCAGTAACTGTAACAAATTACTTTTATTTTGCAATTAAATTAACGTAACGTTACTCCCCAACTCTGGTGGTTAAATCCTTGGCCCCTGGACCTGTTCACCACCATGTTGCCCCTAGTGTTAAAAAAGGATAAAAAAAAAAGCGTATAAGTGACGGGATTTTTTTTGGTCTGGATATGGAATTTATTATCAACTCTAT
>JACRUU010000015.1:21237019-21249519 GCA_030449085.1 Kryptopterus vitreolus
GGTTACATAGGGTAATATAACGAGGCGCTCATAATATATATTAATAATTTGTGGAAATTTAGGAAGCGTGAGTGGATGCGCTGAAGTTTCTTTATTCATTTCTTCTTTTTTTGGTGTCCGGGTTTCGTTCATTCGCCAACAGAGTGAAGGAGCAGATCGCTCACATAGTAATGCACACTGCCTTAATAACAATTTGCTTTATGACGCTTTATTAACTTTGACAGCCGTAGTTAAAACACATGAAACATTGCCACAACAAAATGGCATGAAATATTGGCGAGGATATTTCTTTCCTAAAAAAAAAAAAAAAATTCGGGCTTTGGCCGTATTCAAATTCAGTGTATAAATTATATGAATCACCTGTTCATTTGGAGGGAAGGGTGTAGCTTAGTGGTTTATGGTGCCCGGCTGCCGATCGGACGGTCAGGGGTTCGAACCCTGGTATCGCCAAGCTGCCACTTTCAGGTCCTTGAGCAAGGCCCTTAACCCTCTCTGCTCCAGGGGGTGCCGTATCCTGTCTGACCCTGCGCTCTGAGCCCATGCGAAGAAACAATTTTCACTGTTCTGTAATGTTTCTATGACAAATAAAGGATATTCTATTTACTCCAGCTCTCTAAAGGAAACACCAAACATCTCTTAACAGCACTTGTATTTGAAAAACAAATACATTATTCAATCAAACCCATGTTTTTTACGATGACAAGACAAATTGTTTTATAAATCATACTTTAAGGTCGGTAAAAACAAAATCCTTCCAAGTGAAGCTTCGCTAATATCATCTGCAAAATGCAGGGCCAAACCACAAAGAAAAAAAAAGAAAACACATATGTAGATATATCCTTTAATCCCCTTTTATCTTTTCCGCCTCATTTTTTTCTTTCCCTCACGAGGTCCTACATGATCCCACTCGTACCCTGTCCCCTCCTGTCTCTTTTTGACTGATATTGATTTCCTTGAAGTGAGACTGTTCGAGTTTGCCAGCAGATGATGTCATCGTCAAGAATAACGTGAAGTCAGACTGGAAATCTGTTGGAGCATTCATCTAAACAGGCGACGATGAGCCAGCAGCTCTCTGGCTCGGGCTTTTTCACATCACACAACGCATTTAAACGGGGTGAAGCATTTGAACCTAGACTTTTTCCAAAACGTATCCGCGTTCACGCTTGGCTCGAACTCGAAATCTATAAATCAGGAAACATCTGCTAGACAGCCCTTTGTCTTTGTACACTGAGAGAGCATTATACGGCGTCCAAAATGTTTTATGCGCGTTGAATTATTCTACACTAAGATGGAACTGTGCATGAGCAAATATTAATGTACAAAACAAAAGGGTGGAGTTTTATGGACCAGATTAAACAACGAAAGCTAAAAACGCATAATAACAATACAGCGAATATCACTGTATCTTCCCTCGGGTCACGGGGAGTCTGTGCCTATCTCAGGCGTCTACGGGCATTAAGGCAGGATACACCCTGGATGGAATGCCAACCCATCGCAGGGAACACACACACACACACACACATTCATACACTAGGGACAATTTTCCAAGGTGCCAATCAACCTACCGTGCATGTTTTTGGACCGTGGAGGAAACCAGAGAACGCGGAGAAAAACCCCCTGAGGTACGGGGAGAACATGCAAACTCCACACAAACACATGGCCGAGACGGGAATCAAACCCGGACCCTGGTGGTGTGAGGCGAACGTGCTAAACACTAAGTCACCGTGTCGTATGTTATTAAGTACAAAAATATAAATAAAGACTTTCGCTTCTGATGAAACACATCTTGTGCTAGTATTCAAACGTCTCTCTCTCTCTATATCTCTCTCTCTCTCTCTCTCTCTTTACACTATGAAGTCATTTGAAGAGGATGAAGAGAAAGCACTGGTTTGATAAATGAGACAGTAGTGGAGAAATAATCACTTTTAAGAAATAATCTGTTTTTTGATTAACGACCCCCAACACTGGTTATGTCCTCGCTGGAGTGTGATGTGATTGGTTGTCGTGTGCAGGTGCGATGGATCGCGTACAAACCAACAGGGTGTCGGAATGGTATATGTTTATATCTCATCCAACCACAATCACATTCACTCTATCTGGAATTGAGAAGTTTATCTGAATAGCATTTTTTTATCTTTATGCTTCAGTTTATGTATTTTTTTATGTTCTTTATGTTTATGATTTATTTTGTTTAATGTTTTTTGTTTTTTATGTTTCATTTTTTTTACATTTTTTAAGCTTTTTTATGTATGTTTTTCTGTTTTTTTTATGTTCTTTGTGTTTATGCTTTATTTAATGTTTTATGTTTTCTATGCTTTTATGTTTTTTTATGTTCTTTATGTTGTATGTTTAATTTGATGGTTTTTTTGTGTTAAATGTTTTTCTTTGTTTTTCATTTTTTATGTATTTTTAAGTTTATATTTATTTTTTCCTGTTCTTTATGTTTTTTATGTTAATGTTTAATGTTTATTGTTTTTTTATTTTTAAGTTTTTGTTTATACTTCTCATCCAACCACAAACACATTCTATATATCCGGATGGAGACGTTTATCTGAATAGGATTTTTGTTTAATTTTTTTGTTTTTTTGTTTTCATGTTTTTTTTTTATGTTTTTTATGTTTATGTTTTATATTTTATTTGATGTTTTTTTATATCTTTTGTTTTTTATGTTTTATGTTTTTTTAACGTATTTTTAAGTTTTTGTTTATACTTCTCATCCAACACATGCTTTCTATCCGATTGGACTCGTTTATCTTTATTTATTTATTTGTATGTTTTTATGGTTTTTTTATGTTATTTATGTTTATGTTTTATATTTTATATTTTGTTTTTTATGTTTTTTTTATGTATTTTTAAGTTTATGTTTATACTTCTCATCCAACCACAAACACATTCTCTCTATCCAGATTTATCGGGATGTTTTTTTTATTGTTTTTTTTTTTTTTTTTTTTAACTACGACTCGCTGGAATGAAAACGAGCCGAAATTAAATAGTACGGAAGCTATTTTTAACCATTTTTAGAAAATATGTAAACAGTAGAAATAAAAAAAATAATAACAAAAAAATAAGTAAATAAGTAAAGTATAAATACCCAAAATTTCTACATAATTAAGGTAACAAAGTATTAAATTATATATTATTATTTAAAAAATTATTATTTAAAATAACTGTCCAAAACACTCTTGTAATGTAAACGAGTGAAATGTAAACCAATGCTGATTTGTAAAAGGTGTAATAATTTGTCATGATATTTGTCATTTGTGTTATTGTATTTTCACTCGGTATGACTGATCCCCAATCCCAGCATTGTTTGATCACCCATCTGCTCGAGCGTACCTCCTAAACTTGATAATACATCTTGTAAGAGAGACCCCCGTCCCCCATTTACACCCCTCCAGGACCTGCTCCGAATCATGCAACTGACCTTTAACCTTAGGTTTAATGCCAAGACCTGGTATGGAGACCGTCTACAAAGGGAGGCTACACGCTAACGTCTCCAAGGACCCGAGATCGGGGATGACCGTTGAGAGACCCCGATGTTTTCTGCACCGTGTGCTGATGGCACAAGGTCGGAGGCCAAATGCAGAGGGATCACAGTGGTTCCCATGGGAACAGACGGAGGGAGGGAGGGAGGGAGGGAGGGAGGGAGGTGTGGTGCAGCAGCTTCGGGGTCAAAGCGAGCAACTTTGACTGAGCGACTGGTATTGGATCTGACACATGATAGGATTGACTGAGTGGTTGATCGGAGACGAGGAAACAGTTCAAGGCCTCGTTAAGGTTGTAATATGAGCGAGGGTCACATGGTCGCCGGGTCGTCGGACCTGACGCAGGTTCGTTTGGTGTTTGTTGGAAAGTTATTTCAGGATGTATTTCATGTTATTATTTAGATTTATTCCAGAACTCAAAAACATGATGGTTAGTGTGGAATAGATGTGTGTGTGTGTGTGTGTGTGTGTGTGTGTGTGTGTGTGTGTGTGTGTGTGTGTGTTTGTGTGTGTGTGTGTGTGTGTGTGTTTGTGTGTGTGGTTGTGTGTGTGTGTTTTGGGTAATGGTGAAAGTGAAAAACATGTGGCACATGGCGTGGTTAACCCATCATCTATCTATCTATCTATCTATCTATCTATCTATCTATCTATCTATCTATCTATCTATCAATCTATCTATCTATCTATCTATCCTATCCATCCATCCATCTATCTATCCTATCATCCATCAATATCTGTACATGACATGCATCCATCCATCAATCTACTGTCTACTGTCTAACTGTCTGTCTGTGTGCTAAACACTGTGTGGGGACACTACTATCTATCTATCTATCTATGTCTAGGGTCTATCTATCTATCTATCTATTATCTATCTATCTATCTATCTATCATATCTATCCATCCATCCATCCATCCATCCATCCATCCATCCATCCATCCATCCATCATCATCCATCCATCCATCCATCCATCCATCTATCTATCTATCTATCTATCTATCTAACTATCTATACATGCATCCATCCATCCATCAATCTATCAGACAGTCTGTCTGTGTGCTAAACACTGTGTGGGGACACTACTCTATCTATCTATCTATGTCTGTCTGCTCAACACTGGGTGGGGGAGGTAATCTATCTATCTATCTATATCTATCTATCTATCTATCTATCTATCTATCTGGGTGGGGGAGGTAATCTATCTATCTATCTATCTATCTATCTATCTATCTATCTATCTATCTATCTATCTATCTATCTATCTATCTATCTATATATATGCGCTTAACACTGTGTGGAGGCAGCACTCTATCTATCTATCTATCTATCTATCTATCTATCTATCGATTTCTATCTATCTATCTATCTATCTATCTATCTATCTATCTATCTATCTATCTATCTATCTATCTATCTATCTATCTATCTATCTATCTATCTATCTATCTATCCACCCTATCCGTCCATCCATCTGTCCGTCAATATATCAATATATCCGTCCATCCATCTGTCCGTCCATCCATTCATACATCCATCTATCTAGTTGTTTAGTTTTTAGTTAGTTAGTTATTAAGGTTATTAAGTGCAGCAGAAATATATAGCAATGTTTCCAAACCACATATTCGAACCTCATGACCTCAATTCAGACCTCAATATTTCTGTAAACAAACAGTGTGTTGTGAAAAATAACCCACTAAACTCTCATCCAGACTGTCATCCAGTGTGGTCCGGATCAGCTGTCAATCAAACACCTAGTGTCTGTGTGTGTGTGTGTGTGTGTGTGTGTGTGTGTGTCTGTGTGTCTGTGTGTGTGTGTGTGTCTGTGTGTGTGTGTGTGTGTGTGTGTGTGTGTGCACAATGTCAGGCTGACTTTCTTATAATCTCCAGTCAAGATCCCTTCACCTGTCAGTCTGTCACCACGGGTTAGTATCGAGACACTCTGTAATCCTGTAATACACAGGTGTGTGTCTGTGTGTGTGTGTGTGTGTGTGTGTGTGTGTGAGTGTGTGTGTTAGTTACTCTTTATAAATCTTAGATCTCACATTTCTGATAGAAATTCTAACACAAAGTGGCAGCTGTACTGCCTGGATTTGATAGCAAGACACTTAGGTCGTTTACCAATAAACCCCGCACGTATGTAGTCTTTATACAATTATCAACCTTGTTTCATGACTGTAGACTGTAGACTGTAGACTGTAGCCATCAGACTGTCACACAAGGGTGATAATTGTAGAAACGCTTTGCTCCGCGTCCACACTACGTTTTTTTTAATCCATTCCTAAAAGTTGGACCTCAAATGCCATTTCTTTACATTTCCAGCATTTCCAGATGCCCTTATCCAGAGCGACTTACAACTCAGGGTTAAGGGCCTTGCTCAAGGACCCACTAGTAGCGGTTTGGTGGTGGTGGTGGGGTTTGAACCCATGATCTTCCGGTCCAGAGTCCAACACCTTAACCACTGGGCTACCACCTCCTTACTGTCCAGTTCTTTCGCTGATATGGCAGAATTAGTCACATGACTAAAAAAAGCAGAGTTTTCCGAAAGCCTCCAATCACAGTCCAAGCTTTCACACTTGTCTGAGTTTGAGTAATAACATTATCTCTGCATTGACACTGCATGGAATAACGGTCAAATGTAACAGCGTAACGCAATTTAATTACAAAATAAAAGTAACAGTAATCCATTACAGTTATAGCGGAAAAAAACAACATATAATTAAATTTCAGTTACGTTAGAAAATGTTGAAGATTACAAATTCCAACAACAACCGCCTAACACCCCCCCCCCCTTTAGTCTTTCCCCCCTCCAGGTGACAAACCTTTTGATGGGGTGACGGCAAGGGGCTTGGGCCCGTCATCGCTGCTCACGCCTATGTGTTGTTGCTGTTATTCAGTGCTTCTCTGTTTGTGTATTTGACCTGCACTTTCTCATATTGTCTGTTTTGTTTTGCACCCGGTTGCACACGATGCACTTTATGTGGCTAAGACAACTCTAGTCCTCAGCTAGTCCTTTCATTAGAAATCAAATCCTGGACTTTTAGGACTTGGAGTCAGTTTGTGAGCAAACATCATTGTCAGGATCTCCTGAGCTTCCGGTTTATTGGTTCGCACTTTTCTATTTAAGCACACTATTTAAGGACATAAGAGACAACGACTCCTTGCCAGAGATTAACTATTGCTACCCTTCCTCTGGATTTCTGTTCACGGATCTTAATGCCACTTCTGCCTGCACTATACTTTGGTCTTTGTTTTTGTTTATGTTTATGGATTGCTCTTCCTGTGTTGTCCTGCATACTGGTGTCTTGGACATGCTCTCATCATTTGTCTTTCCACCTTACTCCCATTGTTGACACGTGATGACAAATCTCAGATCTCGATTCGGTGATATGAAGATCTCATACCCAGATGATGAGATGAATCTCTGGGAAGCAGGGATGGAGGGATGCTCTATTTTCTCGTCTAGCCTCTGGCTCCGGGAAAAAGGCAATCACGGGGCGCGATGAGCTCTCCTGGAAGAGCAATGAGTCCCGTGAGACTGGCCAGGCCACCACCATTATGACCGAGAGAGAGAGAGAGAGAGAGAGAGAGAGAAAGAGAGTGTGCGAAGAAAGAAAAGGGGGATGATCGGTCTCCTCCGGCACTGCTCCTTCAGCAGGGGTCATTTAAACAGGGTCCATTAGCCAGACGCTCAATTCTCAGCAACAATATTTATTTTACAAGCCCTCATCAAGTCTCCCTGTGTCTCTCTCTCACACACACACACACACACACACACACACACACAAGCTCATGCTAGCATGTCTGTTGCATTTGAGATACTGGAATTTAAGAGTTTTTTTTTTTTTTTTTAGAAAATGACTTCCCATAATAACAACAATAAAGAAGAAGCTTGTGTGGAAGCCAAAAACACACATCATGCATTTTTTGTATGCATGTATATATGTGTGTGTGTGTGTGTGTGTGTGTGTGTGTGTGTGTGTCCACTTCTCAGGGATGTAAAGCAGTGCAATATGTTGCAGCAATTAAAAGATAAAGCTTTTTAATCCAAACCACACGGCGGGGGGGGGGGGGGGGGGGGGGGGGTGATAAGAAAGAGGTACGAGGTCATCCGCCATATCAGATTTGAGCTTTAATTGTGAGTCTGTATTTAAAGCTTAGTGGTTAGCACGTTCGCCTCACACCGCCAGGGTCCGGGTTCGATTCCCGTCTCAAACATGTGTGTGTGGAGTTTGCATGTTCTCCCCGTGCCTCAGGGGGTTTTTCTCCGGGTTCTCTGGTTTCCTCCCCCGGTCCAAAAACATGCACGGTAGGTTGACTTTGGAAAATTGTCCCTAGTGTGTGAATGTGTGTGTGATTGTAAGTGTGCTCTGGGTGCCCTGTGTGTGCACACCATTCTATCCAGGGTGTATCCTGTGTTAATGCTCCTAGACGCCTGAGATAGGCGACCCGAGGGAAGATCGGATAAAGCAGTAGAAAATGAATGAATGAATGAATGAATGAATGAATGGCAATCCCATAATCCCAAGCAATGCTGGGTTTGATTTGTATGGTACGGAAAATCTGATGTAAGGAAAACTGTTTTGAATATTCGGTTTTCCCAATATTCCGTTCACGATACCGGAGCATTAGATTTATGTGGGTTTTTTTTTCTAGATCTCCTTCAGCTCAAAGGTGTGTTATTAAAGTCAGTAGTGATGAAGGTGAGGATGTCTGATCTTTATTTCCACTGGTGCTCAGCAGGATTGAGGTCACAGCTCTATAAGATCTATAAGACACTTCAGATCTGCCCTTAAACCCATGTTAAGCAGATCTTCAAGGAGCTGGCTTTGTCATGTTGGAAGAGGTTTTTTTAATTAAGCGTTTGTCTCCAACTTTGTAGTAAGACATTCTTTACATTCCATATCATCACTCCATATCACTGCAGATGGACATTATTCATAATCACACTCTTTATAACACCCAGATGAGGATGAGGTTCACCTTTTGAGGCGGGTTCCTCTCAAGGTTTCTTCCTCATCCCACTAAGGGAGTTCTTCCGTCGCCACAGTGGCCCCGAGGCTCGCTCATCTGGGATAAATACACATAAAACATCCATATAAACATTTAAGATGGAATGGTCAGGTGTCTAATATATATAATATATATATATATATATATATATATATATATATATATATATATATATATATATATATATATATATATATATATATACTGGGCACGTTCGCCTCACACCTCCAGGGGTTCAGGGGTTCGATTCCCGCCTCTCCATGTCTGTGTGGAGTTTGCATGTTCTCCCCGTGCCTCAGGGAGTTTTTTCTCCTCCGGGTTCTCCGGTTTCCTCCCCGGTCCAAAAACATGCACGGTAGGTTGATTGGCACCTTGGAAAATTGTCCCTTGTGTGTGAATGTGTGTGTGTGTGTGTGTGTGGTGTGTGTGTGTGTGTGTGTGTGTGTGCCCTGCGATGGGTTGGCATTCCATCCAGGGTGTATCCTGCCTTAATGCCCATAGACTGCCTGAGATAGGGACAGACTCCCCGTGACCCGAGGGAAGATCGGATAAAGCGGTAGAAGATGAATGAATGAAGAATAATAATAATAATAATAATAATAATAATAATAATAATAATAATAATAATTTAGACATTAAAAGAATCTATTTTCTAGGCATTAATCATATTTTCTTATGCATTTTAGTTATTTCACATAACAGATCTCTCACACCTCTGTAAAAACATAACTGTAAAAACTCTCGTCTTTGTCTCTGGGTGTTTGTTTCCCTTATACTTTGTTTTTTTTTTCGTGGATTCTAATCTCCATTTGCTAAAGACAATAAGATGTAAGATGCCTGACATTTTTCCTGCATAATCGAGCTTCGTAATGCATTATGAACCCTTATTATTCCTTTAAACGACTCCCTTAGCACTAAGCAAAGCATCACATTTTGGGAAATACTAACTTTGTCGCAGTCCTTCTCTAGATCATCCTCATTAAAAAACACACACCAGCTCACACACACACACACACACACACACACACACACACACACACACACACACACACACACTCCCTTGCGACTCGGTTCGATGGCTTTTGATGCGCTTCTCAGCAGTATTGGGATGCAGACAGGAAGCGGCACGATGCTCATTAGTGTATACACCTTGGGAAAGGGATCGGGGACGAGGCCCGGCGGCGCCGCCCTGCAGGCTTCTTATTGATGAGCCTGGAGGATTAGTGTCTCTGAGCACCGCTGCGAATCCATATCCAATAACGCAAACCAAGTCTGGGCGCTCAGGACCAGAATGCACCGCTGCAGGCGAACAGATGCCTGATCGAGAACTATTTGTCTTGTCCTATCTTCTAAACTTTTATTTCCTTTTCATTTTACATGCGTTTTTGTTTGCATGGTAAAAAAAAAAGTGGAATTAAATTCCTAAATGTTGCGATTTTTATTGTCTGGGGATTTTTTCCTGAATGTTTGTTGATATATTGTAAAGAAATGGTCTTATATTGAAAAAATGATAATTATTTTATATGTAATATTATATTAAAAAAGAGGGGCTTTTTTTAAACAGTTTTCCGAACAAGACGAAACTTTTTAGTGATAAAATTGTAGATAATTATTCATTCATTCATTCATTCATCTTCTACCGCTTTATCCGATCTTCCCTCGGGTCACGGGGAGCCTGTGCCTATCTCAGGGTAGTCATTAAGGCGTCTATGGATGGGATACTCTATTAAGGCATTAAGGCAGGATACACCCTGGATGGAATGCCAACCCATCACAGGACACACACACACACATTCACACACACACATTCATACACTAGGGACAATTTTCCAAGGTGCCAATCAACCTACCGTGCATGTTTTTGGACCGGGGGGAAACCGGAGAACCCGGAGAAAAACCCCCTGAGGCACGGGGAGAACATGCAAACTCCACACACACATGACCGAGACGAGAATCGAACCCGGATCCTGGGGGAGTGAGGCGAACGTGCTAACCACTACGCCACCGTGCCCCACTAGATAATTATTTATTTATTTATTTATTTATTAAAACACATGTACAGTGCTTTTTTGTACATTGTACAGACGCCATTCTGTTATTTTACCTTTTAACTTCTTCAAACATTTACATGCACCTCATTTGGCACATATCCTTAATCCGGAGCGACTTTGTTTTTTTTTTGTTTTTTTTTTACATTCATTCAGCAGAGCAAATATGGGGTTAAGGGCCTTGCTCAGGGGCCCCAGGAGCGACGTGTATGGCTCTCGGGTATGGCTGGGAGTTGAACTCATAATGTTTGGATGCAAATTTCCATTGCTATAACCACTAAGATACCACATCTTCTTCTTCTTTTTCTACTTTTATTTCTACTCTGGGTTATTATTTTCTTTTTATTTCTTACGGGCCGCGGCGGGGGCTTTTCTTCTTTTTTTTCTTCTTCTTCTTCTTGTTCATTTTATTTCTACTTTTCTTCTTCCTCTTCTTTTTATTTCTACTCTTCCTCTTCTTTTTATTTCTTCTTTTCTTCTTCTTGTTCATTTTATTTCTACTTTTCTTCTTCCTCTTCTTTTTATTTCTACTCCTCCTCTTCTTTTTATTTCTTCTTTTCTTCTTCTTCTTCTTGTTCTTTTTATTTCTTCTTCTTCTTGTTCTTTTTATTTCTTCTTTTCCTCTTCTTGTTCATTTTATTTCTACTTTTCTTCTTCCTCTTCTTTTTATTTCTACTCTTCCTCTTCTTTTTATTTCTTATTTTCTTCTTCTTCTTCTTTCTTTCTACTTTTCTTCTTTTTCTTTTTCATTTCTAATTTCATTTCTATTTTTCCTCTTCTTCTTGCTCTTCTTCTTTCTCATTTCTACTCCTTTTCTCTTTCTGTTTTATTTCTACTCTTCTTCTTCTACTACTTTTTTATTTCTACTATTCTTCACCCACTACAATTTTTTCCTTCTCTTCTTCTTATTGTTTTTCTACTTTTTTATTTCCACTCTTCTTCACCTACTGCCTTTTCTCCTCCTCTTCTTCTTCTTCCTCTGCTACTTTTTTATTTCTCTTCTTCTTCTTTTACTTTGGGTAAGGGTGTGCTTGATAACTGGGTCAAATTTGGTCCTAATCTCTAATCCTCTACACACATTAGCAGCAGTGGTATAAGTTGTATGAAGAGATCCCAGCAGAAACAGACATCGCGTTCCTCACATGAGAAATTCATGATTCATCGTGCTAACCTCATAGTGCAGTCTCTCTAATGGTTCAAGAGACCATTAGAGAGACTGCAGTGTTTCTATGTATGGATATACAGAAATGTTCTGGGAGAACATTTAATAATATAATAATAATAATAACCTTTATTTGTCACATAAACATTACAGCACAGTGAAATTCTTTTCTTTGCATATCCCAGCTGGATGTTGGTAGCTGGGGTCAGAGCGCAGGGTTAGCCATGATACGGCGCCCCTGG
The DNA here is from genome assembly GCA_030449085.1 of Kryptopterus vitreolus. Classification (NCBI taxonomy): domain Eukaryota; kingdom Metazoa; phylum Chordata; class Actinopteri; order Siluriformes; family Siluridae; genus Kryptopterus; species Kryptopterus vitreolus. Next base: position 21,248,969 of record JACRUU010000015.1, read on the forward strand.
AGCACAGAGGTTGAAGGGTCTAGCTTGCTCAAGGACCCAAGGGTGGCATCTTGGCCATACCGGGGCTCGAACCCGGATCTTCCGATCAGCAGCCCAGCGCCTTAGACCACTGAGCTATATCCCCTACCCCGTTTGGAGATGCTCTCATTAAGCCACCTCGCGAGCCCACCCTGGTCCTGGTGGAAGAGGTATAGATCCTAAGGCGAGTCATCCTAACCAGTCAAAACTGGCTGTTCACATGCGACGCTTACACATTCCTGGCAAAGTGACATAATTATTTACTCCATCTGTGTCTCAACTCTACTTTTAAACATCTACTGATTCTTACGTTTGATTAAACACCGCTCCAGCGTTTTTCCTCCACAGTCACAGTGTGTGTTTAATGGTAAGAAAAACCCTGAATGTAGGTCAGCGGCATTTTAGAGCGTCAGGGGATTTTTTTATTGTGAGTGTATATATGTGTGTGTGTGTGTGTGTGTGTGTGTGTGTGTGTGTGTTTGGCTGAATCATTTAGCTGAACAGGCTTTTGGTAAGAAAAAAAAGAAATGCTT
>JACRUU010000015.1:21252019-21277019 GCA_030449085.1 Kryptopterus vitreolus
TTTTTCTTTACAACATTTTTTTTTCACACCTGCCTAAAACGTTTGCACACTACTGCATGATTTAAAAAAAAAGTGAATTGCTACTCATCGGGCGGCACGGTGGTTTAGTGGTTAGCACGTTCGTCTCACACCGTCAGGGTCCGGGTTCGATTCCCGTCTTGGCCATGTGTGTGTGGAGTTTGCGTGCATTTTCTCTCCCGTGCCTGAGGGGGTTTTTTTTTCTCTTCGGGTTCTCCGGTTTCCTCCCGGTCCAAAAACATGCACGGTAGGTTGATTGGCACCTTGGAAAAATTGTCCCTAGTGTATGAATGTGTTTGTGTGTGTGTGTGTGCCCTGCGATGGGTTGGTATTCCATCCAGGGTGTATCCTGCCTTAATTGCCCATAGACGCCTGAGATAGGCACAGACTCCCCGTGACCTAAGATGGAAGATCGGATAAAGCGGTAGAAGAATGAATGAATGAATGAATTGCTAATCAAACACTGAATTCACTGTGCTGAAATATCTCATTGTCAGTGCATCCGGATGGAACTGAATTGACACTTATGCTCACATTCTACATTCTAAATTGTTATAAATTATATTTAGGTCAAAATATATATCATAAGGACAGTTTCCCCCCCCCCCAAGCAATCTAACACTTAAATGCCATTTCTCGATCAAACATAAAATATGTGCATATGCTACTTGTACTTCTCTGTCCAATAACACTTTATTTATTTATATATTTTTATTCATATAAAATGTACAGTAACCTTTATCCTTTCACAGCATTACTTTTTCTTTCCATCCTACATTTAAAAATGTATCCAAACAAATTCATGTAAGTACAAACATACTTGGCAATAAAGCCCTTTTCTGATTCTGATTCTGAAATACACAACACACACACACACACACACACACACACACACACACACACACACACACACACACACACACACACACACACACACACACACACACACACACACACACACAGACATTATGCCTAATGCCCTTGGTGACAGGTCTGTCAGTGGGTTACAGATCTAAACTGATGATGACCTGTATGAAGTCTCTTTGACCATCTGGTGACCCCAGGTGTGGTGTGTGTGTGTGTGTGTGTGTGTGTGTGTGTGTGTGTGTGTGTGTGTGTGTGTGTGTGTGTGTGTGGTTCAAATGATTATGAATATGAGAAGTCTTAAAATTTGTTATTATATAATAATATAATAAATAAAATTTATACAAGAGGAATGGAAAAAATAATGAATCATAATAATAATTATTATTAGCGACTATAAAAAAATTCTCCTGAGTAATTATCAATTGTTTATTTATTTATTTGTTTGTTTGTTTGTTTATTTATTTATTATTTAAAAATGCTTCAGAGAAATCTGGGACTTGGTGCCTAACAAGAAATACCTGGGCCACCAGAGGTGGAGTAAGAGAAAGATGGATTGGAATGGAGGTAAAAGAGGAGTCAGTCGGACAGACAGTCAATCAGCTGATGATGTGTTGACTGTGTGTGTCTCAGTAGGAGCTCCTGGATGACCTGTCAGGGCCGTTGGAGGCTCAGTAGCTAATCTGCCTCATTTGGGCTCATTAGCTGCCCACACTGGGGGGCTTTCAAGCCGAGATGATGTATTGCCTATGCAGATTAAGTGTCCTGACTGTCTGGAGGGGGGACAAAGTGGGGGTGGAGGAGGACGATCGGAAGACCGCATGACAGTGGATAGACACTACATTTTCCACTTTATGCATGTTTAAAGGATTATAATGGTTATATATAGTATTAACATACAGAATATAGTGGGACGTGTATAAATGTGACTTAAACATTACATAATAAAGCAGCAACACAGAAAGGCAAGTCTGGAAAATAACTGACCAGGAAACTCTACTGACCCAAATACACACTGAACTTTTATTAAGATAAGGGGGGAAAAAATGAGCAGGAAGTGAAAATAGGCAGGATACAAGCCTGGCGGGGATTGTCCATGCATGAGGGTCTGGAGGTACTGATTTCAGACGCCCTTAATTACTTCTTCCAACTGCAAAGATGTAAAAAAAAAAAAATACAAAAAATACATTTCTAAAATAATAATATTTAATTATTAATTACTGCATTTTATTTTTAAATTCTACATGTAATATATATATCTATATATATATATATATATATATATATATATATATATATATATATAGATATTTTATATATATATCTTTATAATTTATCATTATTACTTTCTTTTGATAATTTTTTTTTATATATAATTTTAATTTTTAATTTTAATTTTTAATTCATTTAAAATTAATTTGTAATTATTTTTTACTATTTTTTATATTGGAATCAATATATATATATATATATAGCTATATACAAAATTATATATTATATTATATATAAATAAATATATATATATATCTGATATGTTAACATACATTGATATTATGTTGACCAAACTAAAAAAAACTAAATATTATTGATTTAAAGATAAAACAAATAAAAAAAAAATAAAAGATAACTAAATTTATATAAATTAAAATTATTATATAATTATATTTAATATATAGATATTATATTATATATAGTTAATATATTTTATCTTTTTTAATTTTATAATTTTTTTTTAGATATTTCTATATATATATATATATATATATACAATATATTATATCAATGAGAATATATATATATATATATATATATAATTATACTATATAAATATATATATATATAGAATATAATATAAATATATATATATATATATATATATATAGTATATATATATATCTATATATATATATATAGATTATATATATATATATATATATATATATATATATATACATATATATATATTATATATTATATATATATAGATATATATTGTCCCCATTCTCTGCTTGTCCACCGCAACAAGCCATGCTAGTGTCATTACCCATGGTTCTATCTGTCCGTTTTGGTGGAGTGACTGTGAAATTATCCTGGAAATGAATTCTATTAAAACCACACTGCGGGCAGCTTTTGATTAGCCGTGGTGTGCTTTTGAATGTGTAGCTGATTCTGGCCTTGTTTTATCAGTGTTTATTTCACGCTGTGGTTTTATCCGGGACGAGGAAGTTCGTTCGGAGCGATAAAACCCTATCAGAGCCGGAGATCAGCATTAAATAGCTCTGCTTTCCATGCCGGGGACTTGCTGGGTAACAGAGCCGGCTTTTGAAGAACAGGGTTTAGGAGCGTTTTTTTCCTTGCCTTTTATTGCACGTGTGTGTTTCCTGTAGGGGATTAGAGCATATAATTGATAGCTACATGCCCTTTGGACAGATGAGTGGTGCTGAATATAGGTTCATGATCTGTGTAAAAAGAAAAAGCCAGGTTTTCCCGATATGTCACATTTAGTGCATTAGATTTACACCTGTTCACGAGTGAACTTTTCAGTGTAAAGAAAACCCAATAAAACCGAGCACGCTGTAAACAAACGCTACAGGAACTGACCGGTGTAATAAAGGGGAAAAAAAGAAGAAGGAAATGTGAGAATATGCACGGCAGCTGTTTCTTTATGAGCGTCGTATCCTCTAGGAAAGTTCACATTGTTGGACTTTGATGCATGAACTTGATCCTGTCTGGAATATAATGCTCCAGACTTCAGGTGTTCAGGCTTTACAAGTGATGATACGTCTATTCAAAAAAAAAAATATAAATAAATAAATAAATAAAACTCTGGAAGCTGTTTTAATTCATTCATTCATTCATCTTCAACCGCTATATCCGATCTTCCCTCGGGTCACGGGGATCCTGTGCCTATCTCAGGCGTCTATGGGCATTAAGGCAGGATACACCCTGATGGAATGCCAACCCATCGCAGGGCACACTCACACACACACACACACTAGCGACAATTTTCCAAGGTGACAATCAACCTACTGTGCATGTTTTTTTGACCGGGGGAAACCTAGTGAAGTTCTCTCCTCTTTGTGTCTCTCTGTCTCTTCTCTGTCCTCGTCCGCCCTGCCATCACACACACACACACCCACACACACAACACACAGACGCCATCACCTCACCTGTTCTCATCGCTCTCCCCTGGTCCACCACACACACACACACACACACACTGATAACATCTCACATGCCCCCTTCCCTTCATTCCCCTCCGTCGCTCGTTACAACCCGTTGATCTGTGACAACCTTTTTCTCTCCTGTTTTCCAGTTCCTAGCTTTCCCAATTCCACGGACTTCCAGTGCTCACTCCGGCCATCAACCTCGCACTCAGCCGTGCAGCGGCGTCTCTTTGTGTTGTTTTTTGGACCTGTTTTTGGAATTCCCGTTTCATAACACGTGTGTGTTTTGGCGGACACAAACCAGAGAACCCGGAGAAAAAAACCCTGAAGCACGGGGAGAACATGCAAACTCCACACACACATGGCTGAGACGGGAATCGAACCCGGACCCTGGCGGTGTGAGGCGAACGTGCTAACCACTAAGCCACCGTGCCCCCGTACTGTATCAGTGATCACATATTTCCGTATTTCCGTATTTCCATATATCCTCCCCCACCGCCCCGGGTCTCCTCCCGTTTCAGCCCCTGCAGCGTTCATGTTGACCATATGTGAGGACGCAATGCTTTAATTATCCATTTAATCTTTGCAAAATTAATGAATTAATTTCCAATGTAATCGCTCCGGTCTTTTCTTTCTCTCTCTTTTTTTTTTAATGAGGCCCTAAAATGAGAGATGAAAGTGGATATTGGGATCGGGTCTCGTTTAATGCGTTTTGCCTAAAGCAAAAAAAGAAAGAAAGATGAGATTTTAATGTTGATCCATCATTCTCGTCTTTTAGATCGAAATCTCAAGACGGAGTGAAGATCCTATCATCCATCCATCCATCCGTTTTTCTTCATCTCTCTTTCAATGCAAAGCTTTTAAAGCTCCTGCTTTACGGATCTGTTTGCTTCTTCGTAACCCTGTGTGGTATTTCTTGTCTGAAAGCTGATGTAAGTGATGTAAATGTCCTTTTTTTGCGTGGAGGTCGCTCAAGCCGCCAAGGTCCACATCTGCACTTTTGTGTCCTGCTCTACTCAGAAACGATGAAAGTGGGCAGCCAGCCAAACACTAATGTGTATTAGCACCACAAAAGGCCCGTGAGGGGGGGCACCGCTGGGACGATGCGCTTTAATTTACTGCCGATTTATGGGCTCGCGAGTCCGGAGACGCCCAGCACAGAGGCCACGGAGGTCCGACACATATCACCGGGCGTTTCAGGAGGAATGGAATTCCAGAGCGAAGCCCGAATAGATATGTGTCTGCTTATATATTCTAATGAGGAGGGAAATTCATTTTACTTAGTATTTGACTTTTTGTAATCAGTAAACATTTGTTTTACTGAGGCGCCAAAAATCACCAATATCCCCCACAATGCACACATCTGGGAAAAATTAACCCTTCGTGGTCGCGTCGTGGAAGCGGTTTTTTGGGACATTTTTTCCCTCGGAATTTTGTACTTAAGTGATTTTTTTTAATCGTATAACAAAGATCATCTGTAAAGATCATGGAGTCTGTTTACTTTTATTTGTTTACACTCTTACTAACAACACGTTGTGCTTTTATTCCATTTTAGAAACATCGCTATAATGTCGCTAAAGCTAGTTCTAGATCTATAATGTCGCTAAAGCTAGTAGTGTGTGTGTGTGTGTGTGTGTGTGTGTGTGTGTGTGTGTGTGTGTGTGTGTGTGTAGTTTAAAAATGTCTCAACATGCACACGTTATGGACTGGATTATTATATAAATAATAAATAGACTGGATTATTATATAAGTAGCTAATAAAGTTGTTTTACATTGACAGCGTATAAATATAGTCGTTTATTGTTAGATAGAATATATAGAATAAAAGTCCAAAGTAGAAAATTTGATAATAAAAAAAAAGAACACCAAAATAAATAGTTAATAGTAAATAGTTATGGACATTTAAAGGAGCACAAATTCTTAATACTTTCTCTCTATACGTTTTTTTTATATATATATTTTTCTGGATTTTAAACATATCAAATAATACTTGGCAAATAAATATTTGGCACCAGTCAAAAGCTGTGTCACATGACTTGAATGCTCTCAAAGCGAGTTTGACATTATTATTATTATTATTCCTGGTCTAAAAGTGTTCCGACCTCAACAAGTCTGAGAAAAGGGTATTAGATTAAGGTTAGGGTGTTTAATGTCCGAGCAGCAGTATGGGAATGTGGGAATTCCGGTGAGTGTGTGGTGGGAGGGGCAGATGGATGAGGACATTGTGATGTATGTTCACCCCGAGTGGCTTTGTGCTGCATCGCTGCACCTCGCACCAGCCTGTTGCTGCAGAGGCACATGATATTTTCCTCTCTCTCACACACATACACACACACACACACACACATTTCTGACTTAAGCACTCAGTTGAATGTTAAAACTTTAATAGACATTGAAACGAAGCAGAAAAACTGAAATAAATAGAGTATTTATAAAATCAGAGGAGATTTTCCACGCGTCGGTACTTAATTTGGACCTTTTATTTCATAAATATCTTCCATTTTTAAACTTTAATCAATAATGTAACAATAGTTTTTTTATTTATTAGTGACGTGTGCAAAAGCATCACTATTATAATCTCTCTCGCTTCGGTCAAATTTTCAGTGCGTAACTCGTCCCACTGATTTTGTCGGATCCTCACGAATCATACCTCATATCCTGCGGCTCGATGGTGTGAGGTGTGCTTTTACTTTTATAAGGAATCGCCCAACGGAGTTCCGAACCCGGGGAGAAAAAAACGGGATTTTTTTCCCATAGAAAATGAATAGGGCCGAAATTTCGTGCCTCACAGCTCGGCCTGTGAGCGTCCGACATGCACATATGGCAAATCCACTCGTAGGGGGTCCGAAGTGAATCACAATGATATACCTCCCGAATCCCACACACGTTCGGAATTTCGGGAAATCTGCCGCATGGCGAAATGTGAGTAATCTGCGAAACTCGTACGCAGGGTCATGTGACATGTCTAAACGCTCAACACATCGACAGTAATAATTTGGTGATGTCACTTGCGTCCCTGGCCCCGCCCCCTACTGAAAAAAAGCCCAAAATGTGCGTTTTTGGTGTCTAAACACTCGTCTCTCCGAACGAGCTAGAAGTCAACGCTAAATATTAGAAGGACCAGGCTTTAAGGGGTAGCGCCCGGAGCTGTGGCTCAATCACATTTACTTCAGGACATGTCCCATCCGGAGAATTAACCGTTTGAGGTCGTTAACCGTGTCAATGCTGCAATGAACGTAAATTATTATTATTTTTATTTATTGTACAGCTACGCTCAGAACATCATTCCAATCTGTAAAGCGTCTACTTTTATATGTATAATAAAAGTTTAAGTGTAGATTAAAGACTTAAAGACACAAAACACACATATAGTAATACTATAGTAAAACGCGTTAATAATAAGTCCTTGCACTACTGGAAAACATTGTTGTATTGTTGGTAATGACAAAACTACCAGTTTAATAAAACAGCATTATAGTTTCATGTGTCCCTCCGTCTTTCTCTCTCTCTCTCTCTCTCTCTCTCTCTCTCTCTCTCTCTCTCTCTCTTTCTCCCGATCAGATGGTGGTGTAGTGTCATCGTCGTCGCCGTCGGAGTTCGTCCCCACCCCCCAAGAGATCAGTGGCCCTGGGGGGTGTTAGTGTAGCCGGCGGGGCTTTATAGACTCCCTACTGAGAGCATCTCCTTAAAGCACACAAAGGGCCACATTTATCCGTACCCTGACCATCCTGACCCCCTTACCTCAGTCCCCTCCATTCACACACACACACACACACACACACACACACACACACACACACACACACACACACACACACACACACACACACATTACACACTATACACAAAGCACCCATCAGCAGTCGGGCCTCGTTGTTCCAATCACAGTGGATTGTGGGAATCTCCGAGTGCACCGTCAACCATTGCGAGCGATTATTATTATTATTATTATTATTATTATTATTATTATTATTATTATTATTATGATGATGATGATGATGAGCGCCAACGTTTCAGGCAAAAAAACAAAACAAAACAAAACAAAACAAAAACATGGAGAGTCTAATCTGTCTGAGACATGCTGCATGACCGGAGGCTTAACAAGCTTGTTTAGTTATACATCCAGGTTTGTTCGACGTGTCCTTGTCGTTCTCGGCCATTATTCGCTCCCTCGTTCCCCCCCCCCTCCCCTCCCCATCAGCTTGTTATCGCTCCTCTTTCAACCACTTTTCCCTCTTTCATTCTCACTCTGTTTTTTTCTTTCAGGGCTGTTTACCCCTGATCTTCCTCTCTCTCTCTCTCTCTCTCTCTCTCACACACACACACACACACACACACACAACACACATACACTGTCTCACTTATTTAGGTTTTATTCCACCCCCAGTTTCGAACCGAACGCATTTCTAAAGGCGTAGCCTAGAGTTTAGTTTATGTGTGCGTTTCCTTTCGGAGACCCCCGCCAGGAGGAAGAAGCTTCTTTTCATCCCTCTCTGCATTCCGATGCGTTCCGAGCGGCTAAATGCGGAGAGAAAAACGGAACAGAAAAGAGCGAATGAGTGATGGACGTTTCTGTTTTTGCCGGCTTTTTGCACCATTTCTCATGGACTTCTCTCTTGACTTGCTCCGTTTTCTGCTGAATCAAAAATAATGCCTTCGGCTCAGGGACTGTGGGAAAAAAAACAACAACAAAAAAAAAAACACAAGGGAGGGTGGAGGGACGCTTTCAGACATGAATTTCTCTTGGATAGTCAGTTGGTGGGATGGCATGTCAGGACGACGGAGTCCTCTTTCTCTGTCACAAACTTCCCATCCGTATCATCTTAACTCCACGTCATAATACAGCATATTTATTACTTATGAGTGAGGGGGGTGGGGAAAGGAGGACTTTCTAGGAATCACCCTGCTTTATGAATCATACTTAAATGTGACACAGTCCTGGAACTGGATCTGATATATATATATATATATATATATATATATATATATATATATATATATATATATCTCATTTGATTTATTCATCTTCTACCGCTTTATCCGATCTTCCCTCTGGTCACGGGGAGTCTGTGCCTATATCTCAGGCGTCTATGGGCATTAAGGGCAGGATACACCCTGGATGGAATGCCAACCCATCACAGGACAAAACACACACACAAACTCATTCGCCGAGATGGGATGGGAATCGAACCTGGACCCTGGCGGTGTGAGGCGAACGTGCTAACCACTAAGCCACTGTGCCCCTTTATTTTTATATATATATATATATATATATAGATATATATATATAAACATAAAAAAAAAAAAATATATATATATATATATATATATATATATATAGTATATATATATATATATATATATATATATATATATATATATATATATATTTTTTTTTTTTTTTATGTTTTGTATCAGACATATCAAAATCTCTCCCTATAATAAAATCATTCGTTATTTAATATTCATTTCACTCTGGAATTTATTATTTTAATATTAATTTGTCATTCATTTCCATGTTAATATTTTACTGGTTGTTTTAATTGATAAATACGGTACGTGGTTCCTTTAAGAATGATTTTCTGGTTTTGGTTGCTTTCCATATACATATAATATAGTGTGGAGATCATACCTGTTGTGAATGCGAAGCTAGTAGGTGTAATTCGGGGAAATTTAGGAAGCGTGAGTGATGTTGCTATGTGTTTTTCTGTTAATAAAAAATTCATTTATCGCCTCTTTTATATTCCATTCTAACATTACCAGTGGTAAGCACGGTAATGCGGTAAAGCACTGTAAAGCGAATTTGTGTGATATATATATATATATATATATATATAGTGTTGGGGAGGGTTACTTTGGAATTTAAATTACTTTTGAAATTACAGATTATAAATGGCCCTATTCAAAATGTAATAAATGGTGTAACTTTTCAATTACTTTATAAAAGTAAAGCAACTGATTACTCTTTTATTAGTTTTTGTTTTCTTTCATTTGTCCAGTAGGTGGTTGATACTTATTGATATTAACATTCTAAAGCCTTTGGGATTTGTAATCTTTAACATTTTCATAAGTAACTGTCGTTTAATTACACATTTTTTTTTACCTCAGTAACTGTAACAGATACGTCACTGGGCACTGCGGATTAGTGGTTAGCACGTTCGCCTCACACCTCCAGGGTCCAGGTTCGATTCCCGTCTCGGCCATGTGTGTGTGGATTTTGCATGTTGTCAGCCATGTGCCTCAGGGGATTTTTCTCCGGGTTCTCCGGTTTCCCCCCTGGTCCAAAATACATGCACGGGGAGAACATGCAAACTCCACACACACATGACCGAGATGGGAATCGAACCCGGATCCTGGAGGTGTGAGGCGAACCTGCTAACCACTAAACCACCATGCAAATTAATATGCAATTTTTAATTGTCGTTTTTTTTTTTTTTCACATGATAATCCCTTGCTGTGTATATTCATGTTTTATGTAACATTCTAAACATGTATCTGTAATGGTTATAACACTCAGGAGTATTAATGAAAGGAATGATAGGAATGTGGACATGTGTAGCATGTATATATTGGATTAGATCAGACACAGGTTTCTCTTTGTTGTAGGTTTTTTACGCAGATTAAACTAGGATCGAGCTTCACAGTGCACAATGCTCACCAAAGCATTCTTTTTGGATCTCAGGCTAGATTTATCCTTACTGTGCACTTGTCATGTGTCTAAAATAAAGGTTCAATTAAAATACTTGGAATTATTGAGCATTCTTGCGTTCAAGGTTATGACAGACGTCTGCACCTGTGAGCTTAACGCTCTGTCTCTCTCTCTGTTTATACAGATGTGTGTGTGTGTGATATATATATATATATATATATATATATATATATATATATATATATATATATATATATATATATATATATATATATATATGCTGTATATATTTCATTATTTATTCATTCATTCATTCATTCATCTTCTACCGCTTTATCCGATCTTCCCTCGGGTCACGGGGAGCCTGTGTCTATCTCAGGCGTCTATGGGCATTAAGGCAGGATACACCCTGGATGGAATGCCAACCCATCACAGGGCACACACACACACACACACACACACATTCATACACTAGGGACAATTTTCCAAGGTGCCAATCAACCTACCGTGCATGTTTTTGGACCGGGGAGGAAACCGGAGAACCCTGGAGAAAAACCCCCTGAGGCACGGGGAGAACATGCAAACTCCACACACACACATGGCCGAAGACGGGAATCGAACCCCGACCCTGGAGGTGTGAGGCGAACGTGCTAACCACTAAGCCACCGTGCCCCTTTCATTATTATTATATTTCATTATTAATAGTATATATAAATTATATATATATTATAAAACAATGTACAAGTTTGTTCCTTTATTCCGATTATAACTACTGCTATTAATAAACAAGAAATATTCATTAAACAAAGTTTTTTTATTTATTTATTTTAATGTATTTATTTTTTTCATTTTAAAGTTGTATAAAGTTGTACTTATATACACATGTATACTTTAAAGTGGAGGCACGGTGGCTTAGTGGTTAGCACGTTCGCCTCACACCGCCAGGGTCCTTGGGTTCGATTCCCGTCTCGGCCATGTGTGTGTGTAGAGTTTTGCATGTTCTCCCTGTGCCTCAGGGGGTTTTTTTTTCTCCGGGTTCTCCGGTTTCCTCCCCGGTCCAAAAACATGCACGGTAGGTTGATTGGCACCTTGGAAAATTGTCCCTAGTGTATGAATGTTTGAATGTGAGAATGTGTGAGAATGTGTGTGTGTGTGTGTGTGTTGTGTGTCCTGTGATGGGTTGGCATTCCATCCAGGGTGTATCCTGCCTTAATGCCCATAGATGCCTGAGATAGGCACAGATTCCCCGTGACCCAAGGGAAGATCGGATATAGCGGTTGAATGAATGAATGAATGAATGTATGAATACCATAATCTTTTCTGTATCATGTACCATTCATTTAATTATTAACATCTTAAATCTTTTCTAGTCAAGGAGAGAAATGGAAAAGAGGGATTATCATTTCAAATGATTTGGAGTATTTTCCAAATATTAGAAATAGAATATAAAAATAGATTATATATATAGATATATATATAGATATATATATATATATATATATATATATATATATATATATATATATATATATATATATATATATATATAATATATAATATAATATAATTAGTTCTATATTCTATTTCTAATATTTGGAAATATTTGTCCTTGTAAAATTGGATTGAACTGAAATGTCTCCAAATCCATTAATAAACACAAACCTATAAATAAATGCTCATGTAAATGTACAATACAAATGATACATTGACCCCAATACTGTAAATAATGTGTAAGTGTTATCATTATTTTTATCCACATGGCTGTGTTCCACCTTGCGTCGCTCTTAAATGTGCGGTTCAGGTGTTCACCCAAGCCTTTACGGCCTGCTGTTATGGTTTTCAGCGATCTGACCTTTGACTCCTGAGGTCAGTAATGGATGGAATCCTGTAAATGTGGAGCAGGTTGAAAAGGGCATAGGGAGCACACTTCACTCACCTACAGAGCTGAGCCGGTGGTCTGGATTGAATCCAGCGCTAATTCTAAATTGTGGTACGAAATATTAGATCATTCTGGAAACCTCAGCGTTTATTAGAAACACAAGGGCTGCGGCCTGGAACATCACTCCTGCACATGAAGGGTGTTTTTTTTTTCTAGGAGAACTACAGTTAGATTCAGTTTGGATCTGGATTGGGTTTATATATAATATTATATATATATATATATATATATATATATATATATATATATATATATATATATATATATATATATATATACGTATATATTTCGTTTGTCTAAAAAGATGTTACCACTTACATGGGATTAACTTTTATTTTAATAACATAATAAGATAAATAAATAAATAATAATAAATGGGCACGGTGGCTTAGGGGTGAGAACAATCGCCTCAGCCAGGGTTCGATTCCCGTCTCGGCCATGTGTGTGTGGAGTTTGTGCATGTTCTCCCCGTGCCTCAGGGTTTTTTCTCCGGGTTCTCCGGTTTCTTCCCGGTCCAAAAACATGCACGGTAGGTTGATTGGCACCTTGGAAAATTGTCCCTAGTGTATGTGATGTGTGTGTGTGTGTAGTGTGTGTGCCCTGCGATGGGTTGGCATTCCGTCCAGGGTGTTTTTGTAATTTTTTTGTAAAATTAAAAAAATACGATGAGTGGTAACATCTTTTTGGACAACCATGTATATATCTCTCTCTCTCTCTCTCTCTCATATATATATATAGATATATATATATATATATATATATATATATATATATATATATATATATATATATATATATATATATATATATACATATACAGAGAGATAGATAGATAGATAGATAGATGTGCCTTATACACATCCTGTACTTAATAACTGAAAAAAAACAGGAATATATATATATATATATATATATAGATATATATATATATATATATATATATATATATATATATATATATATATATATATATATATATATATGAATATACATCAAGTCTGACTTAAAAAAAAGAAACTAATGATCTTATTGGGGATTTCAAACATTACACACTAAATGAGTAAACAGGAAAGAAAGAAAGAAAGAAAGAAAGAAAGAAAGAAAGAAAGAAAGAAAGAAAATGTCTGCACCAATGAGTAAACAAATGAGCCAGCACATGAAAAAACAAGCAAGATATTAAACAATTTTTATTTTATAACTCCACCTCAATACATAAACCCATTTCACACTCATTTCCTGTTTCATAGACTTTTCATTTTATTTAGTTGGCGCATTGTAAACATGCCTTTTAACACAATTCCACTCCATAAGAAAGTGGAAAGAATAAATTGCCACGGTGCTTCGAAAAGAAGAATTCTCATGATGCATCAAAAAATCCACTACATCTGTAGACCTCGGTGTAAATTGGGTGGAGTAAATGTATACGCATGGAAGGATAAAAAAAAAGGGGGGATCTAAAATTCGCCTCAGTGTTTTGAGATGTCGAATCCGCTCAAGAAGCACGACATGCAAACATGAAATCAAAGTGGAAAGGCTTTACAGGGGGGTGGCAGTAGTATGATTAGAGGATTTTTTTGGGGAGGGGTAGAGACATGTGGATACGGTTTGTTCTTAGAGAAGCATGAAAGGGGCACTCATTAAAGAGACACAAATGTACTCTGCCAGAATAAAAACACAGGCACATATATACCTTATTTATTTATTTATTTATTTATTTATTTCATCTTCTATGGCTATATCCGATCTTCCCTCGGGTCACGGGGAGTCTGTGCCTATCTCAGGTGTCTATGGGCATTAAGGCAGGATACACCCTGGATGGAATGCCAAACCATCACACGCTACACACACTCACAATCACACTCACATTCACACACTAGGGACAGTTTTCCAAGGTGACAATCAACCTACCGTGCATGTTTTTGGACCGGGAGGAAACCGGAGAACCCGGAGAAAAACCCCCTGAGGCACGGGGAGAACATGCAAACTCCACACACACATGGCCGAGACGGGAATCGAACCCGGATCCTGGCGGTATGAGGCGAACGTGCTAACAACTAAGCCACCGTGCCCCCTTATTTATTTATTTATTTTAAATAAACAACAAAACAAGAATAAGAGAATCCACACTTAATGAAAGTGTGATTGATTATAACCAGGTTTTTGGTTACATTTTTTATATGTCAGGTTTACATTAGACAGTTTTTGCCTAACGCAATATTGATGCTCTTGTTATTTTTTTTGCATTGTTTTTCACGACTGTTTACATGTTTTGCATATTTTAGAATAGAATAGAATAGAACTTTACAGTCATTGCACAACAATCTAACTCTGCCAATTGCCATATAGAGTACACAATGAAATTACATAGTAATAAATGAATAGTAATACATTATAACAATATCACAGTGTGAAAAATGCATGGTAATAATGATTACGCACTAGTAATTCACAATTGCACAGTGATAATGTGATAATAGTGATCATTTAATGTTGCACTAGTAATAGTAGTAAATTGCAGTATGAAAAACACAATATAATCTGGCACCGTCTGAGATTACGCAATAGTCGTTCACAGTATACATTTGCACTGTAATGATTTGCTGTATAATACTTTTACTGGTTTACTGGTTGGAGCTCTTTTGTTTTATTTGTCCTGTTTGGTCTTGGGTACGGTTTGCACCAGGGTGCACGATGATGCACATTATGTGGCTAGAACAAGTTACTCTAGTCCTCAGATCTGTCTTCTGTTATGTAACGCCATGTTTCTGGAGAAATGTCGACTCGTGTCATTGTTTATGGTTGCTATGACAATTCTTGACTTGCCAAATTCATTCATTCATTCATTTTCTACCTCTATATCCGATCTTCCCTCGGGTCAAGGGGAGTCTGTGTCTATCTCAGGCGTCTATGGGCATTAGGGCAGGATACACCCTAGATGGAATGCCAAACATACATATGGCCGAGACAGGAATCGAACCCGGACCCTGGCGGTGTGAGGCGTACGTGCGAACCACTACTTAGCTACCACTAAGGCTAATTTCTCTTTTTTTTCTACCCCAGTAGTGTTCAGAAATGAAGGAGAACTCCACATGGGGTTCATCACATACTGCTGTACAGAGGTGATGCTTTAACATCTGGCATTTCAAGTGCTGTAGGTTTAAGCGGTCATTAGACGAGAGCTGATGAATGCTGCTAGAACGATTCGATTTGTTAAACTCCAGGAGAGGAAAGAAAAAAAAAAAGAATCTGCTCCAGCTGGTTAAAAAAAAAAAAAAAAGCTTTGATGAGGTTTTGTGCTGGTGCACTCGAGGTGCTCTCTGCTCTCTAAATCCTCCGTCCCGTAAGTGGTATGAAATAACTCATTGACATCTCGCCAGTAGCTGAGGAGGAGGAGGAGGAGGAGGAGGAGGAGGGTGAGAGAAAGCAAAAGCTGCCTTTGTTCGCCACAACCTTTACCCCCGTCTGCCTATTGACATCCACTTTGTTAAGCGAGTTGTGTGTGCTTTCATATCTTTCATCAAACTCGGGGGGAAAAAATGAAATGCCGACATTGCCAGCTGGACGAACCGTAACAGTTTAATTAACGAAGGCCTAACGAACGCTACATCCGTCACATTACCGTCGGAAAGCTTAGCTACGTGTCTACCCGCATACCTGTTTATTTATTAGCATGGCGCTCTGTTGCAGTAATGAAGCCCATGATGTCAGATATTAGATCATTAAACCCAGGCGTCCCATTTTTCGTTCTTTTTTTTTTAACTGTACAGAGTGCCAAT
Organism: Kryptopterus vitreolus; assembly: GCA_030449085.1. Lineage (NCBI taxonomy): Eukaryota > Metazoa > Chordata > Actinopteri > Siluriformes > Siluridae > Kryptopterus > Kryptopterus vitreolus. Next base: position 21,268,433 of record JACRUU010000015.1, read on the forward strand.
TAGTGTCAAAGTCCGATTACCTGCAGGGGAAGTAACCTGAGGACACTGCTGGACATGTTGATGTGCTTAATTACAGGATCTCTATAAGGACTGATTAACTAAACAATGACTCCATTACTTTTACTTTCCAAGGAACAAAAGTGTTTTATTATAGGGATTATAGAGATCTATAGGGATGACGAATATCTAACAAATACACACTGATGGGTGTTTGGGCATCAATGATAATATATGGAAGAATGCCGTGTGTATAGACCAGGGGTGGGCAAAGTTTTTGGCTCCGGGCCAAATTGACTTTTAATATTGGAGAGACAGGTCGGAAAAGCCCCCCACCCCAACCCTCCCCCAGTATGTTGGACTCCTACACAGTATTAGGCAGGTGGTCCTAATGGGTGCCACCCTTGGGTCCTTGAGCAAGGACCCTTAACCCTCTGTGCTCCAGGGGGCGCCATATCGTGGATAACCCTGCACTCTTCCACTCTGCTGTAATGTATACGTGACAAATAAAGGCTATTCTTCGATCTACAGGAGTTTTTTCGGACCACACAGGCCAACATTCAATCCCCATGGCCATCAATGAGCCTTGCTTGCCCGTTACCCTGTTACAGGTTCACCACTGATCCTACCTTGGACTACTTTTGATAGATATTGACCACGCTGCAAAAATACCATCCTTGAAATTAGCAAGATTCACTTTTATCTACGTAAAATTGGCTAAAGTCAAGGGGAAAAAATCTGCCGAATTCTTGAAACTAGCATTAACATCTAGTCTATAATAAAATCTACTAAATCCTAAAAAAAAATCCCAAATACAACCCCTTTTTTAACCACTAGTAGAAGCATGGTGGTGGAATTTGAACCTATAATCTGCCAGTCCAGCGGAAAGGCATTAACCATTTTTGCTGCAGTATTAATCTTAAAATGAGCACAACATTCTATTTTTAGTAATGCTTGCAAAAGCTTCACTATTATAATCTCTCTCTTTCTTCTGTCAAATTTTCGGTGCGTAACTTGTCCGGCAGTTTTTGTCCGATCGCCACAAATCATACCTCATATCATGCGGCCCGATGGTGTGATGTGTGCTATTACTTTTATAAGGAATCGCCCAACGTAATTCCGAACTCCAAGGCCAAAAAACAGGATTTTTTTCCCATAGAAAATGAATGGGGCCGACATTCCGTGCCTCACAGGATCACGATCATATACCTCCCGAACCCCACACCTGTTCAGAATTTTGGGAAATCCACAACATTCTGGCCCAATAGAAAATGAATGAGGAAATTTGACGCTCCTCTGTCGAGCCTGTGTTCATCCGAAATGCACATTTGACCTATCAGCTCATAGGTGAGATGGAGTAGCATGGAAACCATATAGCATGGAGAACATATGACTGCCTCATGGCATCGCAAAGGTGAAAAATCTGCAAAACGGACACAGGGTCATGTCACATGTCTAAAAACATCAACGGAAGTGGATACACTGGATAATTTGATGTCACGTGCATCACTGGCCCCGCTCCCTCCCGGAAAAATGAACATAACTGGCGTTTTTAGTGTTTAAACACTCGTCTCTCCCAACGAGCTAGCATTTCCAAGTCATTTCGAAGGGGTCGCGTCCGGAGCTGCGGTTAGCATCGGCAAGCATCAATAACATTTTCTTAAGGAAATGTCCCATGTCCAGTTTACTCTTGCGCTTTAAATCTGTCCCTTGTTTTGAGTGAAATTTTGCTCTAAAGGATTTCATATTTACTCGCCCAGACTGAACAAGCACAATTTTCTTACTTTAAGATTTATAGTCTAAAGTACAATGTGATTTTTAAGATGTTTTATCTTTAATGGCAAAAAAACAAGCCATATTTACTAAAAATAAGCTTTTATTTCGTTTCGTAGATTGCAGTTTTTGCACACCAGAAACACAAGAACTGGAGTTCAGGACCCAGTTATCCAGCTATCATAATTTATCAGACTTACACATTTTTCATGCTCCTTACACATCAACTCTTAGGACAAAATGTGCACTTGCTGTGTAACGGATTCCCACCCATTAACCGATGGCGACATAATCAGTGTTATTCACTTCAGTAGTTATAATCCTGTCATGTCATAATGTTATGCCATTACACTGATATTCATATATCTTATATTACATCTTTTAACCAATAAAACCTTTTTTTTCCTCCTGCATGGTGGATCCATACTCGCTGTATTTCCACCGATACACCCCATGTCCTTCCTTTCCACATGACCAAGCCATCTCAAGCCTGGTATCCAAAATATTCTAATCCCTCAACTCGGCTACTTCAAGCTCCGCCTCCTGTTTTTTTTTTTTTTTTTTGTGTATAGATATTCATATAACTATAACTGTATTCCAGATTTTAATTTCATGGCAGGTAGAACATGCACTAACATACATGTTTATGCAGGTTTGTCTTACTTTTTGTGTAAAATTGAATTGGAAGAAAAACTGGTGTTTAATGTCTCTCTCTCTCTCTCTCTCTCTCTCTCTTTCACTCTCACTTTCTCAAGTCAAACTTGTTTCCAGAAGGATGGGGAATCTGATCGCGGGCCAAAGCCGATTTTGTTGGATCAGAGGAGGAGATAAGTGTGCTAGAGGCTGTTGAAGGCAGGTTTAGGAAAAATCCAGTGGAGAAAGAAGTCTTTTTATCTGCTTTAAACAAAACATCCCGTCTGGGTTTAAGTCAAGTGTGTAGTGGGTGGTGGAGGTGGAGGAGGAGGTGGAGGAGGTGGTGGTTCGTCTGGATATTTGTTCAGTGATTAACACGAGTGCTCTGCTCTGTTTTCGAGTGCGTTTGGAACTAATTAAAAAGCCAATTATCTTTCGACGATGGATCTCACAGAGGCTCGTCCCAGTGGTGGTTAACATACTGCGCCAATCCCTCTCTCTCTCTCTCTCTCTCCCTCTCTCTCTCCCTCTCTCTTTCTCGTTCTGAGTCTTTACAGCGGCTGTGAAAAAAAGTGTGGTTGCTTTACGATTAAACTGTAAAGAAAGTGGAAAGTGTAGAGGTTAAGGTATGACCTTAAGGTATGATGATATTGGAGGATAACACTAACTAGATTATGTTCCTTGGAATCTTTTACAGCTGTTTATTTAATACACCACATATGAATTGATTTAGTGATAATAAATAAATAAACAGATACAGTGGGGCAATAGGTATTTAGTCAGCCATCAATTGCTCATGTTCTCCCACTTAAAAAAGATTTGTTATGGACCAAATACTTATTATCCACCATCATTTGCAATTCAATTCTTTATATATATTACAATGTGATTTTTCTGGATTTCTGTGATTTTCCACACTATATATATATATATATATATATATATATATATATATATATATATATATATATATACTATATATATATATATAGATACTATATATATATATATATATATATATATATACAGTATATACATGTTATAATAAAATAAGAAATAAAATGATATTTCTTTTGATAAAAAAATATATTTTTATAATAATAATAAAAAAAAATTAACAAACACGAACAAGGGGAATATTGAAATGTACACCCTAGAGCAAGCAATGAAGGAACAAACAAACAAATATAACAACAATCCAAAAAAGTTTGGAATATATATATATATATATATATATATATATATATATATATATATATATATATATATATATATATATATTGTATTTATTTATTCATAAAAAAAAAAGTAATATAATATATATTTATATTTTATATAATAATTTATTGAAAAATCCAAAGAAAAAAAAAACGTAAAACAAAAGTAGTCCCTTTAAATGAAATTAATTATCTAAAAAGAAAGAGGATTATTCTTATTATTCTTATATTCTTATAATATTCTTATCCCTCAGATTAGTTATTCTTACCTGGGAAGATTTGCAGTGTTCCAGAACTTATAACAAGTAGGTTATTTGTATGTTACACTCGGTAGATGTTGTAACAATAAATGATCCTATTATTTGAACGAGGAAACCCAAACCTGTGCCAAACCTGTTGGTAAAAAAACATGCTCTCGCATGGGCTGTATTAGAAGATATTGAGCGGCCTGCATTTGATCTCCGACCTCAACCCTACTTTCACACCTTTGGTATGAATCATAAAACACACCACACTGCACCCTAGGCCTCCTCACCCTACATCAGTACTCACAAATCTCCCCGAGCACACAGCAAAATCTAGTGAACGATTAAATCGGAACTAAAAGTAGGTGTTTCCCCAATATCTGAACCTGGTACATATTCCTTTAGTTTAAAATCGCTATATCGTGTAAAATGGCTTCCTAATCGTCAAATCCGCCATTATATCGGGAGAAAGAGCTGGAATCAGAGTGAAAGAACAAGCCTTACAAGCCCATTTTAGGCACTTTACAAGCAAATAAACGCAAATATTGGACTCTGTGGGCGTTTCTGAGAAGGAGGAATCCGGCTGAAGAGATGATTGGCTAAAACAACACAGCTGCAGCGAGCTCCTTTTCGGATTCTTCGTTCGGTGCCTTGCCAAGACCGATTCACTGTAATCTGTCGGATCAAAGCGAACGAGCCCAATCCTATCGCTGTAATCCGGCCTGACGGGGATTTGTATGCATTTTTTTTACTTTTAGAATGATAAATGACTTCAAGCTAGACTCTCTGCACGCCGGTGTCCAGTCATGTACGCTGCCAAATTATTAACATCTGAATAATAAAGAGCGGGTCTGATGATGTAGGAATCAGTGATTCCGTTTTCCCTCCACGCCGCGTACGTTCATGCCTGTTTCCCAGTCTTTTAGAAGTAAGGGAATCTATATTTAACAGTATCCAAATCCCCGAATGACATTATATCAGAGATGTAAATTAGCATATCGTGTCTCGATCCGAAAGCAAAGAACGGAACGTTTATTCCCTAAACTAGGGAATGATTTTATGCCGTGTCCCGAAAGGCAGTTAGGAATCTTCTCTTGTCATTCCTAATGAAGTATCTGCAACGTTGAGGCCGTACCATGTGACCATGTGGCGGGAAACATAACGTCTGCAGTATGATTGTAGATTACATTCTGTATATGTTGCTGTGTTGAGCTCCTCGTGTTCTTAGACTGACATGACTAGGGCGACTTAAAGTCTATGGCAGGGATTTGCTTTTCATTTATAAGTAAGAAATGTAATATATTTTATGGAGAATAGGATCAGGGTCACTGATAATTTATAGAAAATCTAAGGACAAAAAAGTTCAAACAAAAGTAGTCCCTTTTTTTCCTTTTTTTAGTGGAGAATGAAATAAAATGGTGGTTGGCTTGTTGGTCTCACACCGCCAGGGTCGGGGTTCGATTCCCGTCTCCCGCCATGTGTGTGTGGAGTTTGCATGTTACCCCCGTTCCTCACGGGGTTTTTCTCCGGGTTCTCCGGTTTCCCCCCGGTCCAAAAACATGCACGGTAGTTTGATTGTCACCTTGGAAAATTGTCCCTAGTGTGTGAGTGTGTGTGTGTGTGTGTCCTGTGATGGGATGGCATTCCATCCAGGGTGTATCCTGCCTTCCATAGACACCTGAGATAGCCATAGGCTCCCCGTGACCTGAGGGAAGATCGGATAAAGTGGTAGAAGATGAATGAATGAATAATTATATTCTTACAATAGGTATTTATTTGCCATATTAGAGAAGGTGTTATAAATCAGATGCCCACTGAATTACTACATGACTGTCATAAGAACATTCATGGTCTTGGCATGAGGAAAGATATATTCCTATGTAGAAACTATTCATGGACACTAGAGCTGGGCGATATGTCATATAAATTGAATTATTGATTTTTTTTGAGACAAGATTCCATTTTGGAAATGACCCGCAGCGGCACACACACCTTCCTATTCAACAACAATTCAATAAATGAATCGTGCTGCTTCCTGTATAAACTTTAGATAAATGTTACAGCGGGGATTTGTCTTATTGAACGTCTCAAGTTTCAAACCCGAAGCATTTCCGTACGACCGATGAAACCCCGCCCCCTATTGGAAACGAGCTCTTCGGATTCGTCAGAGCGAGCCGTACAGAGTATTTCGCAAGTTTAATAAGAGGCGGGAGGCGGAGAACTACGGAAGCTCGCTGTGCCAAACTGGGGTGAAATCGTACAATGTTTTTATTTTTGGTTCCAACATTGACATTATTCATAAACTGGAACGAATCGATTAATCTCCTAGCTCTGGTGGACTCCACTTTTAATCCCTGTTTGCTGCTATTATAGCCTGCTCTTGAACTGGAGTGTGTATGTGGAGATTTGTGCTCATTCAGTCACATTGGCTTTATTAAAGTCAGAAGTGCCATATTGAAGTCGAGGAGGCTCGATCCGATGAGATCAGAGCTCTATAGTAGGTCACATCATCCACTTCAAACCCATGTGACTCATAGACCTGTCTTTGTGCACAGGGGCAAATTGTATGGCCACAAGTTTGCGGTAACAGTTTAGGGAGGAGACACATAATTATGGAAAAGTCTGAGGTTTTAGAATAAGTGAAATAGTATATATATATATATATATATATATATATATATATATATATATATATATATATATATATATATATATATATATGGGGGCACGGTGGTCTTAGTGGTTACGATTCCCCATCTCGGCGGCCATGTGTGTGTGTGGAGATTGCATGTTGTTCAAACTCTAAACCTGTGCCTCAGGGGTTTTTTAATATCCGGGTTCTCCTGGTTTCCTTCCTCCCGGTCCAAAAACATGCAAGGTAGGTTGATTGGCACCTTGGAAAATTGTCCTTAGTGTATGAATGTGTGTGTGATTGTGAGTGTGTGTGTGTGTGTCCTGCGATGGATTGGCATTCCATCCCGAGGGAAGATAGGATATAGTGGTAGAAGATGAATGAATGAATGAATGAATATATATATATATATATATATATATATATATATATATTTTTTTTTTTAATTTATTTTATTTTTTTAAATATATATTCCTTAAAGCAGCTGAAATAGTCTTCAACAAGTTCACGGGGGAGGTGGTGGCTCATTGTTTAAGGCATTGGGCTCTGGACCCGAAAATCACAGGTTCAAATCCCACCACCACTTAGCTACCACTAGTTGGCCCTTAAGAAAGGCCCTTATTTGCTCAGTTGTAAGTCACTCTGCATAAGGCCGTCTAGCAAATGCTGTAAATGTAAATGATAAATGCATAGATCGGGCATGTCCAAAGTCCGGTCCGGGGGTAATTGCGGCCCGTATTCAAATTTCCCCCGGCCCGCAGTCTCCGTCATAAAATCAATAATATGCGGCCCACCAGCACTGTTGACCAACAGTATCTATTTAAAATTTCACCAGAAGACCTGTAGCTGCACTCTCGCGTAAATGTCAGAGAAGAAGTATGCAAATCTATAAAATCCCACTGTATTCATCAATTAAGGCAAAATAAAATAACATTTTAGTTTGATCTGCCCTCATTTTGTACTTCAGAATAAGATCAATGTTAGTGTTGTTTTCCTGTTCACAGGATTCGGATTTAGAGGTTTACAGTTGCCATTTAATAGTGAATAATATATAATGTATCAAATGAAAATAGATATGTTTAATCTTCCTGAATGTTTTCTTTAGTTTATATGGCCTTTATATATGAAAGACAAAGTCATTTTAGTAAAAGCTTTCTTTGTGTTATGTGTGAAGAAATAAAAAGTCTGCCATTTGCAATAAAAAAATCATTAATTTGTTAATTTGCATTTAATTTTAATGTTTTAATGACTGAATGGCCCCAACATAGTTTCACCTCACCAAATCCGGCCCTCTTTACAAAAAGTTTGGACACCCCTGGCATAGATGAATAAATCGCACCTGTAGCAAGAAATGTGAAGGCGATATTTGTGCATAGCACATGGAGGTTATACTGTAAGCCTGCTTTGATAAGTCCTAGTCCGAAGCCTATTCGTTCACTAGATTCACCAAGACACACACTTTCACTGTCCATCGGAGGCATTTTCGTTTCCAGCCCGTCTTTCATATGGACAATGAGATTTTCTCACTGAGATTGGAAAATGTGGTTTAGAAGAAAATAGGAAAGTCATATACGGCCACAAAAGGCTACAGTGACAAGATTTCCTAATTTGCCAACTCAGCATATCGTCTCTCCCTCTCTCTCTCTCTCTCTCTCTCTCTCTCTCTCTCTAAAAATACAGTTTGGGCCGACAGCACCCTGAGGGAGTTACGCTTCGCTCCGGCCAGCGCCGGACTTCCACCATTTTGTGTTTTCAATGCATCTGATCGATTTTGCTTACACCGTCACTTCTCACCTTCCTCTATCTGTTCCCTCTTATCATAAAACATCCTGAGTTTTATATTCAGCATCCCTTCAAACCGCATTTCTCTTTATAAGTGCTAGAAACGGGAGAAAAAAGCCCATATGTCACAAATTAAATGTTTAAAAGTTGCTTTTCAGTGATTTTTCACACTTCTCCATCAGTTTAAGGTATAAGGTATAATTATGATTGAAATTATAGGTCTCTCTCATCTTATCTCATCATATATATATTATATATATATATATATATATATATATATATATATATATATATATATATATATATAT
>JACRUU010000015.1:21279519-21324519 GCA_030449085.1 Kryptopterus vitreolus
AGAGAGAAGGGAGAGATAGAGATAATGGGCCTAAGGGAGAAGAGAGGAGGATAAAAAGAGAGATAGAGAACGAGGGAGACAGAATGGATGAGAGGGAGAGAGAGGGAGAGGAGAGAGGAGAAAGAGAGAGATGGGGAGAAGGGGAGAGAGAGAGAGAGAGAGAGAGAGAACACTGAAGACTGAACATGTGGATTACGCTCCCCCTAGTGCTTTTTAGAATAGCGACAATTTATTTAATTTTACTTTAACATCAAGTGCAAAAGTGCAAAACAAAAGAACACAACATGAAACAGAAATATAATAATATTTACTTCTACAGAGGTTTTTTTCATTGTTTATATTATGGTTTATTGTGGTTTCTCTCCATCACATCACATGACGTCGGCGGTGAAAGGCATCTATTTGTTTCGAGCTCCCACTATAAAAACTCCCTGTAACTCACAGCCCATGTTGCTTTGAAGCTGCCGGTTCGACCAATCAGATTGCGAGTTAATGGTATCCGAGAAAACTGCGTTTTCCTTTGATTGGACGGTCAGAGGTCGCACAAGTCAAAGCTGATCCAAACTACGCAAGCTCATAGATATCAATATGCATTTAATTACTTTGGGGGGGGGTCACACATCAATAGGTACAGTGGAGAAGAAATGAATTGGGCCGCAGATGTACTAATGGGCCGGGGGAGGGGGGGGGCACAGTGGCTGAGTGGTTAGCACGTTCGCCTCACACCGCCAGGGTCCGGGTTCGATTCCGTCTCGGTCGACCATGTGTGTGTGGAGTTTGCATGTTCTCCCCGTGCCTCAGGGGGTTTTTCTCCGGGTTCTCCGGTTTCCTCCCCCGGTCCAAAAAACATGCACGGTAGGTTGATTGGCACCTTGGAAACATTGTCCCTAGTGTATGAATGTGTGTTGTGTTGTGTGTGTGTGTGTGTGTGTGTGTGTGTGTGTGTGTGTGTGTGTGTGTGTGTGTGTGTATGTGTGATGGGTTTGTATTCCATCCAGGGTGTATCCTGCCTTAATGCCCATAGATGCCTGAGATAGGCACAGACTCCCCGTGACCCGAGGGAAGATCGGATAAAGTGGTAGTAGATGAATGAATGAATGAATGAATGAATGTTACTAATAGGCATTTTTAAAATAATGACTTTTCATGAAAGACTGGACTTTGTGAGGTGTGAACGGTGAACCATGAACCAAGAATTTGCACAAAAACACACAATTCATCTTTATTTCTAATATTTCTAGTATTAAGAGGTGGATTGATTCTGATTGGACACATTTACAGCATTTGGCAGACACCCTTATCCAGAGCGACTTACAACTGAGCATTTAAGGTTAAGGGCCTTGCTCAAGGGCCCTCTAGTGGTGTTAGGATTTGAACCTGCAATATTCCAGTCCAAAGCCTTTACCAATGAGCTACCACTGTCCAAGAAAGATATTAAAGGTAGCTTGGTGGATGTGTTTTTTTTTTTCTTTATTCTACCAAAGTATAGCGAACTCTGGCTGACTCAGGGGGAGTTGAGAGAGCGCTGGCATTTGTTAGGATTTTTTTTTTGCCCTCTTGGATACCCTTACACAAGTGAAGAATGATGAAGTGCCCTAATGGCCGTTTGAATGAGAAATAGCATTGAAATGTCATCTAGGGTTCGGCGATGTGAGAGGAAACTTGATTAAGTGCCTTTTTGCTTTGTACTTCCAGTGGTGAATACATAAGACAGTGCCCTATAGGGTTCCTCTCAGTGTCAGAAAGCATGACGGAATGCCCTTCTGGGTTCACCTGGGTGTCGGAAAACAATGATGTTCCGGTGGAGAATGCATGATGCAAATAGCCTTATAGGAAAGCAATGTGGAAGGAAACATGATTATGCACCCTTCCAATGGAAAACATGCCCCATAGGAAGCCCCTGTTTCCAAGGAAAATAAAATTTAAATGCTCTAATCAGTGGCCATTTTAGTGAAGATTGTAAGATGAAATACCTAATATTTCATATCTCCTTCCCTACATATGAGGACACATAGCTCTTCACTAAGGGCTGCTTCCAGTTTAGAATATGTGATGGATTGCCCAATAGGGTTTCCATGACGTGCATGATAATGTGATGAAATGCGCACGATGGTGTTCCTAGGTATGACAAAATATGACAAAGTCCCTGTCGAAGTGCTCATATGTGCAAGAGACTGTGATTAAGTGCCCTCTAGGGTCCTCCTACATTCAAAGAAACAGGAAGATTTTTTTTTTGTTACAGTTACAGATAATACATTATGAAGCGCCATATAGGCACGACCACTAAAACGAGTAGAAAAAGACATATTTTTGGCACCTGCTCTGCAATGAAGGCATTTGATCAGTAGACACTATGACCACTATGGAGTCTGCAAATGAGGGAGGTACCCATCAGGCTGCTTAAAAAAATGTAAAAATAAATAAATAAACAAATAAAAAAAATAAATGAAAATAATGAAATAAAATAATAACAATTAATAATAAAATAATAATAATAATAATAATAATAAATAGGGGCACGGTGGCTTGGTGGTTAGCACGTTCGCCTCACACCGCCAGGGTCCGGGTTCGATTCCCGTCTCGGCCATGTGTGTGTGGAGTTTGCATGTTCGCCCCGTGCCTCAGGGGGTTTTTCTCCGGGTTCTCCTGTTTCCTCCTCCCGGTCCAAAAACATGCACAGGTAGGTTGATTGGCACCTTGGGAAAATTGTCCCTAGTGTGTGAATGTGTGTGTGTGTGTGAGTGTGTGTGTGTGTGTGTGTGTGTGTGTGTGTGTGTGTGTGTGTGCCCTGCGATGGGTTGGCATTCCATCCAGGGTGTATCCTGCCTTAATGCCCATAGACGCCTGAGATAGGCACAGGCTCGAGGGAAGATCGACCCGATAAAGCGGTTAAGATTTTGGATAGAAGATCGGTAGAAGATGAATGAATGAATGAATGAATATATATATATATATATATATATATATATATATATATATATATATATTGCAGCTTGCTTTGTTGATCCCGTTAGGGAAATTCCTTTCTTTGCATATCCCAGTTTGTTTTTTAGCCAGCGCCCCTGGAGGATAGAGGGTTAAGGGTCTTTCTAAAGGACTCACCGGTGGCAGCTTGGCACCCAGTCTCGAACCCCAACTATCCCAATCAGTAGCCCAGCACCTCAAATCACCCTTCCCCTTATACTATAAAGAACTTTCTTTTTTTCCCCTTTTCATTTTGCATGACTTTATTATTTCCCCTCAAATCCCCAATCCATTCCAGTCCAGATATTCCCTCGCTCTCAATTCCCCGGCCTATTAAACCCCCGTGTTACCCTTCATTTACTGCGGGTTTCTGTACCAGTTCCTCCTGCAATCAGTCCAAGAATTTGCAAGTCATGTTTTGCAGCCTGAGTTATGGTTTCTCAGTTTGTTTATCTTGGTTTCTAACTTTTTTTCTCTTTCTTCCTTTCCTTAATTTCGACGCACTGTGATGCTAGTGTTTGTGTGTGCATCAGGCAACCAGCTCACAGCCTTAATATTACATCATCGCTTTGTTTGTTTGCTTGATGCCATTCATTCATTTATTTTTTGTTTTGTTTATTATTCATTCATTCATTCATCTTCTACCGCTTTATCTGATCTTCCCTCGGGTCACGGGGAGTCTGTGCTTATCTCAGGCGTCTATGGGCATTAAGGCAGGATACACCCTGGATGGAATGCCAAACCATCACAGGACACACACATACACACACTAGAGACAATTTTACAAGGTGCCAATCAACCTACCGTGCATGTTTTTGGACTGGGAGGAAACCGGAGAACCCGGAGAAAAAACCCCTGAGGCACGGGGAGAACATGCAAACTCCACACACACATGGCCGAGACGGGAATCGAACCCGGACCCTGGCGGTGTGAGGCGAACGTGCCTACCACTAAGCCATCCATGATCCACCCATTTTCCACCATATTAATGGTGTACTGAAAAATCCCAGTTGAAATCTGTTCAGATGAGTGTATATCCCAAGTCTGACTTTGTATAATATACACTCAATGATCGATTCCTGGCAGAAAGCGTTGCTCGTTTCAGTCGACTTCAGTCCTGACTGAATGTTTTCTGTCTCATTGCTCAGGAATCTGTAATGCAGCATAGAAGATAAATTCATTCCTCCATTTATACTCCATTAGAGAGATGGACCTCTACCTCAAGTCTCCACACAAAGGAAGGTGCGTACGCTTCATTAAAACCGCTCCTAGATAGCATTAAATAAGGATCACAACAATGAGGGATCGGTGAATGCCGTAGGGGTTTCGTGTGTTTAATCTCGGTCTGGGTGCCGAGCACCGGTGCCAGCGGCAGTGACGTCTGGGTCAGTGGCCCCTGGCTCGGGTCAGGGAGCGCCTCAGGAAATAGCTTTACCGCTGTAGTTTCCCCCAGAGGCTAAACCAGGTCCCACAAGGATTCCCTGAGACTCCGGAGAACCCATGTGACCCAAATAAAGATGAAACAGAAGTACAAGGATCAATGGCTTTGCTCCATTCTTAACGGGACTGGGTTTTACTGCTAATCTGGAAACATTTTTTTGGAGAGAAAACAAGAATATCAGGACATTATACTTTTATAGGAACTGGCGTGCTGCTGTCTTGAGAAACAGGGATGTAATACTCGTTTTAACGAAGGAGGTTCAGAACTGAGCTGCTTTATAATGCTCTATAAGGCTTTATAAGATCATTTTGGGGAAAAAAAATCCTTTTTTTTGCAATACTTACATGTCTTTACACCATATTTAAGGTGCGAGACATGCCTGGAATCATTTCCGTAATAAAAAGGCTTTTACAAGCAAAGTAACCATGTGCTCGGCATTTTGTGTTTCCTCTGCTGCGTTTCTCGCTTTATCGACTTCAAGAAAGTGGAAATAAGAGAGCGGTGATGGAAAGAATGCTTGTCGCTGCAAATCATTACAAGAAGGAATCGGCAAAAGACACTCAGAATTATTCCAAGAATCTGTAATGCATGAAAATGTACAAAAAAGAACTCTATAAACATGCGAGTATAGAAGAAAAGAATTATTGTAGAAGTTGTTCCAGGAAATTAGTTATTTTATAGTAATAAAATGTGTGTGAGTGTGTGTGTGTGTGTGTATGTGTGTGTGTGTGTGTGGTGGTGTGTGTGTGTGTGTGTGTGAAATGTATATGTAGGTATATATCTATATATATATATAGTCTATATTATATATATATATATATATATATGATATATTATGAATCAACATATATATATATATATATATATATATATATATATATATATATGTATATATAATATATATATATATGATATATATATATATATATATATATATATGATATGAGTATATATATGAGTTGGCATTCCATCCAGGGTGTATCCTGCTTTAATGCCCATAGACGCCTGAGATAGGCACAGACTCCCCGTGACCCGAGGGAAGATCGGATATAGCGGTAGAAGATGAATGAATGAATGAAATTAAATCAATATTTGTTGTGAGTGACTTTTGAAGAGTAGTGGAAGTGATGGCACCCCCACAGAGTCCTGATGTCACCATCATGGAGTGTGTGTGGGATTTACATGAAGAGACAGAAGGATGTGAGAACGTCTCCATCCACAGAAGATCTGTGTTTACTTCTCCAAGATGGAACAACCTACCAGCCGAGTTCCTTCATAAACACTGTGTGTAAGTGTACCTACAAGTGTTACTGCTGTTTTGAAGAGTAAAGTGTGTTCACAACAAATATTGATTTCCATTTCTCTTTTCTTCATTCACTGCATTTCATTCATTGGTGAAAGTAAATCATTAACACTTCCATTTTTGAAAGCATTCTTTGTTTACAGCATTTTTTGCCTAAAACATTTACCTGGTACTGGGGTAAGAGTGCAGGGTCGGCCATGATATGGCCATGATATGTTCAAGGACCCAAAGGTGGCAACATGGCAATACCTTGGGCCCGATAATTTTTTCCCCTTTTCAATTTGTGTGGTGCTATTATTACATATTATGTGTTCATGAATCATTGAAGGAAACCTATTTGTTAAACAAATGAGCTTATTTTCTAGCATTGTTGTCCTTTAATTCTTTAATTATGCTTTCCTTTAAACAGGAAAAATGGTCTTTCCCAAGAACAGGAATAGAGAAAAAATGTCATTGATAGTAATCAGGTGTGACAGAACCAATGTCCTGAGATCAGTGTTAAAAAGATGCATTTTATCTACCGTTTATACATAACAATTTGTTGTTTATTTCCTCGCTACAGCATATGCAGCTCTGAGCATCTGTAGCCTCATCAATCACACACACACACACACACACACACACAAACTGGTAAAACTTAGTGCCACCCATACACCCTGGTAAACCCATTTGCCAACCCAAACACAAGAGACCACCATAAGCACAACCTGCTCCGTCTAAAAACCCTCCAAGTCAAATCCCTAATGAACCACGCTCATATGGCATGGCAGGTGCCAAGGACATGACTGGCCCTGTGTATAAACCCTTGCCAACTCCTTCACCCTGCACCCTCCGCGCTGTCACTCAGGCCCTCCGCATCATCCATCATCACTTAGGCTGCATCCTTCATCTCCACGCACAACATAAACATTGGTGCACTCATCCGTCCCTCTTTTCCTGTTCCTTTCAAGGCGAATTCTCCACGGCCCCGCCTCCTCTGCTGCAGATGGACAGAGGAAACCACCACGACCAGCTTGTCCAGGGTGCACGGCCAAGCAGGTGTGGAAACAAATGAAAGATAAGCCAAGAGGAGAGGCTGAGGGGAGGAGAAGGAGGACGCCGGGACTCAGGGACAGGGCACCAAGTCGCAGTTGTGAGGTCACTCGTCTAATTGTCTTCCATTAATCACTGTCGCCGAGCTCTTGGGTGGGTCACTTGTAACGATTAATCCTACAGAACTAAATAAGTGTATATATAAGTATATAACATAAAATAGATAGATAAATAACGAAAGGAAGGAGATGAATGTATATAACATAAAAATGACTTTTTTTCTATTTTCTTTGGGCAATAATATATTACGGTATATTATAATAGCTATATGAACACGATATATATATATCGATAGGTTATATATATATAGATATATATATATATATATATATATATATATATATATATATATATATATATATATATATATATTTGTTCTTTAACTCATCTATAAGCAGTGTTGGGGAGTAACTAGTTACATGTAATGGAGTTACGTTCCGTAATTTAATTACAAAATAAATGTAACATTCATTCGTTACTGTTACTGAGAGAAAATGTGGAATTAAATGACAGTTACTTATGAAAATGTTAAAGATCACAAATAGGGCTACATCGGAACAATTTCACGTAAAATCAGTGTTTTAGACGAAGGCATGACGGCATGACATGTGATTTTTGATTCGAATGATGACAATCTGCTGCTGTTTCATTCCGAAAAATAGAAACGATTTTTTTTTTTTCCGAGAGTTTGAAACATTTTTTTTTTGTCTCAGAATGTCAACGTAAAGTGCCACCTAGTGGACAAGTGAAAGTTTAACACCTTAACAAGCATGGGTCATCGAGCTTTTAGTCGTGCTGCTCCTCATCTCTGGAATTCTCTCCCGGATAACTCAGACCTCGTTATCCCAAGTTAAAGTTGTATTATTCAAAATAGCTTATCCTATTCTGTTTATTCCTGACCCGTGTTTTTTTTTTCCCACTCCCCCCTTTCTTTTTTTTCCCACTCTCTCCTTCTTTCTCTGCTGTTATTTACTGTCATTGCTGTTATTTATTGTTTTTATTTATTGTTTATCGTACGGTGACCTTGAGTGACCTGAAAGCCACCTTAAATACTTTTTATTATTTATTATTTATTTTACTATTTATTATTACGTTTATTTATTTTTATTATTTTATTATTTTTATATTTTATTATTTTATTATTATTATTATTATATGTATTATTATTATTATTATTATTATTATTATTATTATTATTATTATTATTATTATTATTTTGGTCTTTTGCATTCGTCCAGGTTTTTAACTTCCAGAACATTTCACAAGATTGCATTCGCTCTTCCCTCAACATCTCCAGGTGCACAAACCCAACACGTCGCATCCGATGACGTAAAGACGAGGCCACGCACTTATCCCTTTAGCCTTGCACTTATCCGCTTACACTTCGGCTTGAGCGATGGAGCGGTGCCCTATAGGCTGTAGGATTTCATGCAAAGCCACACATTTATAAATAAACTGCTCTTTATCCTCTGCCGTTGTGCACGTGGACATGACGACATGTCTTCCTTCGACGGATGCCATTCCGACGCGGTGATAGAGCGAGACGTATATAGTAAGCATAATCGCTCTCTCCGTGCCGTTATCTGGTTATTCTTAGAGCCCGAGGATAGACAGAGCTTATCTGTACTATTCCCACTGTCAGATAATGGCCTCTCATTAAGTCCATGCTCATGGTGGAGCTGCACCAATTCAGCATTAGTCCATCTCCAGTAGAGTTTTAAAAGAAGTCACATATACAGATACGGGTGTTGTAGAGTCCAGTTACTAATGTGGTCTGTCTATTGTTTAAATACAGCTGTAACACTGAGATGGCGGCAGGTGGTAGCTTAAGGCATTGGACCAGGAGGTCTCTGGATCAAATCCCAGAACCACCAAGTCGCCACTAGAGGTGGTAGAACAGTGGTTAAGGCATTGGCTTCTGGACCAGAAGATCGCAGGTTCAAATCTTACCACCACCAACCTGCCACTAGTGGGCCCTTGAGCAAGGCCCTTAACCCTCAATTGCTCACTTGTAAGTAACTCTGGATAAGGTGTCAATGCCGTAAAATGAATGACTTGACAGAAAAATATCCTTCTTGGGAGGTGGTAGCTCATTGGTTAAGGCTCTGGACTGGAAGATTGCAGGTTCAAATCACACCACCACCAGTGGGCCCTTGAGCCAGACCCTTAACTCCCATTTGCTCACTTGTAAGTCACTGTGGATAAGGTGTCAATGGCGTAAAATATGATTAGACAGAAAAAAAGTCCTTCTTGGGCGGTGGTAGCTCATTGGCTAAGACTCTGGACTGGAAGATTGCAGGTTCAAATCTCACCACCACCAAGCTGCCACTAGTGGGCCCTTGAGCAAGGCCCTTAACAGTCAATTGCTCACTTACAAGTCACTCTGGATGCTGTAAATGAATGATTATATTAAAAAAATCTCTTTTTCAGCGGTGGTAGCTCAGTGGTTTAGGTCGCAGGTTAAAATCCCACCACCAACCTGCCACTAGTGGACCCTTGAGAAGACCCTTAACCTTCAACTGCTCACATGTAAATTGCTCTGGATAAGGCGTCAATGATGAAAATAAATGACTGTACAGAAAAAATATCCTTCTTGGGTGGTGGTAGCTCAGTGGTTAAGGCTCTGGACTGGAATATTGCAGGTTCAAATCCCACCACCACCAGTGGGCCCTTGAGCAAGACCCTTAACTCCCATTTGCTCACTTGTAAGTCATTCTGGAAAAGGTGTCAATGCCGTAAAATATGATTAGACAGAAAAACAAGTCCTTATGGGAGGTGGTAGCTCATTGGTTAAGGCTCTGGACGGAAAGATTGCAGGTTCAAATCACACCACCACCAGTGGGCCCTTGAGCAAGGCCCTGAACCCTCAATTGCTCACTTGTAAGTCACTCTGGATAAGGTGTCAATGCCGTAAATGAATGATTAGACAGAAATTAAAATGTCCTTCTTGGGCGGTGGTGGCTCAGTGGTTAAGGCTCTGGACTGGAATATTGCAGGTTCAAATCCCACCACCACCAGTGGGCCCATGAGCAAGGCCATTAACCCTTGTTTGCTCACATGTAAGTCGCTCTGGATAAATTGTCCATGCCATGCATTGCCAGGCATTAGCCTCTAGACCAGAAGATTGCCGGTTCAAATCCTGCTGTCACTAATGGGCCCTTGAGCAAGGTCCTTGTAAGAGCAAAAATCTAAAACTAATCACTTTGTCTCTAATAGACGTCTTTTCAGTCTCCACACAGGTGGCCTGCTTTCTCCTGATGGCCTCCATTATAACGTGCAGGCTGGAAAAAATAAGCAGTTCAGCCGAAGCGCACATGTCCTTATTAAACCTTCCTTGTTAAGTGTTTACTGCCATAAACACTTAACAAGAAATGAAATCAAAGCAGATGTGTGTTTCCATATCTGCACTTTATTATCCCTCACTTTATTTTCCTCCTTTCCTTTCCTTTCCTTTCCATGCTGGTCTTTTCGTTTTCCCCACCTGAAGCCAGTTTTCCCCTCCGTCACATGGTACTCTATAAAGCAGGTCTCCTAGTTAGGGTTCGATTGTCTGCCTTCAACTTTGTGGTGAAGTTTTGGAGAAGAACAACATATTGTTGTTAAAGTCAGGCGTCCCGTTACTTTTGCTCATATCGTGTAGCTTCCAATCGTTAAGTCGCCTTTAATACTACAATCAGTCCTGCAGATGCAATACAACTGAAAATAAAAAAAACTTAACTATGGGTATTAGGGGCACGGTGGTTTAGTGGTTAGCACGTTCGCCTCACACCGCCAGGGTCCGGGTTTGATTCCCGTCTCGGCCATGTGTGTATGGAGTTTGTGCATGTTCTCCCTGTGGCTCAGGGGGTTTTTCTCTGGGTTCTCCGGTTTCCTCCCCGGTCCAAAAACATGCATGATAGGTTGATTGGCACCTTGGAAAATTGTCCCTAGTGAATGACTGTGTGTGTGAATGTGAGTGAGTGTGTGTGCCCTGCGATGGGTTGGCATTCCATCCAGGGTGTATCCTGCCTTAATGCCCATAGAGGCCTGAGATAGGCACAAACTCCCCGTGACCCGAGGGAAGATCGGATAAAAAGATGAATGAATGAATATAGAGGACACAGCAAGTATGTGGAAGAAGGTTCTGTGGTCAGATGAGACCGAAATGAAACATTTTGACCTATATGCAAAAAGCAATGTGTGGCAAACACCTTCCACCATCCCCACAGTGAAACATGGTGGTGGCTGCATCATGCTATGAGGATGCTTTTCTTCAACAAGGACAGGGAAGATGGTCAATGTTAATCTGAAGATGGATGGACCGAAATACAGTTCAATCCTGGAAGAAAACGTGATAGAGGCCGCAGAGAACCCTCATACGACCATCATAAACATACAGCCAGAGCTACAATGGAATGGTTGTATTACAACGGACCCTTCGAGGCCAAACCATAATACCGATGTTGCCCACGGTGATAATGAGTTTCACACTCCTGGTCTGTAAGAAATGCTATAGATATAGTAATGATTAGTTATTGAATTATTAGTGTATTATTTTTTTCTTGTCATTTCTGAAGTGTGTAAAGCCTTTCTGTGTGTGTCCAACAGATGGTACAGCTCAGAGCAGATGACCCTGGCGTTTGACTCCAGCCGTGACTGGCAAACACACAAAAAAAAAAAAAAATATATATATATATATATATATATAGATATATATACATATACATATTAATAGTTCATTTCGGCTCTATAGAGAAGCATCATTCGGAGCGTTTCTGAATGAACATCGGTGGCATTAAAATTTCACATGGACCTAGCATTATGTGCACTTCATAACGCGTGCACATGTACACAATGTTTACGCCGCCCTCCCCGATTCCGTCCTTATGTCCCTTCTCCGTCGGGCCGAATCTGTCCCGCTGTGATAAGCCTGGTGGCATTTTCGTCGGGCGCTCCTGCTGCCTGGACGCCATTTCCATAAGAAAGAGCTTCCAATCCTGCAGGCCTTGCCTCATGTTCGGCACTGGGATTAGCAATCTGGCCCCTGAAATCCCTTCAAACAGATCTCGATGAAACGAGCATTCGGCGGATAAGCCAGGCGCAGAGATGGAGGCGAGGAAGGAGATGGAGAAGGTCGGTGTGAGAACGAGCACTGAGGAGGTGGAGGAGGAGGAGGAGGAGGAGGAGGGGGAGCAGGAAGGGTATAATCGAACCTATTCTGATACGGATCAGCGCGCTCCTGCTTCTGTAGGTTAGCCACAGAGCCGCCGGACGACCTTTCACCCCCGTCTCGGTCTTAAAGGCCAACATGAAAGATGGTAAAGATATTTTATTTCAGTAAATAGGATGTGTTGGTCCCAGGGTAATCTGTTTATCTTGTCTTACATGGTTGAGGTGTGGTCAGAGGTGGGTTTTAACATCTAACGCATGAAAAAAACATGATTTTGTTCATTCGATGTTGATTATTTTGAGCTTTAAAAACACTCGTTTTTTTCATGGACCTAAAATGGTAGGGGGGACAATGGCTTGCATCATCCAGTAATATAGACATTTGAATTAAGCTCTCGTGATTGGTTTATTATAGGTTGGTTTATTATAAAAAGGAGACGCGTCCGTTTATCATCACTAATATTATAGCGTACAAATATCACGACACTCCATCGAGCCTGGGAATGAAAATACACCCTGAATTGCAGGATGAGTCGGTGAATCTAATCATTCCCAGGCAAATGTGAGGATATTGCATGGATTGAAATAATTAGAGAGAGAAAAGAATGAATGAAATGAAAAGGGGAATTGCAATAAAAGTAATTCCTTTGCATGTCACAATAAAAAATGCCCTATTAAATATATGTATTGTTTGGTAAAAAAAAAAAAAAAAGAGTTAACTCCAAGTGAAATTCCTCCGAATTATTTATTTATTTATTTTTAGGTGTTCCCAGGCTGATATCGACCTCAACAAACATCCGGATCAGTGAGAAACAACTGGATGTGGAGGACTCCATGTACTATTTTACATTGCTCTTGGCACGACTGTTATCCAAAAGCACCTGGGGTTTATTTTCCTTTCGGTTTATCTTTTAAAAAACAAGACAAATTGCTGTTGTTTGCCAGATTGGTCAGAATTGCTCCTTTTAAAACGGCAAGAAAGAACAAATGCACACCTTTATGTTTCATATAAGCTTTGTGTGAAGCTTAAAAAGTCCTGTTAAGAAAATAAATAAATAAATAATATAATGGTTATGTTATATATATAGGTATATATATATATATATATATATATATATATATATATATATATATATATATATATATATTTGTTTGTTTTTTTTTAAATATTTAATCACGATTAATTGCACATAATAATAATAAAAATAATAATAATAATACAATAAATATAATAATAATATAATAATAATATACATTTCTCTCAAAATCTTTCCCTTTAATAAAATTAGTGATTATTAAACATTTAATTTAATCTTGAAATGATTATTTTAACATTATTTCCTTGTTAAAATAAATTAATTCCTTCTTCATTACAATGTTCAATGTTCAATGTAAAATATGAGACGGAATTGTGTTCCGGTTGCTTTTCCATATAAACTGGTGATACGTTTAGGTTATACGGAAGCGCATTGCGTTCACAAAAGATAAAAATGAGCTTTATTGCGTGATACGGATTTGGGAATGCGATGCGATTGGCTGTGCTATATATAGAATTATATTTCCAGAATTTTTGGCAATATGTTCAAACTAGCAGAATGCATCTGTCTGCTTTTATTTCCCATCAGCCTTAACACACTCTACAGATATACTTCGCTTGTCTAGTCCATTTGATATATAGCTTTCTACTTGCAAAAACTTTAATTAAAACCAATGAAAGACATTAAATATCCATTGAGTAAAATGAGTGGCTAATTACAGCACTCGGCTCGTTAAAGTCAGCGTTCAGCGACAATCACTGCTATTGCTGCTGTATGTGTGTACCCACAATACAGTGTGTGTGTTTGTATAATATAATAATAATAATAATAATAATAATAATAATAATAATAATAATAATAATAATAATAATATAGTTATAATAATTAATTCACTCATTCATTCATCTTCTACTGCAATATCCGATCTTCCCTCTGTGTCACGGGGAGTCTGTGCCTATCTCAAGCGTCTATGGGCATTAAGGCAGGATACACCCTGGATGGAATGCCAACACATTGCAGGACACACACACACACACACTCACATTAACACACACATTCATACACTATGGACAATTTTCCAAGGTGCCAATCAACCTACTGTGCATGTTTTTGGACCGGGGAGGAAACCGGAGAACCCGGAGAAGGCACGGGGAGAAGATGCAAAACACCACACACACATGGCCGAGACGGGAATCGAACCCGGACCCTGGCGGTGTGAGGCGAACTTGCTAACCACTTAACCACCGTGCACCTATAGTAATAATAATAATAATAATAATAATAATAATAAGTTACTATCAGAGTAGAAGAACAGGTTTTTATTGTCACATCTACATCACATTGACTATGTCATGTTTATATATCCTGAATCGTGCGGAAGATGGAATCAGAGCACAGTGTTATAGCCATGTTACAGCAGCCCTCAAACAGAGAGGATTATGGGCCAACAGTTGCAAATTGGCAGTATTGGGGCTTGAACCTCTGCCCTTCCAATCATTATCCATTACAGAGAAAATTCAGTTGTCCTGTGCAGTAGTGTAATTTCCCCCAGTGATAAATGATCTGACGGATTTGGGCCCTCGTGTCTAGACAGTCGGTCTTCTCAATATAAAAGCATGCACAGAAGCACACACACTCACACTCACACACACACACACACACACACACACACACACTCACACACACACACACACACACAGCATCAAATGGACACAATGACTTTTCCGATAGTGTTTTATTTCTTTTACCCAATTCCGTAGCAATGTACTCATGTTTATTTATTATTATATTTTATTTATTTATGGCATGGATTTTTTATGTATGCAATCATACAAAAATCATGCAAAATCAAAATGGATTAATGTTTAAAATCAATTAAAAGGCTAAAAAAAAATGCATCATTGTTTTCACGCCGTGCTGTCCCCTGTAGTTCCTGAGTTTCACCACTGCTTGTGTTTGCATTAAAATTGTGACTAATATATATACATACATACATATGTATGACATGTATGACATGAAACACTTTTTACGGCCATCCAACATGTAAACATAACTGGAAAAAAATAAAATATTAAATAGAAAATAGAATAAAAAAATAAAAAAAAGAAATACAATACAAATAGAATAAAAGAAGATATATTTATAAAAAAATTTTTTTTAAGTGTATAAAGTGTAAAGTGACCAGTGTATGTTTGTGAAATGTGTCTATGAATAAGTGTAATATTAACATTATTATTATTATTATTATTATTATTATTATTATTCATTCATTCATCTTCTACCTATATCCGATCTTCCCTCGGGTCACGGGGAGTCTGTGCCTATCTCAGGCATCTATGGGCATTAAGGCAGGATACACCCTGGATGGAATGCCAACCCATCGCAGGGCACACACACACATTCACACACACACACACACACACACACATTCACACACTAGGGACAATTTTCCAAGGTGCCAATCAACCTACCGTGCATGTTTTTTTTTTTTTTGGACCGGGGAGGAAACCGGAGAACCCGGAGAAAAAACCCCTGAGGCACAGGGAGAACATGCAAACTCCACACACACATGGCCGAGACGGGAATCGAACCCGGACCCTGGCGGTGTGAGGCGAACGTGCTAACCACTAAGCCACTGTGCCCCATTATATATTATTATTATTATTATTATTATTATTATTATTATTATTATTATTATTATTATTAATAACTCATATTAATATTATGAATTTGCTCAATTTAAAAATTAATTTGTTATATTAGTGACATTTTTAGTGGCTTGTTACAAAATAGAGTTTTATGGAATGTCTAAGTCATTTATAAATGGTTTATTCAACTTAAGTCATGAGTCTTGGAACAAAGTTTCGGTCTTGACTATTATCAAGATCGCAGTGACTAGAGCCAATCTCTCAACTCTGGCATTATAACACTATATTATAAAAGAGAAATAAACATTTCAGGGCTGGACTTATGAAAAAAAAAAAACGATCAAGGGCACAATAAATGAACACCCTCATCCCCTCCTTCCCTAAATGGATTAATCCACTTTGAAGGAATAGAAGAAAGGAAGAAAGACGAAACTCAATTAGATTTTAATTGTTTTATGGACTCGTCTTATCTTTTAATATCCGCCGCTTCCGTCTCTCCCCATGACACTTCAAGATGACATCAAGCAGCTCAGCATGCTGTTAGCATTAAAGCTACCCACAAGAGTCAAATAGAGGAAGGGTATGCTAAGGTTTAAATGTAGCCTTGATTCAGCAATGCGACGCTTTCAGCAATGCGACGCCGGCTGCAAAACTGTATTAGGGATTTATAATTGACCAATTATTTCAAAGTCATCGTAGGTAAATGCTAATTAGTTAATTAATTATTAATATGTTTGCCTTTGTTCGTTATGTTACATTTCATAAATCATGTAAAAAAAAAAAAGATATCAGGAGATAATTACAATCTGGAATTATATGCAAAAGGTAATTATATGCGTTATATGCAATTATATGCCAATATATATATATATATATATATATATATATATATATATATATATATATATATATATATAATGCACGGTTAATACATGCACGGTTAAAGTTAAAGAGTGGTACCTTGGAAAATTGTCCCTAGTGTGTGTAAATGTGTGTGTGTGTGTGTGTGTGTGTGTGTGTGTGTGTGTGTGTGTGTGTGTGTGTGTATGTGTGTCCTGCGATGGGTTGGCATTTCATCCAGGATGTATCCTTGCCTTAATGCCCATAGATGCCGGAGATAGGCACAGACTCTCTGTGATCCGAGGGAAGATCTGTTAAAGCGGTAGAAGATGAATGGATGCATCGCATACAGTAATTGTGAAGTGGAAGGAAAATGATGCACGGTGTTAAAGATTTTTTTACAAATAAAAATCAGTGTGACATGTATATCTATTCAGCCCCGTTTACTCTGATAACCATTAATAACATCCAGTGCAATCAATCTAATTCACCTAAGTCACCTAATTAGTAACTGGAGTATACCTATGTGTACTTAAATCCCAGTATAATAATGATATAAGGCCTCAGAGAGAACACTAGACTAAAGAAGACTAAAGAACAAACCAGAACGGTCAGGAATTTGACGGAGAAGTTTAACGCACGGATGGGTTATAAAAACATATCCGGAACTTTGAATGTCTCACTCATCGAGCACTGTTCAATCCATCATCCGACAAAGAGTACAGCACAACTATTGACCTACCAAGACACGGACGTCCACCTACACTGACAGGCTGGGTAAGGAGAGCATTGATCCAAGAAGCAGTCACAAGGTCCATGGGAACTCTAGCAGAGATCTACAGCTCAGGTGGGAAAGTCTAACTATTAGTCATCCACTCCACCAATGTGGTAAGGTAAGAAGAAAGCAAGGGCACGGTGGATTAGTGGTTAGCACTTTCGCCTCACACCGCCAGGGTTGGGGTTCGATTCCCGTCTCGGCCATGTGTGTGTGGAGTTTGCATGTTCTCCCCGTGCCTTTTTTCTCCGGGTTCTCCGGGTTCCTCCCGGTCCAAAAACATGCACGGTTAAAGTTAAAGAGTGGTACCTTGGAAAATTGTTCCTAGTGTGTGAATGTGTGTGTGTGTGTGTGCCCTGCGATGGGTTGGCATTCCATCCAGGGTCTATCCTGCCTTAATGCCCATAGACGCCTGAGATAGACACAGACTCCCCGTGACCCGAGGGAAGATTGGATAAAGCGGTAGAAAATGAATGAATGAATATAGAGGACACAGCAAGCATCTGGAAGAAGGTTCTGTGGTCAGATGAGACCGAAATGAAACATTTTGACCTATGTGCAAAAAGCTATGTGTGGCAATAACCTAACACCATCCCAACTGTGAAACATGGTGGTGACTGCATCATGCTATGAGGATGTGAAGATGGTGTGGATGTAATGTTGATGTGAAGACGGAAATACTGGCCAATCCTGTAATGGGGGTAAAGGGGAGGGTGAATGTATATTCACGCCACACTTTTTCCGATTTTTATCTGTCAAATAATGTATTTTTTTCTGATAATGATGAATTATCTCAATATTATCTGAAATCTCAATATAATATGTTAAGTTTGTCATTATTGCTTGTCAAAATGTACAAATATTCAAAGGGTAGGAATATATAAATGTATACTGTAGTCATTCATCTCATGAATTTTCTAATAGGCAAATTTCTAAAGTTTTCCTTGACAACAGCAACATAAGGTAAGAATATGGTAAAAGAAAGTGGTTAAGACCCTGGGTTACTGATCAGAAGGTCACCAGGTTTTTACCGTGCTGTTCAGAAGGGCCTTTAACCCTCCTTGTGTAACCGTGTATCATGGATGACCCCAGCTTCCAAACAAGTTGGAAATGTGAAGACTCTTACTGTGTTACTGTGGTAGTGTATTTCACTGTATTTTCACTCTGCTGTAAATGTATGTATGTATATATATATATATATATATATATATATATATATATATATATAGATAGTGAGAGAGAGAGAGAGAGAGAGAGAGAGAGAGAGAATAGTCTTTATTTGTCTTTATTATTATATATATATATATATATATATATATATAGAGAGAGAGAGAGAGAGAGAGAGAGAGAGAGAGAGAGAGAGAGAGGGAGAGAGAGAGAGAGACTACTTAAAGCACTTTTGTATGTCTTTTTTTCCCCACAGATTTCTTCATCTTTAGAAAGGCCGTTCCATAACATAATGGCAATAATTGGGGGGGGGGGATAAAATAGACGAATTCTTGCTGTAATTTCTTGTCAGGGTCCCCATGGCTTATGCTAAAAAAAAAGGAAAAAAAAAAAAAAAAAAAGAAGTACTCATGCTGCACCTGAATCATTATTTCATCACAAACAACTTTGCGAGTGGTTGGAAAATGCAATGCAGCAGAGATTCTATTACTGGAGACAAAACACAAAAACTTGGATTTAATTCTTCAACCTGGTTCCAGTTAAGATTTAATAAAAGCTGTTAGTTGAACGCTATTTGATGTATAACGTGGTATACACGCATGCCAGACTGTTTGTATAGATCTCATATGGTGGACACGCTAACCCTGTCAGACCTTTTCTGCTCGAAATAGGGTTTTTTTTTTCTGTTCTCAAGTTACACCCTATGTATTTTTCAGCTGGTCTCCATTCAGAAGGTTTTTTTTTGGGGGGGGATCAGCTGCTCTGCATCAGTATTTAACACACACACAATACCCCAAAAGAGAGCTTAAAAATTACGATAAGCAGCACATCACTCTTTTTTTCTCCAGGATAGATTACTTTAAAAGAAAAAGGAGGAGTTTTTTTCCCCTCGGGCTTTGTATTATGATGTATCTGCTGCTTTGTCTTTTTTCAGTATTCCTGTTGTTCCTTAACAGGTAAAGGGGCTGATTTGCCAGTCATGCTTAAATTCCTCTTTTTAGTTTCTTCCCTCCTTTTTTTTTTTTTGCTTTTGGTAAGCTCCAGAATCCATCACGTGAGGAGGGGACAATAGGACAAAGAGGACGAGGCTCGGAATGGGCGTCGTAGAGGGAGGGGGGGGTTTGCGCTGGGACTGAAGTGAAACCTTGCCATTCTTCAAGCGAGTAAAAGAAGAGTTCAGTGCGGTGTGAATGCAGGTTCGGTCCTTTCCTCCCTTCCTCCGTGCCAGCTGTGTAGGTGGAGAGCAACTCTAATTCTGCTCTTTGTGTCCAGGTCGAGCTTCACGGCGACAACCCGAACACAGGAAGCTCCCAGCTTTCATGTGCAGTGGAGTGTGTAGAAGGACCAGGTCTATTGAATCCTGAGGATAAAGCTGTGTGTGTGTGTGAGTGTGAGAGAAGAAAAAAACTTAGTCCCAGAATAAGTCTAACC
This sequence comes from Kryptopterus vitreolus, assembly GCA_030449085.1. Lineage (NCBI taxonomy): Eukaryota > Metazoa > Chordata > Actinopteri > Siluriformes > Siluridae > Kryptopterus > Kryptopterus vitreolus. The sequence goes on from JACRUU010000015.1 coordinate 21,299,366, forward strand.
TTTACAGCGATCCTGTTTCTTCTGTTGATCATCATTATAATAGTCACACGATGCTCTATGAACCCTTCATTGTCCCAATGGATGCTCTTTTTCATCTCTCCTGAATATGGAGTTTATAGGAACAGGTCATGTTGATGAACATCCTTTAAGTGTATTCCTTATAGTTTTGTCGACATTTAGATGTTTATTCGACTTAGAAAACAGATAAATATTTGTTTGTTGTACATAGTGAATGTTAGAAGTTATAGAAAGTGGTTACATATGTACTTATAGCAGGGTACTAATACTAATTGTACCTAATTCTTTGGAAGGGGGGAGGGGGTTGTCACCAATCATGATTTTGCATACCTCTTAGTTAATACACACCATTTATCAATTACCCCAAATGCAAGCAATCGGCCAATGGTTATTGAGTTCCTAGCATATGGAGCAAGTGGGAAAGGTTGTTTACTTGATTTATATTGATAATGAGTATCACCATATAGTCAGGTGTCGTTTTTTGAAGCTCTGGTGGAAAAATGTGTTTACTTTTACATGGATGTAATGGATAGAATAGCCTTTTCGTCGCATATACAAGCTGGATTTCGGAAGCTGGGAGCAAGGTCAGGCCATGATACGACGCTCCTGGGGCACAGAGAGGGTTAAGGACTTTGCTGACGGACCCAAGAGTGTCTTCTTGGTGATACTTGGGCTCAAACCCCCGACCTTCCGATCAGCAGTCCAGCGCCTTAAATCACTGAGATACCCCCTCTCTACCCTTTGTCCAAATGAGTAATGGACAAAGTTTTAATGGTGCAGGAGACTTTCAGACACTTGCGATGCTTAGAACCGTCTGTATTTGCACATTTGCAGTGTTAATTGTAGTGTAAAAGACAAATCCTAATATATCCCGAGGGACTTGCAGTTGTTTCCTTTATAAAGCTGAGCAAGTGAAGGTTTATGGCCTTGCTCAAGGATCGAGCAGTGAGTCGCTGTGGCTGTTGAACTCGTGATCAGAAGACCAACAGCTTATCCAATGATCCCTGTTAGTACCTGGATGGGAGACCACCTGGGAATACTAGTTTGCTACTGGTAGAGGTGTTAGTGTGGCCAGCAGGGGACGTATTTACCCTGTGGTCTGTGTGGGTCCTAACACCCCAGTATAGTGACAGGAGACACTACACTGTCAAAAAGCACATTAAACCGAGGTCCTGACTCTCAGTGGTCATTAAAAATACCAGGATGTCTTTGGAAAAAGATGTGCCATTGTTCTCTGACCATCACGGCCTCCTAAAAGTCCCCATATATACTGATTGGCTTCATCATTCTGTCTCCTCTCCACCAGTATGCTGGTGCTGGTATAATAATATTATTATTAATTTATTAAAATTTATTCGGGTATCATTTAAAAATATTGAGAAAAAAACACTGAAACAAAAATTAGTTTGATTTAAAGGGAATTTAATGCTTGAATTCAAGATTTTAAGACGTTAATGGACACATTAGCTAATATAGCACATCAGGTTTACACACATCAGGTTTGGGGCAAATTAACTGCTGACAAAGGCATATATATATATATATATATATAGTTATATATATATATATATATATATATATATATATATATATATATATATATATATATATATATATATACCGTAAATTCTGGACTATAAGCCGCTACTTTTTTCATAGGTTTTGAACCATGCGGCTAATAATAAGGTGCGGCTATTCTGCAGATTTTTTCCCGACCGCTAGGGGCTCTAACCGGAATTAGAATCAAAACTAACACAAAATAAATGCAAAGAAGAAGAATGCGCTAGTTCCTCTTTAGCAGATATAAGTGGGTAGAAGCGGATAGAAGGAGGACAAACTCTATCTTTACAAGGTTAAGGTGACGTCATTTCACACACAGGAGAAATGAAGGTAAATACTGTAAATAGCGCTTATTTTCTCTTGGTTCTGTCCCGTTTTAATCAGAAAAGTTGCTGCTCGGTGCTCTCTCTCTCTCCTCCCCTGCTCTTTTCCCACACACACACACACACACACACGCACAACGCACACCACACACGCACACACAGACACACACACACGCACAAATCAGCCAAAGTTGTTCTTGATTTTCTGTTCCCGATTCCCGGACTTCCAAGTCCGCCACCGCTCCTGCTCTCCGGTACTCCCGGTACCACGGCGCGCAGAGCGCAATTGCTCCCTAGCCTGTCTGGCCGCTCCGTATGAGCGGCGTCTCCTGAGTTCTTTATTCTAATAAATCCTGTTTTGTATGAATTCCGGATCTCCGCGTCTCTGTGCAGCGTCCACCGTTACACCGTGTTAAAATACAGGTTAGGAAAGGATCTATTTAGGTACATACATGTACATTTACAATTCAAAAGCGGATGCGGATGCGGCTTGTATGCAGGTGCGGCTTATTTATGATTTTTTTGGGTTTTTTTTTTTTCAAATAGAGCGGATGCGGCTTATATGCAGGTGCGCTTTATAGTCCAGAATTTTACGGTATATATATATATATATATATATATATATATATACTTTTTTTTTTTTTTTTTTTTTTTTTTTAAATTTTAGTTATATTTTTGTCTAAAAGCTGCTTTTTCTTTGGCCTTTTCTTACCTCGTCCAGAAACTCTTTATATAAATTTGGAAAGTGGCTCTGAATAGGCAAAATGCCTGATAAATACTATTGCCACATTTATAGACACCTATAAAGATATTGTCCTTAGAATGTTCTTACGATACTACTGCAAGTCTTCCAGAGCGAGATCGTGATCTGTTGATTGGAAGCCTCGAGAGACAAACCTCATTTCATTTTCTTGTATTTACGTATATATCTCAAAGAAAATAAAGAGCATTCTTTAGACTTTCCAAAACCACCCTGTATTTTGTGGTCTCAGCTTTGGCATTCTCTTTTGTTGTGTTGCATTTTTTTTAAAGACAGAAAAAAACGCTGTAGTCTTTTTATTTATTCATTCATTCATTCATTCATCTTCTACCGCTATATCCGATCTTCCCTCGGGTCACGGGGAGTCTGTGCCTATCTCAGGCGTCTATGGGCATTAAGGCAGAATACACCCTGGATGGAATGCCAACGCATCACAGGACATGCACACACACACATTCATACACTAGGGACAATTTTCCAAGGTGCCAATCAACCTACCGTGCATGTTTTTGGACCGGGAGGAAACTGGAGAACCCGAAGAAAAAACCCCTGAGGCACGGGGAGAACATGCAAACTCCACACACACATGGCCGAGACAGGAATCGAACCCGGACCCTGGAGGTGTGAGATGAACGTACTAAGCACTAAGCCACCGTGCCCCCTTTTATTTATTTATTTATTTATTTATTTATCACATTCAATACTGAATGGATAGGAACATAGGAGCTATTACTGGTAGGATAGGAACTATTACTGGTTATCACAGTGTCACGTGAGCAGATGTTTTTCATGTGCACTTCCACATGCCTTCGCATCTCCCCTTAATAAGTGCAATTTGTAGTTGCGCTAACGACTCCTGGCAAACCCTGAACTCATTTGCCCTGATGGTTTTAATGCCACATCAGCCTGAAAACATCTGCTCCGTCTAAATATGCCCTATTAGGTGTTCGCTGCTGCACCAATGAGAAGCAGGTTGGACAGGAACTCTGATCCGTAAAGAAGAGCGCGCTATATGATGGTTGATTTAAAGCATGCAAAATCACTCTTCAGAGACACGCTGGTTAAATAAATGCACGATTCACACGATCCTTTAAGAATGTGTCCATTCTTCCCAGTCAGAGCCCTTTTATTATCTTGTCTTTCCTGGTAATGTTGTCGGCCGTGTAGCTTTGCATACCTGACCCCAATTCTGCCTGTAACTTCATCAACCAACAAGCTGCTTTTCTAATGGCTCGCATTAGCTTCACACCATGCCCAGGGTTAGAAGAATAGACGCTTCATGTGCGCGTAATGGGAACTGCTGCAATTGTTCTTCCACTTTTTGCAAGCCACAATTGAGGAGTAGGTCTTGGAGTGGGAAGCTGATCTAATGGAAGGAGGATTTATTCAACATATGAAGGCAATTCTCTCCTCTTGAAGCATTCTTCTGAAATGAATAGGACACCCCCCACCCCTCATTCCCCTTCACCCCTCATTCCCCTTCACCCCCATTTCCCCTTCACCCATCTGAGAGGCTTCAAGACAAAGTGCTCTTGCACCAAAGTGCCCAATGAGTTAATGAATGACTTAAGAGAATTTTTTTTTCTCTTTCTTTCTTTGTTGCTTTCTTTGGGCTCATTGTTGACTTGGAAAGTTGTCTCAGGACTCAAGTGCTTGAGGTGCAATTCATTGAATTTATTTTCACCAGATTATTTTGTAATGGTCAGTTTAAAATATCTGAACTCCATATTTTTTTCTATCATTTATCAAAAAGCTGAATGTAAAATTTCACCCCGGTAGTGGTGTGTACACATTCATACGGTGTATAAAACTAAAACAAACTATTTTAGTAATATAAAGGAGAAAACTAACTTATAATACTAATAATACTAATAATATTACTACTACTACTAATAATAATAATTACACATTTTATTTATAGGCGCCTTAAGGACACCATACAATACGTATATATATATATATATATATATATATATATATATATATATATATATTTTTTTTTTGGTTGGTTGGTTTGTCGTTTTTCTTTTTATTATGGATTTCTAATATTTATTCTTCCCTTAATAATGCTGTGTATAAAACTACGATCCTCCTCCACTGGGCAGGATTGTTTGTTCCTGGGCCATTTAGGCCGAAAATGTAAGTATTTTATGTCAAATAAATATTAAAAAAAAATGATAAAAATTATTTAAGAACTAATTCTACATTATTGTGATTTTTTAGCTATAAATTCATGATATATATATATATATATATATATATATATATTTTTTTTTTTTTTTTTCAAATATTAATATAATATGAATTATATTGTGTTTAATAGACATTAGAAGAAATATTTACTAACATGATAAATGCAAATTTCTTTTTTTGTTTTGTTTTGTGAAAGAAAAGAAAACCTGGGAATATCCCTACAGAAAAGATCCTAAAACAACGCATGGCCTTGTGACCTTGGAGCTTTGAGGTGACCGCAGTAATCCCTACACAGAGTCTAAGCATGTTAAACTTTCTGACGGTGAAATAATGTTGAAATTTACTGAGTTATTAATGTTAAGTTTGTGTATAATGTTAGTTAATGTTAATTGGCGCTTCATGAAATATTTGTAACAATGGTTAGCTGATACATATAAATGTATGTGCATTTATTAAAAAATGAATTTCATTCCATGTATGTACCTGAGATCCTTTAATGATGATTGCTAAAGGTATGAAAACATGTACACTATATATATATATATATATATATATATATATATATATATATATATATATATATATATATATATATATATATATATAAACATCTGCTCATGTGACACTATTATAACCAGCATGTTCCCATCCATTATATATATATATGTGTCTTAGTTCATACCTGTGAATTTCTTTTTCAATGTTTAAAGCAACATTATAATCACGTCATCTGTGTAAATCTGCTTTCATATAATGTCCGTTATAAAAGAGATGCTTGAAATAGTATTTTTATTGTTGAAAATGTTAAATAAATGGCATTTGAACTCGTGAATTGGCCGTTTCTTCACTGCGCGTGAGGAGGCTGAGCGGGCCGGAGTGTCCATAGCAGGTCCCACTGTCCCCTTCAGACGGATCATGGAGTGAAAGTGACTGTAATTAGAGGGAAGGCTAATTTCTTTTATGGTCATTACCTCAGGGTCATGACACTTCTGCCGGGCGAGCACCAGCTGGTCGACAGGACTCGCCGAAACGCTATAAGAGTTCAAACGACCCGCGATCCACCTGCCTCCTGTAGTGTGCTTGGAGCTCATCACGGGGACGGCGCTGAACAAAAGCGGCGACACCCCTCCCATCGATCCGGCAAGCTGTTCCGAATCGGACAGGGGGGGGGGGGGGGGGGGGGGGGGGACTGAACAGGAGCATTAGCATATAAAGAGGTGTGTGTGTGTGTGTGTGTGTGTGTGTGTGTGTGTGTGGAGGGGAGAAAGGGGGATCGTTGTTTCGCAAGACCCCCAGGCCCTTTTTTAAATGGCTGATCAGAGGCCACAAAAATCCCAGAGCCCCATCAAAGAGGACACAGGATTCCCTGTCAGTCATTTCGTCAGCAATACCTGCAAGCCAGCTGGAGAGTGTGTGTGTGTGTGTGCGTGTGTGTGTGTGTAGGTGTGTTACCTAAGCTATACCAAAGCTATTGTATACATTAAATACCTGTTATTTCATACTTTTTCAGAAATAAAACGTAGTAGATTTTATCGGCTAAGATACTTTGAGAGGCATCAAGGCATTTCTCTGAAAGCGGGACGACTCGGGGTCGCTAAACAGCCGATCGATAAGCAGTCAGTGGATCAATTGTCCTCCGCCGTCCGTTTACATGATAATTAGCATCGTCACAAAGCCGTTTCCAGGCAATCAGGCACTTCTTTAGTCCTGCTCAGTGCATCTGAATGCAGCTCAATATGATGTGTTATACATTGACCAGATGTTATTGATTCCTAAACAGTCTTTGGATAATTAGTGAACTGAAGCTTCGGCTCAGAAGAGAAGGAACGTGTTTAAACCTGTCAAGACCAGGCGTATGCTGGGTTTTCTGGAGTAAACTTCATCTAAAGTACATTAGATATTCAGAGAACATTTATTCATTCATTCATCTGCTACCGCTATATACGATCTTCCCTCGGGTCACGGGGAGCCTGTGCCTATCTCAGGCGTCTATGGGCATTAAGGCAGGATACATCCTGGATGGAATGCCAACCCATCACAGGACATACACACACACACATTCACATTCACATTCATAGACTAGGGACAATTTTCCATGGTGCCAATCAACCTACCGTGCATGTTTTTGGACCGGGGAGGAAACCGGAGAACCCGAGAGAAAACCCCCCTGAGACAAGGGGAGAACATACAAACTCCACACACACATGGCCTAGACAGGAATCGAACCCGGACCGTGGCGGTGTGAGGTGAACGTGCTAACCACTAAACCACCGTGCCCCCCCAGAGTACATTTATTTGTCCTGTTATTTCACTACCACCCATTTTCCTTTACAAAGTAAAATTCCATGACATAGGATTGAAATAACTTCCAATATTACTTATAGGTGATTAATACTTCTATATTTTATTAACACATGTAATTAGTTATGAAGCCCCAAACTGTTACCAAAAAGTTGACAATTTTATTGGATGTAATGGAATGTGATAGCATTACATTTTCCCTTCACTTGAGCTAAGACAGAGGTGTGAAACTCGTTGTGGGCCACGTCAGCATTATGCTGGGCCTCGAAAGGGCCACTTATAATTAATATATTAGCATTCCCAGCATTTGGCAAATGCTATTATCCAGAGCGACTTACAATTGAGGGTTAAGGACCTTGCTCTAGGGCCCACTAGTGGCAGCTCGTTGGTGGTGGTAGTATCACTGGTGTCACTGACAGTCTTACTGTTGACATGCACATTTTGCACATCCACTTTATATCACTACTGCTCTACTTGTACTTTTGCACACAAGCCAAACTGTGATACAATTGTTTACAATACTTTGCATTAGGTCGTTGTTGTGTTTTTTTTATTTTATATTTAATTTTATATTGTGTTATAGTTGTTTGTATGCACTGTCTCGTGTTGTCAACACAGTCCTATTCGGTCTTTGCGCTGTTTGCACCACACGATGCACTTTATGTAGCTAGGACAAACTTAGTCTCGTCCTCAGCATTGTGTTCTTGTGTTTGTGTTAAATGTTGTTTTGTGTAACACCAGGGTCCTGGAGAAACGTTGTCTCGTTTCACTGTGTACTGCGTCAGTGGTTGAAATGACAATAAAACCTCTTGACTTGGTGCAGGTGGGGTTTGAACTCCTTAACCACTCACCTACCCCGTCGCCAATAAGACAGTATACCTGGCCTGGCCAACCCGTGGCTCCCGAGCCTCATGCGGTTCTTTAGGAGCGTTCACATAACATGCGTCAATGGGAATGGGATGATGTTCATGTGTATCCATGTGTATGATGTGGCTCTTTGCAGTAACACAGAAAAAAAAGTGTCTCTTAGCCTCCTACTAGTTGGCCACCCCTGCAGTATACAGTGTTTGATGAGCGACACCACATCATAACACAAAAGACATAGCGCTTTTCCATCTTTCTTGCCTTTCGTCTGCATCAATCTTTTACTTACTGTACATTTTGGGATAGAAATTTCTCTTGTTGGAAAAATCGCCCGGTGTAAATGTTGGATACACTGCACTCTAGTGGCGGGATGCCGTCACTTCGCGGGTAACATAGTCGCATGCATTGTGGGCTTAACAGCACCTTTTTTTATTTGCATTTCAAATAGCTTATTTGTTTATTATATGCTTATTTGTATTATTTGGACTCGATTTGAGATCCAATGCGTTAAACAATAACTATAAGATTCTCACCCCATACAGAATTTGATGGTCAGGTGACCCTCAATCGTTTGTCCATAGTGTAGCCAAAACCCTTCTGCTTATGCTTAAATATGTCATTTATTATATGAAAAATATTTTTCCCTAGCTTGTATGATTAGATTAGATTAGATTCAACTTTACTGTCACTGCAAATGTGGGTACAAGGCAACGAATCACAGTTGTGCATCAGTATATAAGAATAAATACTATTTGCATATGTACAGTATGAAGATATACGTGGTAAATATATGGTAAATTGTATATATAAGCAGTAAAAAAGGGAGAGGTAATACATTGAGAGAAAAAGAGCATAGATACGTATATGCACTATGTAGAATAGATATAATATAATTCCATTATATAAACAGTGTACCAGTATGGTAGGGATCTTTAGTTCTACAGAACCGGATTTCAAAATGTTTCTTATTTGAAGCCATTTTAATGCTATTTACACATTGCAATCGAAATGATGCCTTCGGTAGTGAAATTAGCATATAATAATGTTCGTGCAATTCGAAACAGCGCAATCATCATAACGGCGGAGGAAAAAGGAAGCATTAGTGTTTGTTAATGTACGCAAAATGGAACACGTCAAGCATTAAATCTGCTTTTATAACCGCCGATTAAATGCAACCACTAGGGAATGCTGCAGCAGGACTTAACAGCGCAATCTTCCCAGCAGCCATGATTCAGATATTCATCTAGCATAGCCGGCTCTCTTCGTCTATATTTATATCCCTATCTGCAGACTTCTCTGCCATATACAAGAGTAATGGCCCTCTTCAGCAATTCAAATTCCTCCTTTTTTTTCCCCTCCTTCTTATCAGGGATTTCCTGTGGCTGCAGACAGCTGCGTGCTACTGATGTAAATGCTGATGTCCTACTCCGGATGCATGTACATCTCAAGTGAAATATGCGCTATGTGTTAGCGTTTACTTCCTTCCCTTTGGCAAACGCTGTGACGCGAATTCATTTTTTATTTTTTATTTATTTTTTAATACAGCACTCGCCTAATGGAAAGCATTCGCGCCCCATTCACTCACGCTGACTTTGATGTATTGCCTAATTATATTATTAAAACAGGTTTTTTTTTTTCTTCCCTTCTGTGGTCTCCTGTCATTAAATCACATTTACCAGTCTAATTACAAGACCTCCTGAGAGCCCGCACCCTCGGCCCAGAGGCCCGGGAAAACCCCTCCCTCCACCACCCTGAGTGAAATTCGGCCCACTGCACCTGAGACCGCTGGAGTCTGTTATCAATTACCGCTCCTTCATCTCCGACACCGCCACCCCATTTCCATGTGTGTCCTGGCCCCGACATCATACTCTCCTGATAATCGCCTCTCGTTCCTCTTCCTCACCGACTCCCAACCCCTCCACCCGCAACGCTCGCCATCTAATCACTTCCCTCTGGTGCTGTGGCATTGTTTACTTCCTGCAGTGATCAGACTCATCCTGTGCTCGCATTCCAGGCCCTCCGGCTCTGACGCTTTTTTAAAAAACCTGGTCCTGTACCGAATAACACCTGGATCCCTTTGTTATCTGCCCTTATTAGGAGCTTGTTTTTAAGTGACCTCTTCAGAAAGCATACGGTGCGAGCAAGGTGGACGGCAGAAATGTTTGTAGTCACTTTGCGGAGTAATCCAATGGCGCTATCTATATCTGTTCCGCGCTCCAAATATCTAATAAACTTTTCTTTTTTTTTCTTTTGATACTTATAAATATCTAAGATAGAAATCTGATCACTTTCTGGCTTAATGTATGACTTTGACAGTTCCTCGTACTCAGCTACATCAATCCAAAACGTTTAGAAAGCATATTTGTATACATATTACATTGCTTTGGATTTTATTTGTGATAGTGTTAAACTGGGGGTGTGGTGGTTTAGTGGATAGCACAGATGGATATGGGGGTTCGATTCCCGTCTCCGACATGTGTGTGTGGAGTTTGCAAGTTCTCCGCGTGACTCAGGGGGTTTTTCACCTGGTTCTCCGGTTTCCCCCCGGTCCAAAAACATGCACGGTAGGTTGATTTTCACCTTGGAAAATTGTCCCTAGTATGCGAATTCATTCATTCATTCATCTTCTACCACTTTATCCGATCTTCCCTCGAGTCACTTGTGTCTATCTCAGGCGTCTATTGACATTAAGGTAGGATACACCTAAGCCCTGGATAGGATACACAATCCTGCCCCCCTAGGATGGACATCCCTGGAGCACACCCCAACCCATCACAGGACACACACACACACACATTAACACACACTCACACACACATTCATACACTAGGGACAATTTTCCAAGATGCCAATCAACCTACCATGCATGTTTTTGGACCGGGAGGAAACCCGGTGTGAGGCGGTGTGAGGCGAACGTGCTATCCACTAAGCCACCGTGCACCCTAGTGTGTTAACGTGTGTGAACGTGTGATGTGACGTGTGAATATGAGTGCGATGGGTTGGCATTCCATACAGGGTGTATCCTGCTTTGATGCCCCAAAACACCTGAGACTCCCTGTGACCCGAGGGAAGATCGGATAAAGAGGTAGAAGATGAATGAATGAATGAATGAATGAATGTCAATGTCAAACAACTTCTTTCATTTATCTTGTTTCAGACATACTCATTAGTCACTCAGTAAGGATACACAAATGAACGAATGATGTTCTTTTAGATGTATGTAAATGTATACTTGTGTATTTGTTCCATTTAATTACATACATTGCAACATTGCATAGCTACAGTCCTGCAGTACATATTCTCCAGATTCATATCTTTACTATTTTGTCCAATTTGTCAATTTCCTACCAGATGCACAATATTAAAATGGTGATTTTTTAAAAAAAGCATTTACATTATTACATTATCGGGGTTTCTTGCGTTTCTCTCGCCCTCATCCTTACACATGTGGAAATCAATTTACCTCAAATGAGATTGAATGTGCAAATGTTCGCTTTGGCTCATGATAGACTATAATTGACTAACCCATTTTATTGACCAATTATCATGTTTCAGTGTTTTGTTCATTCTAAAAGGAAAAAAATCATTGAAAAACAAACATAAATAGGATCATTGACTAAACCCAAATTTGCTCAACGTCAATTGGCTGATTTAAAGAATGTGTAAATGTAAACCCACTTATCATTGAGTTCATTTATAAACATGTTGTATGGACAAGTAGGGACCTTATAGTTTATAGTTGGCATTTTCCTCCTCATTAATTAATCCAACTAATTAGCAAGCCTTTAAAGATCATGTGTGTCCTTTGTCCGCAAAAATAACAAAACAAATAAATATATAAATATAAATAAATAAATAAAATGTATTATCTTTTATTATTTTCCACCTGAGAGATTTTCTGTTTCCCATGTTTTGAGAATCACAAGATATCATAAATATCACTCAATGGTGAAACTTTTTCTCAAATGCAGTTTATTTAAAATATAATCCTTTGAAATGCACAAAATTCTCTATTATTTGTACCTGTTTTAAAATAAAGCCAAAACATTAGCCATGATAGAAAGATCGCTGGCTGGGTGTATATGTGATAACTGGAGAACAACCAATGTTTTTTATTTTTCTTTATACCTACAGAGCAATTTATTTTTTATATTTAAATACCTTTATGGATTTTAGCAGATGCCGATGTAAAGACAGCACAAATGTGCTTCTCTATCAATCAATAAATTGTTTTGCTGGATTATCAATTTAAGATACAATCTTAAACTCATTAGAAATTGTAGTTATTGCAGCATAAAGCTTTTTATCCACTAACATCAAATTTCAGGTTTATTGCCATTTGCACAGATATGTTGCAATGTCTCATAGTCAGATTTAATTCCAAAGGTTTATACTGTATTTAGATGAAATAGAAAACACAAATAATTAATATATAAACACTGCACTTTATGTTGGCAAGACAAGTTGAAATGTCTTCAAAGCATCATGACTCTGCCTGCCTGACCCTTGTATTGTATTCATTCATTCATTCATCTTCTAACATCGATATATCTGATCTTCCCTCGGGTCACGGGGAGTCTGTGCTCCTTAGCCTATCTCAGGCGTCTATGGGCATGAAGGCAGGGACACTACTCCCATACACATACACCTGGATGGAATGTGAGGTGCTAACACTAGCCAACCCATCGCAGGTCACAGTCACACACACACACACAGAAACACAACACCCACACACACAAAAATTTTGAATTCATACACTAGGGTAAAATTTTCCAACTGGGTGCCAAATCAACCTACTATATATATGAAAGTGCATGTTTTTGTACTGATCTCTTGTAATAAATAAAAATTCATGTTAACCAATGAAAGGGTTTATCAACCATGCTTCAACAGAATTATGTAAAAATAAACTCATGAAACCACTGAGATTGTATCTGGACTTGAGCAATCAACATTAACTCCTCCACTGCTCCCTGCATGACATGGTTTGACTGTCTTTCCCTTGTTTCAGCTCCTTCCAAAGATGCTCAATAGGATTGAGGTCAGGGCTCAAGAGACTTAAAACCACTTAATTCCGCTGAGGCACAGGGATCTCAGATTCATGTAGAATTCCACCCTTTCAGCAAAGCAGCCCCAGAACATAACATCCATGTTTCACAAACTCCACACATACACATGTGCCTTGGCTGAGACGGACATTCTCCCAGAAGCTTTGTGGCTTGTCGAATTTTGGCATATTCCTTTTCTTGCTTTTTTTTTTATGATTCGTTTTCAACAATCTTGGTCGTTTTCTCCCTGGTCCCTTTGGAACAACACTGGAAACTGATGTTCCTTGAGAGAGACCTTGAATCTCTTTGAGCTCTTTTGTGAATCCGTCTCGTGCTATTTTCCTCCTGCGGCCACCAGGTTGGCTAAGTCCCCACTGAATAATATGTGCATGTACTCCCCTTGCTGTTTTGCCTTTACCTTTAATGCTATAATTTTCTTTCTGATTTAAAGCTCTTTCCTTTGTCTGGTCCTGTTTGGTACACACCATATCACCAAACAAAAATCTGTCATATTATAGGCCCAATACAAGGTTTTCTGTTGTATTGATGATTTATGTCCATGCCTGTTTCATATATATATACCAACAATATATATATATATATTTTTATATATATATAGTTATTTCTGTGTCCATATAGAAAGGGTACCAACAATTTTGTTCATATATATATATATATATATATATATATATATATTTACTCCTTTCTTACTCCATAAATATGACAAGCTATTCGAAAAATGCACACAGCCATCTTGCAAACAATAAATGAAAGCACCTCCTAATAAAAGGCTTTCTTTCTAGCACTTTATTTTTTATCCTGCTCAGACTTTCTTTTTTCAGCAGTGCAGGTTAGAAGTTTTAAGAGAGGACCAGCAGCTGGTGTAGGACATGTCTGGATGACCCATGTGACCCCAGCTGCTATCCAGATGCGGGTCAGTGAAGGGGTCTCTGTGCTCAGTCTACATGAGTTACAGCCCACTATAAAGAAACACTGAAACGGAAAAGGTGAGCCCCGAACTGGACAGCAGGGTCTGGTCTGGAGGTGGCGAATGAAATTCCACCTCCTGCATTCTTTTTTATTTGAATGCAGCACGCTTTACATATAAGATGTAAGAACTATGAACATATGCCGCTCCCTTACACACATCGAGAACAATCTGACGCCGCTGTGTGATGGCACGAAGCCGGCACTTTGGTGCTGTTATTTATTTCTTTTTTTCATAATGAGTCTTTAGTGCTCCAATGGTCCCAAAGCGATGACTTGACCAGTCCAATAGAAATACAAGCTCTTTTAATGGCCGACCGTATCGTTTAGCCTCCTGAACCTGACCCAACCCCTTCCATTCTTTTGGCAAGAGTCATAAAAGCCAATGAGGCGTAGGAATATGTTTACCAGATGGCCTTTCGTTGTTAAACACAAAAAAAGGAAGCTAGTTTGAAAGGGTAAAGAGGAGTAGTAACTCTTTGATTCCCCTGGTACAGAGAGGGCGCAAATAGCTGTGAACAATATCCGGACATACCTTCAGTGATCAAGGCAACTTGAATGGAATTTTGCATGCAGCAAAAGGTGATCTCTTTGGAGGGTAAGGTTGCAGGTTCAAATCCCAGCATCACCAAGCTGCCACTAGTGGACCCTTAACTCCAATTGCTCATGTCCCCAGACATTAGTGTTGCACTAAGTCAGTTCAATCCCAAGCCCGGATAAATGGGTAGGGTTGGGTTAGGAATGGCATCCAGCTTTAAAAAATGCTGTGGGGACCTCTAACGAGAGCAGTCAAAAGAAAGGATGGGTCTAGCCTATGAGATCATTTGGCGAGGAAAAACTCCCTGAAATGGTATGAGGAAGAATCCTTCAGGGGACCTAAAACCCAACCCAGAAACAATCCTCTTGAGTTCTTGAGTCTTGTGTTGCTCAATGACTTCACGGGTTTTAGATGTGGAACCCTCCAAAGTTGCACAGAGTGGTCTGAATTGGGAATGGGATTTCCTTTAATTGATAAGTATAATTGGCAGTGGATCCTACTGATCAGAAGGTCGGAGGTGGGTGGAGCCCCTGGATATCACCAAGCTGCCATTTTTGGGTGTTTGAGCAAAGGCCCTTAACCCACTGTCCTCCAGGGGTGGTGTATCATGGCTGATCCTGCGCTCTGGCCTCAGCTTTTAAACAAGAAATAATTCCACTGTGATGTAATGTATATGTGACAATAGATGGCCAGGTAAACTGGATGATATAGTGTCTACTGTAGGTTACTAGATAATAAGTGAAACCCTGCCTTTTGGACTTGTTATACTGTTGTTTCACAATATAAGCCATAGAAGTGTCAGAGTCAGGGGTCAGGGTCAGAGCCATGATACCGTGCCCCCTGGAGCACAGAGGGTTAAGGGTCTTGCTCAAGGACCCAAGGGCGGCAGCTTGGCCATACCGGGGCTCAAACCCGGATCTTCCGATCAGCAGCCCAGCGCCTTAAACCACCGAGCTTCACCCCCTCCCTCGGCTAATGTTGTTAATCCGTTTCTGAAAATGCGACTTTAGCTGAAACCACGTTAGCGGGAGCAAATTATCCCATAATAAATCATGGAAAACCAATAAATCGAACCAAAGCAATTTTTAAAAATGTTTTTAATAATATTACTGCTAAATATATACACATTTAGTAGTACTTTAAGTACATTATTCTGTATATACACTACTATAAAGTAAACATAAGCATTAAATAACGTAAATAACGTAATCTATTATTCACAAATGGATGTCTTGGTCATGACGCCGCCGAGCAGGTAGAATCCTGACATTAACTAGGGCCAACGTCGCGATCAGGGAATAGATTTTGCTCGCAAAACACGACGTTAACCCCCGAAAACGACGTTAGCCGAGGCACCACCGTAATTTTGTTCATGTACTAAAATTACAGCATTAAAGCATTACATTATATTATAGGAAAACAATGCCACAATGTACAAAGTTTGTTTTGCATCATTTTACGTTTCCAAAATCTCATTCATACAACTAAGATGATATGGAGTTCAGGGGGCACAGGAGTGGCAGCGTATTGTGGGTGAGGTTTGAACTCCCAACCATCAGAAGTCCTATGCCTTAAACATTAAGAATGACATGGTTTGGAGTGGCAGATCTTGAATGGGCTGCTATAGAGGTCTGAACTTAACCCTATTGAAGATCTTATCAATGATGTTCAATAGTAGGCCTCCTCACATTTACAGTTACATTTACATTTATGGCATTTGGCAGACTCCCTTATCCAGAGGGCCTTACAACTGAGCAATTGAGGTTTAAGGACCTTGCTCAAAGGCCCACTAGTGGCAGCTTGATGGTGGTGGGTTTTGAGCCCATGATCTCATGGTCCAGAGTCCAACACCTTAACCACTGGGCTACCACCTCCCACCTCACCTACCCGACCATAATAATGAGCAAGTACATTCTAAAATGTAGTGAAACATCTTTCCAGAAGAGTGTAGTTCATTATAACAGCAAATGGAGGTGAAATGTGAAATGTTCAAAAAGCACATACAAATCATGCATTTCTGGACATCTGGACTAAAGGTCCAATATATTGTGCTGTATGTTGCAAGCTGAAAACGTTTGAGCTAGTATTTAACACTTGTGACCTGTTCACCTTCCATATATACTCTCAGCATGCAGCATGACATGTCGAGCACATGGTAAATAAAAAAAAAAAAAAGAAAAAAAAACAGCTTTGTGAGCAAACTGCAGTCTTTCTCTGAAGCGGTAATTATGCTTCATGGCACACAGACTGATGATGATTGTCTATCTTGCCTTTTCTTCTTCTCCTCCTTCTTCTTCTTCTTCTTCTTCTTCCAAGAGCTCAGCCAAAGTCCGGATAATTAGGTTTACTAATCATGCTTTCATTAACCTCCAGCTTCAGCTTCTCCTGGTCCTTTCCTCATTTCTTCCTCCAAATGAATTCGCCCCGTCATTTTTCTTCGCACAATACCGCACTGTGTTGTTCGAATATAAAGGATCACATAATTATTTGGCGTAAATGGGGGGCTCGAGCACTCTAAATAAATCAACCTACCTTGCTGTGTGTTGCAAGGGCATCGGAGAAATTTTGTTTGAAATGTTAATGCTAATAATCGAGCAAACAAAACATCCCTTCAATAGCAGACAGGAGGGTATATTGTTTCCAAAAGGTTACTTACTCTTCCTTTTTTTTCATTTTAATTATTAAATTCAATCATTTTATATTCATTTTTTGTATCAAAGTATTGTCTGAAAGCAGCTATTGTGGTTATATGATAAAGAATGTATAGGTTTATGTGCCTATAATGTATTCCTTATAATGTTAAGTATAATGTTTGTTTGTCCAGAGTATGAGGACTCACTGAATCGGGTAATGTTTTATAATTAGCATGTGTATATTTAAAACTGGAATTGGTCACTTTTTATACAGATTTTTGCCAATAAGAATGCACATTTCTCCCCGCAAATTTTGTGCCGCAAAATCCCATTGAATCCTGCAGGAACTTTGTTTTGGTCAGAATTGAAATACATGTGTTGTGCTTATCAGAATATCCACTAGATGGCGCATGGAATGACATACTATATCGACAAGCCAGAAAAAATGTAATATATATATATATATATATATATATATATATATATATATATATATATATATATATATATATATATATATATATATATATATATATTTTTTTTTTTTTTTTTTTTTTAATTATTTGATATTTGCTATGCTAATCCTTATTTGATTTATAAACAATTTATTGTTCTACCATTCATGGTATTTGGAAGATTATGTGCACAGGAGGCAACACAGCTAAAAAAATTATTATATTCAAGAATATAACTATTACCTGATTCACCTGATATTAACCTGATTCAGTTGTTAAAGTATTTAGAAAATTGTGTTCCCACTATCTCAGTATATTTATATTGTATTATGTTTGTCTGTTTTTTTTTGTTTATTCCAAAAATATTTTTTGTTATTTTTTGATCATTTTTTTGCTTATTCCTTTTTGTTGTATTTATTCCTATTTGTTTATTCGCATTTAAAAAGTAGTGGTGTTTCAGCAAAACAAGTAGTTTAACCCCTTCATACCATTAACATTATTTGTCATTAATCACATGTATAATCGTATGAAATCTAAATATCTTACATTGCTCTTGTTTTTCGATGCTTCTAGCCGGTCTTGGGGGCTTTTACTACATGCAGAAGGATCACTGAGCGCTCGTGGCTACATGAATGACTTCTATTTAGTGCCGGACTGCACTGAGCCCGAGTGTTTTCTCGGCGTAGACAGCATGATGGACGGCAGCCGGATCAGAGGGCAGATCTGTGAGCGTGATGGTCTTACGCCTGCTCTTGACCTTGACGTCCTACTGGCGTGCTGAACCTGGTCCTGGGGAAGCTGAAAGACTTTTTTTGTTCATCATGTGAAGAATGGGGGTTAGCTGTACCCAAGCAAAGAACCTGGACGGGAAGAGAGAGAGCAGGTCCACCGTGACCCTGGGGAATATGTACTCACAGTACATATACCTTCTTCACTCAAAGAATTTTTAGGACCATGCAGTTTTTACATGGTCTGGGATATTGATATTAAAAAAATATTTTGTAGTGTGTACATCTGAAAAACGACAGCATAGTGCTAATGCATTCATCTATAACCATGAGAACGTGGACCAAAAAAAACATTGGAAAGCATTGGATAGACGGTAAGGATATAACCACAAGTAAGTATACACACACAAGTGCTAATTATTGTTAATCAGCTGCACAAGAAAATGTGAAAATGTTGAGGTGCAATGGTGAAATGTAGTGCATAATTCTATCCAAAAACCTTTAGGTAGAAATAAACTGCCCAATCCACAGCAAATTAGTAGACAAAAGTTAATAGGCAAAATGAGGTAAAAGTGCTGACCAAAATAAACAGACAAATGAAAAACATATGGAGGAAATTAAAAATTAGAAACTAATTATTCAAATTAATTGGCAGAACAAAGCAAACTAGTAGCAAACAAGTAAAATGGTCAAAAAGTAAGACAGAAAATGCAAACAAAAAACAATTGATGGTATTTAGAAGATTTAAAATGTTGGTGAATTTTGAGTGTATATATATAATAATTCATTAATATAATAATTCATTCATTCATCTTCTACCGCTTTATCCGATCTTCCCTCGGGTCACGGGGAGCCTGTGCCTATCTCAGGCGTCTATGGGCATTAAGGCAGGATACACCCTGGACGGAATGTCAACCCATCACAGGACACACACACACACACACACACACACACATTCATACACTAGGGACAATTTCTCCAAGGTGCCAATCAACCTACCGTGCTTGTTTTTGCACCGGGGGAACCCGGAGAACCCGGAGAAAAAACCCCTGAGGCACGGGGAGAACATGCAAACTCCACACATACATGGCCGAGATGGGAATCGAACCCGGACCCTGGCAATATATATATATGCATATATATGCACAAATGCTAATTACTGTGAATCAGGTGTGCACAAGTGAACATGTGACAGGGCTAGGTTGAAGTGCTATGTTCAATTTAACCCCTTGTAGGTGATCCTACAACGAAAACTGCTTCTGGCCCGAAACACAGCCAAGTTAATGTATATATTGCCAGTTTATGCATATTTGGCATGTCCCATAGATCTAATTGGAGCCACTAATTGCTCCATCTTGTGCAATTGTACCTCCTGAAAAGCAATTGTACCTCCTTGTTTAGAGTGTAAATAAATTCTGGGGTTAAAAGTAAGTCCCTCTACACTGTGGCAAGGAAAAACTCCATGTATAACCATGAACCAGACTAAGAAGGGGAGCCCATCCTCATCTTTGGGGCACCAAATATCCATTTAATAGGTTGAGGTTGTGTTATTTCAGGGATCGCAGTGAATGTGTGAGAGTCGGGGGACGACTGCATCCAAACATCCCTGTTCACCAAACTCTCAATATCCAGACTAACCTACTGACAAAAGGCTTGACTAAACAAATGTGCCTAGACTTGAACACTGAGACCGCATCTGGGTCCCCAACACTAATTAGAAGGCTGTTCTATAGCTGTGCGGCTTTGTATTTGAAAGCTCTGCCCCCTGCTGTAGGCCTTTATAATAAGAGGTACCAACAAATAGCCTGCACCTATTGATCAATGTAGATTACAATAGAACAAAAGTTCACTTAGAAGAAGAGCCTTTATTACTCACATATACATTACAGAATAGTCTTTCTTTGCAGATCCCAACTGATTTTATTTTTTTTCAGAGCACAGGGTCAGCCATGATACAGCGCCCCCTGGAGCTAAGAGGGTTAAAGGCCTTGCTCCAGGAGTTGCAGCTTGGCGATACCAAGACTCGACCTTCCATTCAGTAACCCAGCACTTTAACCACTGAGCTAAACCCCTCCCACTTGGATACTGTCTTGTGATACCATTCAGTGTTTACTGTACTTTATACTTTAGGACTTTATATGTATTTATATATATTTTGTAATCAATTCAAGATTTAATTGGGGTTAAATCTAGGCTGAATAAAACAGGGGTGACACTCATATTTCTAAATCCCCATTCGAGTCAGATCTGCCTCAGATTATAGTTCATAGAAAATGATTAAGACTCATTTTATATACTACAAAATAAAAACTAACAAACATTTTTGTACGCACCCAGAATCAATTGTTTTCATTTGATGCACCCAATTAAGTTTAAGAATTGTACATTGTTAAATGTGTAATATAATGGGATTTTTTTTTTATTTGTGTATTTATTTATTTATTTATTTATTTATTTATTTTCCCCCCATATTTGAATTCTTAACTGAAGCTGAATGAACATTTCATCCGGAATTTTGTCCACATAGCATACTAAAATGCTGTTGTCCCAAAAATGGATGTAGGGAAAAAACTTATTAATTCGTTTGATTAAGTATTTCAATGTACAAATCGATTAGTAATAATTATTGATCAAAAAAATCCTATACAACTAAAAATGTATTTAAAAAAAGAATTATTGTGAATTCACAGTAATTAACTTATTGTGATGTTCTCTATCATTCAAGTGTGTGTGCTGCAAACATTCATGTCCACACTTTAACCACCTCCAGATGCCAGTTTGCACCCTTCCTGCCCTTCATTCTTTTTCTCCTTTCTTTCCTAATTGCTCCTTGTAATTAAGAATGAAATGATTGAAAACTATAAATTAGGCCAAACCAACGATAAACCCGACCGGATGATAGCAAGCAGATGGTTGGTTTTGGACAACAAAAAAAAAGAAAAAAGAGTGCACCCCCATCCTTTTCTACCGCCGCCTACACCACCTCCACCACCTCCACCGACAACCCCTGTGAAAAAGAAGTCCCATTTGCATTTCATGAGATTAAATTGCGTGCGTTGTGTCGCCATACGCAGCCTGCGATGCTATGCTTGTCAGATATCAAAAGAGGGCTGACTGAAGGAGGCCTGATAGATTAAGGTGGACCTTCTGCATGCATCTTTGGCCTTTTGTGTGCCAGAAATGAGAGAATATTGCGTCCCAGTAGGCGCGTGAGAATACGGGTGGGCGGCCGTAATGACATTGCGTGGCAAAAATGAAAGGAGTGCGAGTAAAACAGGGAGGGGGTTACAAAGGGAGTCTAATGTAATTATTGTCTAGTCGTATCCTTGACCCGCGATGATGTGCATAATTACGTTGGAGTGGAGGGGATGAATATGAACTTACCATCTCAAGATTGTCTCTCCAAAGGCACACTTTGTTTGGCCTGTATGTAGAATGTAGAGATTGCATTACACAGGGTTGTCCAAAAAGATGCTACCACTCATATGATACTACATCATTTTCTTTAGTTGCAGACTAGACATGGTCACCCAACTTACTTTGGAAGAGAGAAGAAAGGTAGCAGCTTATACATACATACATACATAAATACATAAATATATCTACATAGTGTGTGTTATTCATTCATTCTTTCATTCATCTTCTACCGCTTTATCCGATCTTCCCTCGGGTCACGGGGAGTCTGTGCCTATCTCAGGCGTCTATGGGCATTAAAGCAAGATACACCCTGGATGGAATGCCAACCCATCGCAGGACACACACACACCCACACACAGTCACACAGACATTCATACACTAGGGACAATTTTCCAAGGTGCCAATCAACCTACCGTGCATGCTTTTGGACTGGGCAGGAAACCCGCAGAAAAACCCCCTGAGGCACGGGGAGAACATGCAAACTCCACACACACATGGCCGAGACGGGAATCGAAAACCTCCGACCCTGGAGGTGCGAGGCGAACGTGCTAAGCCACCGTGCCCAGTGTGTGTGTTATAATGTTATTAAAATAAGCGGTAACATCTTTTTGGACAATCCTGTATTTTGAATGATTGCTTGCAGCAATTCATCTGCTCATTATAGCTCAGTTGTCTAAGGCTCAGGGCTACTGATCGGAAGGTTGGGGGTTCGAGCCCTGGTATCGCCAAACTTTGGTCCTTGAGCACTTGAACCATCCAGGAACTGGGTATCATGGCTGACCCTGCGTTCTGAACAAGCCGGGATATGTAAAGAAACAATTTTCGCTATTCTAGACTATTCTATTGGAGTTCAAAAATACAATTATTACAGAATATAAACAGAAATAAACATGAACATAAACATGCCTATACAACGCTTAGATCTAGACATCTGAATATGCACTAAAGCCTTTTGCAATATACAGGTCCCTTTAGTTCAACATCCTGTGTGGGCAGAATTATGACTGTAATAAAACCCAGCCTTAGTAATGTCACATTCTGATTGGCCGACACTCCAAAAAGTTCGACTAGCTTTCTGTGCTACTCATAGAAACATTGTTCATAGAATCCCTAAACAGAAGCATCTGTCTGCATTTCAGTAGTACGTTCAGTCGTGTGTTTAATAGTGTAGTGGCTTGGAAATATCATATTAATTAATTGAATTTATTTTAATTTTTTTACTGTGTGAGGAAAGTATTTAACCAGATTGTTTTGGTAAAATATGGCTATATATATATATATATATATATATATATATATATATATATATATATATATATATATATATATATATATATATATATACAGAGTGCATTGCAAAAGTATTCATACCCCTTAAATATTGCCACATTTTGACCACAAACTTAAATGTATTTTCTTGCATATGTGCATATTTACCCCCCCCCCCCCCCAGTGCAATCAACTGCCTTCAGAAGTCGCCTAATGAGTAATTCAAGTCTACCTGTGTGTACTTAAATCTGAGTATAGTTACATACATTCTGTTAAGACCTCAGAGGTTTGTTAGAGGACATTAGTGAGCAGACTGGATCATGAAGACACACCAGACAGAAAACGGCACAACTGCTAATCTACCACGACACGGCCGTCCACCTACACCTACACCTACTACCGGCCAGGAAAAGGAGAACTTTAATCCAATATACAGTCAGAAGGTCCATTGGAACTCTGGAGGAGCTGCAGAGATCCACATCTGTGTGTGTGTGTGTGTGTGTGTGTGTGTGTGTGTGTGTCCTGCGATGGGTTGGCATTCCATCCAGGGTGTATCATAGATGCCTGAGATAGGCACAGGCTCCCCGTGACCCGAAGGAAGATCGGATAAAGCGGTAGAAGATGAATGAATGAATGAATGAATCATAAAAATGTTCTAAATTAATAAACTGGAAATGAATAAAAGTGGCAAGTCAAATAAACAGCACCCCAGTGAGTCACCTTTACTGTGTAATACAAATCGGTATGGATTATTATTAGTTTCCTATAAGCAGTAATGATCAAATATTAACAATTAACTATTGTTGCAGATTAATAAATAATATATAAATATATAAAGCTCACAATTGTATAATGTCATAACGGCAAGAATAATTGCATAATGCATTAAAATGCCAAATCACAATTGCCTGAGACTAGGAATCCATGTAAGAGTCTTACAAGATACTTTATTTAATTTATATATATATTTAAAAAGACAGGGATGAGGGATGTGTTTATTTAATGTTTCCCAGATTTAAAAAAACAAATTTGACCATGTTATATACTCTTACAGGATCCTTAAATGATGTATGTCACATGCATGAGCATTTACTCATCTGTGTAAATATGCAGGATGTTTTCAGGGGGGCTAAAACAGCTGACAGCGACTTGGGGTGGGACACAATACATCCCTCAGACACGCTGAAATTCCCCGGGTCACTCGGGTCCCGTTCATTAATTACCTCCATTATCAGATAAAAGACATGAATGCAGAGTCATTTGTCTGGTGCATTAAGATACTCCCAGTAGAGCTCACCTCTAGCCTGGCTTCCAAAAATATTCATCACTAATATGTTTATCTCAAATGTGTGTGTGTGTGTGTGTATGTCTGAGTGTGTGTGTGTGTGTGTTATCAGAAATATGCAATTTGCACCTATTATATGAACCTCAGTAATAGAATAAGGGGTAAAATGGTGGGCTTCACACACACACACACACACACACACACACACACACACACACACCTGGTGTGGATGGTCTCACTGGGCAAATCCCTAGCTCTCAAATTAAGACTAATGTGTCTACACTTAATGATGTGTAAAAACACTTGAATAGGATTAAATGGACTGTGACCTTGGAAGAAGTTCTCTTATCATTATTTTCTGACACACTTTTGAGCCTTCAATTCATTATTTCTCCTTTTTCATCACTCATTCTATTCTTTCTTTTGTTTTATATTTGAGTAATTCCATTTCTCTAATGATCTTTGTTCATCTATGTGAATCTACCTTTGGCCACAAGAGGGCGATCTTCCCTTCATATACCTGAAGATAAGACAAATCACATATTTGTTTGTTTGTTTGTTTCTTTGCTTTTTGACGGGCAAAAAATGTTTGCGTGATATATTTTGACGTTTGCATAAAGCATAAGTGTGTAAAGGAGTTAATGTATTAATGAAAAGAAATGAATTCAGTGTGTTCATATTGCAGGCAGAGAGGGATGACAAACAGAGGCAGAGGCAGGTGTTATAGTTATTACTCATTAATTGCAGGTGACAATAATAAATAAAAAAAAAATAA
>JACRUU010000015.1:21327019-21457019 GCA_030449085.1 Kryptopterus vitreolus
AATCTGATATGAACTTTACAATTCACTTAGATGTTGATTTACGACACGCACCAGAACACTGCAATCACATTCAAACCACGAGATCTGACAAGACATAATTGCGTTAATGGTAATTTATTGTTGCTTTCAGTGCATTTTTATACTCCTTATAGTTTTTTTTTCTCCCCCCTACATGGTCCTCGGTGTGAGTTGCATTACAGATCATGAGTGATGTATTTGTCAAGAACCGCATGACGTCCCCAAAAAAAACAAAAAAAAACAAAACAAAAAAAAAACAAAAACACTGCATTCATGATGGAGACTTGGTGTTGATTTTTTTTTCTCTTCCTCCACAATTTCAAGTAACAGCGCAACAATGTGAAAAGCTCCGGTACATCCGCGACCAAGAACATCTGGTGTTTGAAATCCATGCAAAATACGGGTAAGATTCCCTTCGCTCACAGTTACCTTGTTTTTAAACTCCTGTGATTTTTTTTTCTTTATTTTTTAGCTCGCTGAAGACACACAACACAGATACACTGAGATACACCAGGCCTTCCTGATGGCATTGGTAATATAATGCCCCTCTTAGCTGTTACAGTATCGCTAATAACCTCTCCGTCCATGGCCTTTCCAAGCCTTTCGCTTAGCTAATACTTTTAAGTCTTGCGTTATTCTCAAACAATTTATTTATTATAAAATGAGTTCTATTTGGTAAGTATTTGTATTTACAGAAGTAAGTATACAGAGCTGTCACGTCTACTCGCGGGCCATTCGCTTCTGTCTGAATAAATCAAAATGGCTATAGGAATGGTAAATACATAGCACCATTTTGTCAAAAAGAAATAATAGAAAAAAAATAATTATGGTTTAAATGCAAAAATAAAAAATAAACATTATATATATATATATATATATATATATATATATATATATATATATATATATATATATATATATATGGTCAATATTTGTATCTAGCTTAGCGTATGTTTTCAGTAAGTGTTACCACATCTCTAAACTTCTACACCCATTTCACTATCACTCTTTTTAATACATGCTCATTTGGTTAAAATACTTCCCCACGGATTTATATATATATATATATATATACTATATATATATATATATATATATATATATATATATATATATATATATATATATATATATATATATATATAATTATATTTTGGGGCAGTGTAAGAAAAATATAACTTTAATGGCCCCCCCACACACAATATGGCTAATAATGCACTTGCCTCTGACGAAAAAAAAAAAATTTAGGCACTTAATTAGCGAAAACAGACACACAAAAAAAAAGCTCTGTTCAACACACACACACAACAATACTATGTACATATATGTAAAAAGTGTTATAAATAGGTTTTAAACCATAGATACTATATACATCTTCAAACAATGACTGCAATTGGTTGTTATATGTCTTTTCATGGTGGTGATTTTTTTGTTGTTGTTGTTTTGTTTGCACTATATTGTACAGTTATATTATATTACGTATGGACTGTTTACACTTTGTCTGCAGACGCGTTCGGCGCTTTAGAGGATGGGCTCTGATGATCCGGGAGCCGGGAACGTGGGTTGCGCGGATCATTCCCGTTTTCTCAAGATGACGTAGATTAAGCCGCTGATGAGCGCTAGAGGGAAAGCCACCCAGGCCAGGATGTAGGCGTAACCGAACGACGCGCTCGGGTGGATCCATTCGTTCCTCATGACCGTGTAAATGATCGCGCCGCACATGATGAACAGACCTGATGGAGAGGACGAATAGAACAGGATATTCAGCCATGTTAATTTACACAGCGAGTTTGACTACTGGTTCACTTTGGGGGGATGGTGGAGGGGGGCGGGGGTTGGGGTTGGGGAATGGATAAGCACCTGATTGGACCAGAAAACCGATGCAATGTACTCTCATCGCTATGCAACATTTCACATGACTGCCACGCCTAATATGAACTGGTTCATGAATAAATATCTTGTCTAGGTGTGTAAGTGTGTGTAAGAGAAGGTAAGGGTTGGTGGCTCATATTTGAAAAAGAACACAAAGACTTCCTGTTAAGAGAATCTGCACGAGAAGGCTGATGAAATAGGCAAAACCATTTTACCCATTTAGTATCATACATTCAGTATATAAATAAAGGCTTTGTAGTTAAATCTATAAGTCTTCCTATTCTGTAGAGTAGAGAAAAGGTTCTAAGGAGAAAGTGGGATGTTGTGCAAAAAAATCCTTTTTCTTTTTTTTTTTTGCACAACGTGTACAACATGAATGTGTGTGTGTGTGCCCTGAGATGGGTTGGCATTCCATCCAGGGTGTATCCTGCCTTAATGCCCATAGATGCCTGAGATAGGCACAAGACTCCCCGTGACCCGAGAGGAACGATTCGGATATAGCGGTAGAAGATGAATGAATGAATGTACAACATGGTTAAGTGTGTATTGTCTCGTGTCCACTCCCCTGAACCAACCCTCCCACTCCCATATTTTAAAAATGTATTTATTTATTTTTTTCTCCTTCCCCTGGCATATGTGCACAATGCTTTCCCCCCCAAACTTCTTATATATTTTTTTTTCCTTTCTGTTTTAGTTTAGAATTATGTACAGTCCTGTGTCTCCTGTGATAATTTCACCTCGGTCCGGGGGGAAGCGTTGTTTCGTTTCACTGAGTGCTGCACTGTATATCCTTGAAATGACAACAAAGCCTACTTGACTTGACATGGTAAAATGGTTATATATGGACATAACAGTAATATCGTTAAGTGCCAATTTAGTTTTTCCGTAGTAAGTCCAGTTCTAATGCACTAGTACTCTAGTGGATGTTCAGTGGATGTATGGATGGTTTGCTGAGGGGTTCGAATATTTAGTTCGAAACTAAGTACTATGTGGATTGCAGCTGTGTACAATTAATTTAAAGGGATTGTCCGCTATTTGAGAGGCACGGTGGCTTAGCGGTTAGCACGTTCGCCTCATACCTCCAGGGTCCCGGTTCGATTCCCGCCTCCGCTATGTGTGTGTGTGGAGTTTGCATGTTCTCCCAGTGTTTCAGAGGGTTTTTCAAGGGGATTTTGGGGGGTTTGCATGTTCTCCCCGTGCCTCAGGGTTTTCCAAAAACTTGCTCGGTAGGTTGATGGTCACCTTGGAAAACTGTCCCTAGTGTGTGAATGTGTGTGTGTGCGATGGGTTGGCATTCCATACAGGATGTGTCCTGCCTTGATGCCCGAAGACGCCCGAGCACAGGCTCCCCGTGATAAAGCAGTAGAAGATGAATGAATGAATGAATGAATGTCTGGCAATTCAAAATTCCCCCGAATGCTTCTCTGTGGATTTCTATAAAACAAAGGGATTTAAGTTTGATCCCTTCTGGACATCACCGAGGATTGAGGGTTATGCAGCTAGGTTGATGAATGTTGAAGGAACTTTTAAAGCTTCGGAATGATTCTTGGAAAATCCTGTTCATAAATTGATTGCACTCATATTTAGCCAGAAACATTTAAAAAAGGAAGGCAGGCAAAAATGTAGACGTGTAATTCATTTCAGTCTTTTATTCTATTACTAAGATTTTTACTTTATTTGATCATCTTTTGTTATTTTCATTCATTTATATAAAGTGCTGCACTATTCCATTTCCATTTCTTTCTCTTCTTTTATGTTTACATGTGGAGGCACGGTGGCTTAGTGGTTAGCACGTTTGCCTCACACCGCCAGGGTCCGGGCTCGATTCCTGTCTCGGCCAGTTTGCATGTTCTCCCAGTGCCTCAGGGGGTTTTTCTCCGGGGTCTCTGGTTTCCCCCGGTCCAAAAACATGCAGGGTATGTTGATTGGCACCTTGGAAAATTGTCCCTAGAGTATGAATGTGTGTGGCTATGTGTGAGTGTGTGCCCTGCGATGGGTTGCCATTCCATCCAGGGTGTATCCTGCCTTAATGCCCATAGACGCCTGAGATAGGCACAGACTCCCTGTGACCCGAGGGAAGATCGGATAAAGCGGTAGAAGATGACTGAATGAATGAATGTTTACATGTTGGACGGTCGTCAGAAGCATTTTTTTTCACCGTATGCCGTACTAGGTATGTATGTGTATATAAATAACATTTTAATTTTAAATATACGATTTTAACATATAAGGTGGTTGGGTAGATTAAGTCGGAATATTGTTAATAGTGTTTCCATGGCAGGAAAAATAACAGTGTATTGCAAACTGAAAAGAGAGGGGAGCAATATTTTCTTTTTTTAAACTGTTGATTAATTATATGCAAGCAATGGATGTTTACTTCACTCTAAACACATTTTCTGGCACACTGTAAAACAGCACATGGGAAATGAGCATTGAAGGATGAGTTCTCTATGTTTTGGAGTCGGTGTGTGTTTTGCATAGCGGTTTTACATGGATTTTCATGGTGTGACCTCACAAACTGAAGTAAAAACTGACTGGCTTTGTGTGTGAGCGTCCGGTGATACTGACATTTCCCGAAAGTGTCCAGACAGGGCAGTGCCATTACATTACTGAGTTAGACAGAGCCAGGACTGTCTTCACCCTCATTTCAGCACAATAGCTCACATCCACAGCATGATGAAGCACTTTTTTCTGAGATCAGGCTCAGTCTGGCAAGACACGAGCCACCCCCAGCGTGCCAGCCATGACATTTCACTTTCTGTCTGGGCCTCTGTTTTCCGGTGCCAATCTGGTGGGCACCTTGTGAGACTAAGATCCTAATGGCCCACGCTTCTACCCCCCCCCACACACACACCCCTGACATTTATCTAATTGTTAAGCAACCAAACAACCTGCATTCCGTCCCTTAGAAGCTCGATTGAACCCACGTGGCGTTTCATTTTCTCTGAAGCGCTATCGTATCCGTTAATAATATTTACAGTCCGTCCTTCACTAACTAGACAAATATGTCTAGAGCACGAGTCTGTATTGAACCTGCTTTATTAAATCTCTATATCAAAAACGTATTTAATCTGAACAGATTGCCTCAGGATGTTGGCCTGGAAGGCATTTAAGTGCATTCTGGAGTATCTAATGTATAACAACGTGTGACAGGACTAATTCAATTAATACACTCTCAATGATGTTAAGGAAATGCTTTGAGAAATCTGCTATGACGTGCGTACGAGACTAAGAAGAAATAGAGGGTTTTTTTTGGATGCAATGTCATTCTCTGGTACTTCTACACTCTTTTACCAAACATCAGACTCAGACTTTACTACTACTACACACACACACACACACACACACACACACACACACACACATATATATATATATATATATATAAAACAGATGAGATGGGGTGGCAAAAAATATATGAATATATTTAGATATAATTTATAAATATAAATATATATAATAAATAATTGTGTAAATATACAAAAAAGTGCTAAATGCCGGATGTCCTGAGAATACCTCAACACACAGGCTTCAATGAGAACAAGGACAAGGATTTCCAGCATTGATTCCTGCTGCCATGAGCATTACGTATGGATCTGGTGTGATATCATTGTGCAACTAAATATGGCATTAGGGAATATTTTCTCCTAGCGTGTTTTGATTAGATCCACATCTTCAATTCCAACTGCAGGCGTACACACGTGTGCGCGTGTTTTTCCCACAATAATCAGCGAGAGTTTCAGAGGTACCCATACTCACAGGCGAAGATTTGGAAGGCTCCGGTGAGGAAGAAGCGTCCACCCTTTTGCAGTGTAAAGAGCTGGCAGAAGAACAGTAACAGTGACAGGATGCTGAAGATGATGGACAGGATCATGAGAGCCTGCACTGACTGAATCCATACTGAAACAGGGAAAGAAGGAGCGATTTGTTATTGCTGAAAACAATTTCCAGGAGGATCTCACAGAAAGTTCCGTTGATTAATTCCAGACACTGGGATTAGATTACATTTCATTACATGACATTACAACACACCGCGATTGGAGCCGCGTTTCCAAACGAGATGAGTTATAGATGTTTCTTTTCAGCCTGACCAAACCACACATCTGTTTCAATGAGAGACTAAATATTTCAAAATATCAACAACAACAAAAAAAACCCAGACCAAATAAACACATCAGAGACAAAACATTTCCATGATGTTTTCTCAAACAGCTCGAAAGTCGGCTGCCCTTGCCAAAAAAAACCTTTTCTTAATGGAAGACCTCACAAATGAGACTTCCTACAAGCCTCAGACACTGAAAACCCAATACCGGCTCTCTAAGTATCGATCGTCTGCTCATCCTTGAGCCTTTGTACTTTATACCTCAGTACTTTGCCTTGATGGCTTTAATAGCTTCACATCCCATCCAGCTATCATTTAATCCATCATGCATTAGTCGCATAACACAATTCGTACACTTGGGTGGACTTGTTTTGCTTTAGTGTTTCCTGTATTCCAGGAAATGCACTTTTTTTGGGTGATATTCAGGTATTACACTGCAACGGAGCGGCTGAATTATTATCATCGGCCATCAAGTGAAACGTGTGTAGCAGTGGTATGAAAATATAGCTCGGAATATCCCATGATATGATCATATTTAACTAGACTGGCTTTTTAGTAACATTCCCATAAACAAACAAAGACCTTACAGTCAACAAAAAGGATATCATTATGTTGTATAACCATTAAGGGTGTGGCTCAGTAGTTTAAGGTACTGGGCTACTGATCGGAAGGTCGGAGGTTCGAGCCCCAGTATCGCCAAGCTTCCTTGAGCAAGGCCCTTAACCATCTGTGCTCCAGGGGGCGCCGTATCATGGCTGACCCTGCGTTTCCAAACAAGCCTAGATATGTGTATATTTGATTCAAATGAACTAGGGGACACAAAACCTGTTCCAGCATGCCCTGGTGCACAAAGCCAGACCCATGATATCGTTTCTATAGACTGGAGTGGAAGATCTTCATTGGCCTGCTATAAAGCACTGTCATCAAATCTACCCAACGCCTGTAGGATGAACTGGAACAGTCACTGCACTCCAGGCCTCCTTACTTCAGTATCTGACTGTACTAACACCCTTAGGATGAATAAGAGAAAAATCTCCACATGCACACTCCAAAATCCAGTGGAACATCTTCCGAGAAAAGTGGAGGATATTAAATGTACATTTACAGCATTTTTCAGACGCTCTAATCCAGAGCGACATACAAGTGAGCAATTGAGGGTTAAGGGCCTTGCTCAAGGGCCCACTAGTGGCAGATTGGAGGTGGTGGGGTTTGAACCCATGATCTTCCGGTCCAGAGTCCAACACCTTAACCACTGGGCTACCACCTACCAAACAATGGCTAAATTGATGGAGGGAGGGTGGGAGGGGTGATGGTAGCCCAGTGGTTAAGGTGTTGGACTCTGGACCGGAAGATCACAGGTTCAAACCTCACCACCACCAAGATGTCACTAGTGGGCCCTTGAGCAAGGCCCTTAACCCTCAATTGTTCAGTTGTAAGTCGCTCTGGATAAGGGCGTCTGCCAAATGCTGCAAATGTCAATGTAAATTGGCTAAATGCAATTGGGATCCTTCTATCCAACTCTATGTCCATATCAGACCATATCAAATCCATTAGATCTCCAGATCTGAGGTTGTTCTCACCTTCTAAGCTAAAAACTCACATTTACTGTGGCTTTTAATGCATCGTTGATATTAACCAAATCACCGGGACTATTTGTTTGTGTTTGTTTGGTTGAGTTTTATTACTTTATATATTATACTATTGATACTATTCTAGTTGTTTTAAACGATGCTGTAGAAAGAAATTGTATCTCCATGAACTTTAACAAATGCACGTTTCAAATGTCTACTGTACCTGGAGGCTTCCTGGTCTAAATGCAACAGGAGATAAAAGCTTCCCATAACACGTCTCACTTCCTAGTAATAGTTTTTTTGGGCCATTTTTACATTTAGAGCAACTTACAACCAAACAATTGAGGGTTAAGGGCCTTGCCCACGGTGGCTTAGTGGTTAGCACGTTCGCCTCACACCGCCAGGGTCCGGGTTCGATTCCCGTATGTGTGTGGAGTTTGCATGTTCTCCCCGTGACTCAGGGGTTTTCTCTCCGTGTTCTACGGTTTCCTTCCAGTCCAAAAACATGTACGGTAGGTTGATTGGCACCTTGGAAAATTGTCCCTAGTGTATGAATGTGTGTGTGTGTGTGTGTGTGTGTGTGTCCTGCGATGGGTTGGCATTCCATCCAAGGTGTATCCTGCCTTAATGCCCATAGACGCCTGAGATAGACACAGACTCCCCCCGTGACCCAAGGGAAGATCGGATAAAGGGGCAGAAGATGAATGAATGAATGGGCCTTGCCCAAGGGCCCACTAGTGGCAGCTTGGTGGTGTTGGGGTTTGAACCTGTGATCTTCCAGGGCAGAGTCATACACCTTAACCACTGGGCTACCACCTTTTTCCTTCCCCAGTCACTTTCAGCTCCCTCAATAAATGTGTACACCAATATTTCCCATATATTTCCGATTACTAAAAGTGCCATAAAATAGATCAAGAAGTCATTCTAAACACAAAGCATGCCATTATTAACACCAGATCTGTGCTTTTTCTCCGGAGTTGTACTATTTGTTCACTCTGAGCGAGTACTCTAGCCCTGGTATGCAGTATGCCGAGACTTTTTAGCATGTCTATTTCTTGTCCAAGTGTCATGCACGTAGTTTCAGGTTTCCGAATCGCTCTTTCGCTCTCGCTCAGCTGGTCTCTATTTGCAACCGGCATGCCAGGATAGCGAACACCAATGCCAACGCGAGATACGGCATCTTGTGCAAAACTCTGAAAACTTGTTCTGAATGAGATTCAGAGATTACGAATTTTACTTTCAGTTCGCCTCTGTGTGCACTTTTTTTAAAGAACGGAGCCTCTTATATCACATATCATACATAAAGGCTTTCTTCCTAACAGGTGTTAATATAAACCAGTTGATCCCGCGACTTATAGTTCATAAATGCATCAGTGTAGCTATGTGGAGTCGGAACAATACCAGCAGACTGAGAACCTTTTAAAGGATTTAGTTTAGGGCAAACGCTGTACCACACAGCACCATCGCCTAAAAATAACAGCTATCAAGTGCAATAAAAGCGCAACAATCTTGTTAGTACCGACTGATCTGCTTTTCCATCTCGGTGGCATTGCATACGATAAAAAGACAGGTGCTTTAATTAGTACACAAATGCCTTTATTGCTTGGGCC
Source organism: Kryptopterus vitreolus (assembly GCA_030449085.1). Taxonomy (NCBI): domain Eukaryota; kingdom Metazoa; phylum Chordata; class Actinopteri; order Siluriformes; family Siluridae; genus Kryptopterus; species Kryptopterus vitreolus. Next base: position 21,336,193 of record JACRUU010000015.1, read on the forward strand.
TTGAATCTCTTCCCTTCCCTTTCCCTGAACCGACCACACCCTGAATGCTGATTTGAGCTAATAACGAAAGAAAAATCGAGGATCGCAAAGAAAAGAGTTAATTTACGTATAATATCGCTTTTTTCGATCATAAACAGTGTGATCATTTTTCAGTACAGAGCATACTTTAATCACGATTAGTATTATTATTATTATTATTGACAGAATACTGTGTCTGTGTGGTTGTTTAAACACACAGCAATGATTTACAATCAGGCTGTAAAACTTTTGGTCTATTTTGAATCTTCCTCTTGTATGGATTTATTAATATTATATTAATATTTATTATTATTTAATTTTAATTGTAACTTTAATGTAATTAATGTAAGAAAGCATTGGGAAAACAACAATAGTGGAAAGTATGCCGCAATAAACACTGCACACTGAGTGCAATGGTGTGCATTTCCATTTCTAGACTTTATAATCGAATGCATTTGATTACTAAACATTCGAACAATGAATAAATATGTTTATTTTGTTTTTGGTCATTCAGTATTTTTACAATTCTAAAAATACACGTGAACTTTATTCAACTCGACTCTAAAAGTAAACAGCTTGAGCTGCATTTCCTTCCCAGTGCCCCTGAACTCCTGATGCATGGTGTTTCCTGACATTTACACATACAGTATAATTTTAATGGCTTGCACACACACACACACACACACACACCCAAATGCCTAGTGTAAATACTAGTCTTTTACCTTCAAAAGCATCTAAAGCTTTACTATAAGACATATTAGTAATATAGATATGGATATTCCTACATGACGAGCAATCATAGGTACTTGAGTTGTACTCTTTTGCCTACTGGCAATGCGAAACAAAGAAAACAAACAAAGAGAGACCGGAATAAAGCACCCGAGCTGCTAATGGCCTCGCCCAGCACACATGAACACTAGGAGCACTCGACAAACAAACGCAGCCGCGCATGCTGGTTCGGTTTCATTACAACAACAAAAAAAAACTCACAGAGCCGGCCTTCTGCGACGATGATGTCATCCAAACCATGTGAATGATACGTATAACCAGAAATTCGACCTAACTATTAAAGCGTAAACATGCACATGGGAACTTGCCCATCAGATTATAAAGGTCTCTCGTGTCACGCCATATAGAAGCAAAAAGGATAGATGTGCCTATTTCTTTGTTTTGAGATAATAAATCTGTCATATTTACAGTCTGTGGTTGAATATTCAAATCATGCCATGTGTGATTTTACTAAATAAATTGCATACTAGCATAATATATTGCCACAATATCAAGAAAAGGTGAGATCGTCAGAACGTCGATCCATTCATCTTCCTACATTCTACCTTAATCATTATTATTTTATTTATTTATTTATTTTAATCCAGGTTGCTTCTTTTCTTTATCAAAAATCTAAGACGAACATCTCGAGCCCTGTAGCTAGTCTCAGGACCGGGCAGTTGTGTCATTTGCATCATGCATGATACTGGATAACCTGCAACAGTAGATCTGCAGCAGAAGACATGGTGGGTCATGTTTGGTATTCTGCAGTCACTTAATAACAGCAATAACGCAATTCATTTGGATACAATATGTTGCTTGGTCCATATCTGGATCAGCTGCTGTCTGCCTGCTCTAGAGATCTCAATAAAGAGATTTTTCTTTTTATTTATATTTTTTACTAAACTTTTTTTTCTATTATTATTATTATAATACACAAATTAATTAAATGAAAATATATATAATTTTTTTTAAATAAAATATATTAGAATAATATTATCAAATAATTAGAAGTATGTAAGCAAAGAAACTGTCAACCAATAGGCTATGTGCCATTATTCAATTTCTATATTATTATTATTTTTTATCAAGACAATTTTTTAACAAATGTTGATCAACTTTGATGCAGAAAAATTAAAAATTGGCTTTTTTTTGTCAAACAATATTTATTTATTTTATTAAAAACTTTTTGCAATCTTGCATCTTGCATCTAATAACTCCAAAGCCCAGAAAGTCCAAGCTACAGATTGCTCCATTGCGTCAAAGCTATTTTCAAACGCCAATTAAATGAATGACATATCGCTCGTCCACGGCATGCCGGCACTAAATACAGTTTCGCTGTGATCTTTAATTACGAGCCAATAATATTATCCAAATATGATCCTTGGGTGTGACCCAACCCAGAGACACGCTATGTAAAACACCCGAGTGGTCAGAGGATCTCCCAGCACCTTACACTCGCACTCTTACGCACACGCACGACAAAATTGGCGTCTAAATTTAATCTGCATACTCGACCTGCGCCCCACCCCGAGCTGCCACACTAGTCTGCCATCTCCACTCCCAAACAAGGGTTTCTGAGCTCAGCCTCGACCCGGCGACTATTTATACTGCTGAGCAGAGCTGCTGAAGCCAGGGGGATCTCGCATCTCACTCGGGTTGCGTTGATGCATTCTCACCCCTAGATGGCAGTCGAAGGGGCAGGGGGATAGCTCACAGTCACGCCTATGTGAACGTTCTGAAGCCGGGGGGGTCTTTAACGCTAGAGTTATGCACAGGTCAGAGATCATAGTCAAAAATTAAGTGCCATATAACTTTTTCACCGTTGTGTAAAGAATCTGCGTTGAAGACAGGCGTGGACGGATAACACCCTTGAAATAAGCCTCGTCACACCCAGCTAATTCTGACCTCAAATCTATGATACGTCTGGAACTGATGTGCTGATCCTATTGTCAAGCGAAGCTATCGTCATCGTGTAACCGTGTAATTTTGGATGAAGGGACAATTCGGTAAACGCTACCTTAACCAACGTATGATTACATTGTGGCGCTTCTAATCCCTTCACTTCGCCACTCTGAAATCCTGGTACATATTAATGTCCAAGCATCATCCTGTGTATCAGTGATGAAGAAGAAGAAGAAGAAGAAGAAGAAGAGAAAGAAAGAAAGCAACAGTTTCATACCTCCAGTGTCCCCGGGAATGCATTCAGTAGTACAGTTTAACCAGAGGTCTGCGCTGCTGGATGGCGTTACACTCCAGGTCTGTGCATAAACAAATATACAGAACTCTCAAAAACAAAATTATACCCACAAGAACAAGAGGTATAATGATCATGATCATGAGGATGATGATGATGCCCATACTTACACTGACTATAGTGGAGACAAACAGCAGTACCAGAACTGCGATATGCAGGAATACGATGCCACATAGAAGGATCAACATGTTTCCAGTGCTGTATTTCTGCACAAACAAACAAACAAACAAACCGGCAGTTTTATTTTTACTGTACATTTCTTACAGCTTCAACTGAATTTGATTTAACAGGGTGTTACCAGGATTCTAGTATAATGAAGTGCCTGTGGAAGCTGCAAATAGTGCATCTTTTATTTTCAGAGAGGTACCTGGGGGATCTCTATTTATTTTTTTAACCCATTAAATACATCTACGGGGCGAATAAAGAAAACAAAAACAGGAATAAACCGAAATAAGCGTTATAAACAAGACAACAATCTGGGTGTTGAATGAATCCAAACAGTACTTACTAATTTAGTCATATGAGCGTTTACTCAACAGGTTGTACTGTATTTACTGCCAATTATTGTCTCTTTGAGTTACGATATAACATTAAAACGCATCAGAGAGAATGACTTGGTAGTGCGCAATGACGCAAAATTTTGGATGCTGTTTCTGAGTAGCATCATTTGTTTATTTGTGTATTATCGCGTCTTGAAGGTATGTGCCATGTAGTCATCGTTACGCACGAGAGAGAGAGAGAGAGAGAGAGAGAGAGAGAGAGAGAGAGAGAGAGAGAGAGAGAGAGAGAGGGAGAGAAGGGAAAAAAGAAGGCACCAGGATGCGCAACGGAGAGCTGCACGATTCCAGATGCGCAAAACAGATGCGACGCGCAACATGATTAAGATTTGTGCGCTCTTTCAGTAAATAAATCAATAGATCAATACATAGATAGATAGATAGATAGATAGATAGATAGATAGATAGATAGATAGATAGATAGATAGATAGATAGATAGATAGATAGACAGATAGATAGATAGATAGATAGATAGATAGATAGATAGATAGATAGATAGATAGATAGATAGATAGATAGATAGATAAACTTACAGTAGTCTGCGTAAAAGTATTTCCAGGAAATTTTGCGCAGCAAAGCGGTGAAAACTCGGGAATAAGTGAAACAGAGAGACAGGGTTACTCCTCAGGTCCGACAGCAGGACAGTGAGACTGGAACGGATTGAAACACAGCGCTGCAGTTTTAAAGTCCACGCCAGGCCAACGCCCTCCGGGACGCGTCACGTCACCGCGAGGGTGCGTCCCAAATCACGCTCTCTTCAAGCTGTTAACTCTCTCGGCTAGGGAAGCAATAAGAACGAGCATTACAGCACGTGACAGCTGAGTGTAATTCCTTCCTTTACTTATAAGTTATATATATATATATATATGTGATAAAGAGAAGTAACCTTTCACACCAGAAACGTTTTGAAAAGTGTTGCATATACTCGACAGCAGAGTGAAATGCTTTTCTTCAGTCACATGTGTAGAAAAGAGATTGTCTAAGGGCCTTACTCAAGGGTCCGACAGAGATACCGCAGACCATCTGAAAGATACAAAAAAAGTGTTTGCATACTCTAAACAGCAAATTGAAATACTTGTCTTCACTTATGTGTTCCAACGCACACAATCATAGATAATACAGCACCCCGGGGGGAAAAAAAGAGGGCCCGACAGAGACACCTGTGGCATTTAGGAAAATGAAAAGAATATAAAGTATCTAGTTGCTGCATATTCTATATAGCAGAGTGAAATGCCTTTCTATGGTAATGTGTTGTATGTGTAGAAAAGAGACAGCAAAGAGACAGTCCTACTCAAGGGCCTTAATATAACAGAGACTTCCAAATTTATTTATCTGTATATATATATATATCTATATATATATATATATATATATATATATATATATAGTATATAATATATATATATATATATATATATATATATATATATATATCATTTGAAGCACAGGATCTGAACAATATACAGCACCCCTGGACCAAAGAGGGATTTGGGTTATACAAAAGGGCCAAAAAAGGGCCCAATATTCCTGATTAGAATGGCGTTTAGCTGTAGAAGAAGCCTTTCTTACACACATATACTTTACACCAGTCAATTTATTGTTTGCATGTATAAGCTTGTTAGAATACAGAGTCAGAGAACAAGGTCAGAGAAGGTTAAGAGCCTTGCTCGAGGGCCCAAAGTGCTGCAGCTTTAAACCCAAACCTTCTGATTTGTAATCTAGAGACTTAACTGTTGTAGCATTAACCATTAAGCCAGTGAAAGGTTCCTCTATAACCAAATGCCGTATCCTTGGGAGATCGGATTGGTGATTATTTGTGTCTTTCAAGTGTGTCTTTCATTTGTGTCTTTTAAGTGTGTCTTTCATTTCTTTCAGCAATTGACTCCCAAAACACAGCGTAAGATAGCAAGTCTTGGTTAAACCTTATTGTTAATGTCTATAATTCACCTTTTAAAAAATTCCATTCATTAACTCACCATCAATAATCACTTCACCCTTTAGCACTTTATAGTTTATTTTTAAGTTGGTAATACATCATGGATAGGAATCCAGTCGACACCGGTCATGGAAAATGACAACAGAATGGCAGAAACTCTTACGAAAAGCATTGGTGCATTTGGTTAAGTCATAAGGAGCCTGGATTATAACTTACCATCTGGCAAAGATGGTCCACCAATTTGGGTAGCGCAGGCTTTGTTTGGCAGTCAATCCTATTTTCCAGCAAGACAAATCTGTCAAATATTCCATTATAAAACCAAAGCACATGCTTATTCTATAACAACGTTTTTAAAGCAAGCGTTTAAATCCTTGCATCGCTCAACTGAACACAAAACCTAGCGGGTTGTTTTTAACATAGCTAACTAAACAACAGTGAAATAATTGGCTAAGACTAGCTAAGTAGCTAATACTATGCTTTATGCAGTATACATAAGGATTTAACAGCATGTATAGCTCTAATAGTTACCAAAGATGTTCAGCTAGATACGAGGATAACATCTTACCATAACCCTAGTTACATACTAGCAACGAATGCTAAAATATACTGCAGGATAACATTTGTATAATAGCCATCTAACATGCTAAGCATTGTTTGGTTTAGCTAGCAAATGCTATCATAACATTTGAGCTTATTAGTGGTTAAGGTTAGTTGTTGTGGTCAACAACTTATACAGTATGGGATCATATTACACTAGCACAAAAGTTACATCGAACAAGCAATGATTTCATTGGTTATGTATGTTGTTTAGCTTATTATTTGTACCTTTTAGAGTCTAAATATGTATCAGTGGAGAAAAAAAATGTTGGTAGTGTGTGAAAAAGTGATAGCTAGTGATGTTTATTATTTTTAATATCTGCAAGGCCAAAATCTCCTGAATGTAACATTTGTTGTGTGATACAATGGCATTATTAATATATGTAACACTTGAAAGCCGTCACTTGCTAATTGTACTACTGATGATGATAAGGACTCTAATATTTTTACAACTTAAGCGTGCATTCTCCAGAGGTTATGCCCTTTAGAAGAACTAGTATTAAGGGATTTGAAGAGTGCTAAGTGCTATTTTGGCAGACTATTTGGAGTAGAAAGGGTGATTTCAGACGTAGCCAGAGCTTTGACAATTATAGCACAGAGACACAGAATGTGTGTAACGGCGCAGGAAAACCTCTGGTCTCTTAGTCATGGGTTATAGTGTTTACGCATGCTGTCATGGTGCAAGACTGGTTCTCATGGATACCGAAAGCAAATGAGCAGCGCGCTTGAGGAATTTCATCTCCGTGTTTTCATTGGATTGGGAAATCCCATATAGGATAAGATAGTAAAAGCTCTGGGAAGGACATAGCAGAGATTGTAAATTATTTCAGTAGATGTATAGAACAATAAATGTGTAGCATTAGACAGTAGGGTGTAGTTTTAGATGTAGTTGAGGTGTAGTTTTAGTATGTGGATTTTTTTTTTTTACATTGAGACATGAAGGACGTTGTGTCACTGCCATATGACCAGTTCATTTTGTTCTTTGGTTGTCTGGGGAATGAGACACAAACATGAGGATGTGAGGGAGGGAATCCCTCAATACACGCACCCATGACTCATAGTGTGTGTGGATACGCCCATGACATATCAATGAGAACACTCAGAATACCTTTACTGGGTTAACCGCATATGGTTTATCATTCATTTCTTTTCTAATAGGAAATCAGTGAATACTGACGTGAGAGAGAGAGAGAGAGAGAGAGAGAGAGAAAATAAGCTTTTGTCATAAGCATCAGTCAGTCTATATCTCTTTCACTCAACCTCTGAACATTTCTGTTGAGACAAATTACAAAGATATGCAGTTTTTTAATGGACACAAATCCACTAAATTTTACTTTATAAGCAATATATTTATTCATCTTCTACCGCTTTATCCGATCTTCCCTCAGGTCACGTGGTCACCTGTGCCTATCTCAAGCGTCTATGGGCATTAAGTTAGGATACACCCTGGATGGAATGCCAACCCATCGCAGGGCACACATAAATTCACACTCACACAATTCATACACTAGGGACAATTTTCCAAGGTGCCAATAACCTTCCATGCATGTTTTTGGACCGGGGGGAAACCGGAGAACCCGGAGAAAAAAAACCCTGAGGCACGGGGAGAACATGCAGACTCCACACACATGGCGGAGAGGGTAATCAAACCCGGATCCTGGAGATGTGTGGCGAACGTGCTAACCATAAGGCAAAAACCCTGGGCACGAGGAAAACATGCAAACTCCACATCACATGGGCCAAGAGGGTCGAACCCGGCATGGAGATCTTGTGTGGCACGTGCTAACCACTAAGCCACCGTGCCCCATATACAATATATATATACATACATATATAGTAAAGTAAAATTTGATAGATAAATAGATAGATAGATAGTTAGTTAGTTAGTTAGTTAGTTAGTTAGTTAGTTAGTTAGTTTCTGAGTCACACATGCACATGTTTACTGCCTGGACAATGCTTTAGTGATTTGCATGTTGACTTGAAATATTCAAACTAACACTCGAGTAACTTGTATTGTTCTTACCTGCACTCTAGTTTGGGATCGCTCCAGAATCTCCCGAATGTGTCTCTCCACCTGGCTTAAGACACGGAATTTCTAATTCCTAATTCTGAAAAATATAAGAGCAGTTTTGGGATGTGATTTTATAGGAGAACCAACTTAAGTCATAGACAACCATATAAATACAGAGTGAAATTGTGCAGGATGTGTTTCAATGTAAGAACCCGACACACTGAGATGATTCAGGAATATTAAATCATATGCTTTGGAAAACAAAAGCTTCTCTAGAGTACCTGTCTGATTGCCCTTTCTTAGTCCTTGCAATAAATCACCTTCTTATTACCATAAGTCGAGTCCGCTGAGTGTTCTCTACTGCTTTTAAAGATACTCAAGTACAATCATTTTAGAGAGTGAGTGAGAGGGAAGACAGATAGAAATAGAGCGAGAGGCCGAATGCTGAGAAAAATAATCAATGTCATTAAAATGTGATGACCTCTCTGCGGACAATTTCTGTAACCTGATCATATCACAACAAACAACGGAATTGAGTAGCACTGAGATGTGTTTATTATCTGTAACATAATGGTCAATTATATTTATTTGACAAAAGGCATAGAAACATTTTCTAATATTTAATCTCACACCTCCAGGGTCGGGGGTTCGATTTCCGCCTCTGCCATGTGTGTGTGTGTGGAGTTTGCCTGTTCTCCTCATGACTCAGGGTTTTTTTTTTCCTCCAAGTTCTCCAGTTTCTCCTCCTTCCCCAGACCAAAAGCACACCCAGGACCTTGGAAAATTGTTCCTAGTGTGTGAATATAAGTGTGAATGTGTGTGTGTGTGTGTGTGTGTGTGTGTGTGTGTGTGTGTGTGTGTGTGTGTGTGTGTGTGCGCCCTGCGATGGGTTGGCATTCCATACAGGATGATCCCTGCCTTGATATCTGAAGACGCCTGAGAAAGAAGTCGGATAAAGGGGTAGAAGATGAATGAATGAATGAATGGATGTCAGCATTTGCCTTGTATCACATTTATATTACATTATTTTTTGTGTTATTTCGCCAATATTGTCTCCTAGTGTATAGTCACTTTTTGTTCCAGGTTATTGGAAAAGAATGGGGGGAGGAAGGTGGTAGCTTTGTGCTTAAGGCATTGTCCTCTGGGCCAAAAGGAGGTCACATGTTCAAATCCCACTACCACCACCACCACCACTAGTGGGCCCTTGAGCAAGGCCCTTAACCCTCAGTTGTTAGTCACTCTGGATAAGGGTGTCTGCCAAATGCCGTTAACGTAAATGGGAAAGGTTTAAGTATATGTCCTCCTGATATAATATCCTAATATCCTTCTGGGTAGAGGTTTTACTAACAAAAGGTGTTAGTAAAGTCAGGTAGTGATGAAGTTCTCGGGTTCAGTCAGCATTCCTATTTAATGAGGTTATAACAAGATTTTACACTGCAAGTCTAAGTCACATCTCCATGGAGCTGGCTTTGTTCACAGGGGCACCTTGTCATCTTGGAATGGGTGTGGGTCTCCTGGTTGGATGAAGGGTAAATTTTATGCTACTGCATCCATCTTATGAAATTGTGGTAGAACTACATATGGCCGGGAAAGTCGGCACTTTGTATGCATAGGATACTGAGACAAAATTAATTCATAGCCGGTATTACATTTCACAGAATAAACATAACTTGAAAAATCAAATATTAAAAGCAAATATTCTGCTTTTAATTAGATAAACTGTTATGTATAACATTGGGAAATGTGGCGGTTCTGGTACCTGCGACCTTCCAGTTCAGAGCCTAGTGCCTTAACCCCTTGTTTACCTAAATGTATTTACAATAATATAAAAAAAATAATTATGTATGTGTTTGCTTGCAAGCAGATACTATAATTAGTACCTCCAATATGACCTATGGTACATGTCAAATATGCATCGACTGGGATTGGAGGAATACATGATTTTAAATTGTAAATGCATCTCACTGATGAGTTATATAACATGAGCTACTCATGTTGTCCTTCGGGCGACCTTGTTGGTGACCCCTGTCTTTTGCGTAGCACCAATACTACCAGCATTTGCAATCTCTGAGAACTAGTGCAGAGGGAATATTTAACTGTACAATCCCTACAACGTCTAACGCAATTTCAGTGATGCCACCGAATACAACCGGCTGTAACGGTGCCTATAAGACACAACTCCCCTTTCTTATCCCTAATAGTCATTTTGACATTTGCACTGAAATATGACTCATTCTCACACCCAGTGCTTAAGCACTGGAGCTAATATAAATATGCCTGTGTGAGCAGAGCTGTGTGACTGAGTAGTGACCCAGCAACAGGACTACGGCAGCCACAACAGCCCCATATATGCCAATGTTTGTGGAAGGCTCATGTAGAGAGGTGAGGTGAGGAGAGGGGAGGAGAGGGGTGGCATGCAAAACACCCTGAAAGTATGGCAGGCTTGAATGCAAACTGCACAAGCAACGCCACCTGACCCGGGGTTAATATTACGCAGTAGCCATTCGGAGATGGGTTCCTATGAGCGTGCAGATTTTTATGTGTGTGTGTGTGTGTGTGTGTGTGTGTGTGTGTGTGTGTGTCTCTGTGTGTCACATGGTTGCATTAGCATAGACTGGCTTTTTGTGGCTTGTTTGGGTGAGCAAGCTGGTTGTATTTCCCTGGGAGTAATTCATTCTGAATGGCAACTCACGACAAGAGAAAACGTTCTACTCGTGTTCTCTAATGGCATGTGCATATTTGAGCTACAGACGTACACATAGTGTACATACTGAATTATGAATTATGTGTTATGTGAAGCTACAGCATATTGGATTTGGGATAATAAAGAAAATAATGAATATATATATATATATATATATATATATATATATATATCTATATTATATATATCTATATATATAGAGAGAGAGAGAGAGAGACTCCAGATTTTTATATAGCCTTTTTATAAGATTCCCTCCCCTGAGAGATGAGAGAGATTTCTTCAGAGAGGAGAGAGATAGATAGAATAGAATAGCCTTAATTTGTCACATACATTATAGCACAGTGAAATTGTTTCTTCACATAGCTTGTTTTGAACGTTGGGGTCAGAGTGCAGGGTCAGCCGTGATAAAGCGCCGAACCTGGAGCGCACAGAAGGTTGAGGGCCTTCAAGGCTCAAGGACCCAAGGGTGGGAGCTTGGTGATACCGGGTACCGGGATACTGATCAGTAGCCCAGCGCCTTAAACTACCAAGCTACACCCTCCCCTCTTATTTATTTATTTAAATATAGACATTTGTTATCTTTTTATATACATTTTTATATACACATATGTACTTTTCATTCATTCATTCATCTTCTACCACACTTTTTATCCAATTTTCCCTCGGATCATCACGGGGAGTCAGGCGTCTATGGGCATTAAGGCAGGATACACCCTGGATGGAATGCCAACCCACTTCGCAGGGCACACACACACACACACACACACACCACACACTCACACACACATTCATACTCTAGGGACAATTTTCTAAGGTGCCAATCAACCTACCGTGCATGTTTTTGGAACGGGAGGAAACCAGAGAACCCGGAGAAAAACCCCCTGAGGCACGGTTTGGGCACGGGGAGAACATGCAAACTCCACACACACATGGCTGACACGGGAATCAATCAAACCCGGACCCTGGCGGTGGTGTCCCCCGAACCCGGACCCTGGCCAACATGTGGTGTATGTCTATATATATTTTATATATATATATCTATATATATCTATATATATATATATATATATATATATATATATGCTATATATATTACTATATATTATATATATCTATACCTTTATTATTACACACGTATGTGTGTATATAATGGCTTATGCTGCACTCTATAATATACACAATATACACAAAACCTCATATATGGTTCTTCAGCATGTTGTTCCTAGTGTTTAATACTGTTAAGGTCCGAGCTTTATAGCAGGCCACTCAGGATTTTACATTAGAACCCAGCTAAACTCTTTATAAAACTGGCTTTGTGCACAGGGTCACTGTCATGTTGTAATTATGCACTTTGGGCTCCGACAGTGTTTCGAGCGAAGAGAAATATATGGTGTTGTGTGTGGCGTGTGTGGTTTATCAGGTGGAGACAAGTTCATCACTGCAGAGGAAGAACAGAAGCTTATCAGCGGGGATTTAGAGGATGTGTTAGGACGCACACATTAAGCTCGTACCACACCAAGCCAACATTCCCCAACACCAATGAAACCAGACGCTTGGCGGATCTGTATGTGTGGTAGCTGGGACATTTACAGTTCACACCTCATTTGCACTGCGGGTTTAATTGTTAATTTACCTTCTTGAATACTAAAATCGTATATTAACTCGAGGATTGAAAAGTAATATAATAAATATACTTTTCAAAATTCATAACAGCAATATCATTCTCGGCAGTCTTGCATTAATAACCTTACGGTGCATATTAATGTCGTTTTTATTGTGTAAATAGTATTATTGTGCGTATAAATAGACAATATTTCATTTTGGAATTTCTTTGGCGTTCTTTGAATGGCGCTCATTTATTGCAATTCATCTTATATATGATGAAATAAATAAATTCATCTTGTAATGATGAAATGAATAAATTCATCTTATTATGATCAATTCAAATGAACGTAAAAAGAAAGAATAGTGAAAAGCGAAAGAATGGTTTACATCCTCTCATGTTCTTTCGTCCTCATAACGGCGACTATGGGTTTGTGTTTGAACACACCTGCTTTACGATACATGCAGTTTATTACTCATGTTTACACCCAAGAGCAATTTCGTTTGTTAATTAACCAGCATAGTTATCAAGCCACACCCACAACAAGGAAAGAGAAAGCACAAAGCAGGATGAACTTTGTTCACTGTGCACTGTGGACAGTGTGGGGTTCAGTCTGTGCTTTATCTGTTCAAAGCAACCATAAAATCTTCACATATTGAAAAGCTCCTGGCTTCATAAAGAGATCCTACTTGTAAACTTTAGTTGTTTAACAAACAAACAAAAATTTGTCAATGTAGTATATAGGATAACGAGACAAATTAATTAGTTCATAAATAACTTGTCACTCTCATATTTTTATGGAAAAATTCTGTTTTTAATTAGAGAAACTATTATGTTTGACATTGCCACATGTATTTACATTTTTGGCATTTGGCAAACACACACTCACACACACATTCACACACTAGGGACAATTTTCCAAGGTGCCAATCAACCTACCGTGCATGTTTTTGGACCGGGGAGGAAACTGGAGAACCCGGAGAAAAAACCCCTGAGGCACGGGGAGAATATGCAAACTCCACACACACATGGGCCGAGACGGGAATCGAACCTGGACCCTGGCGGTGTGAGGCGAACAACACACAATACATTCATTCATTCATTCATCTTCTACCGCTTTATCCGATCTTCCTCGGGTCACGGGGAGCCTGTGCCTATCTCAGGTGTCTATGGGCATTAAGGCAGGATACACCCTGGATGGAATGCCAACCCATCACAGGGCACACACACACACATTCACGCACACATTCATACACTAGGGACAATTTTCCAAGGTGCTAATCAACCTACCGTGCATGTTTTTGTACCCGGGGAGGAAACCGGAGAACCCGGAGAAAAACCCCCTGAGGCACGGGGAGAATATGCAAACTCCACACACACATGGGCGAGACGGAAATCGAACCTGGACCCTGGCGGTGTGAGGCGAACGACACACAATACAATGTTTACCAAAACAATATTAAGCATAATGTTATGCTTGATCGCAAATATGAGCTTCTATAGGGAGGTGGTAACTCAGTGATTAAGGCATTGGCCTTTGGACCATAAGATCGGAAGAGGGTAGGTTCAAATAACACCACCACTACCAAGCTGCCATTAGTGGGCCCTTGAACAAGGCCCTTAACCCTCAATTGCTCAGTGGTAAGTCGCACTGGATAAAGGCGTCTGCCACATGCTGAAAATGTAGCTTCTCTCACAAGTCTTCCACCAAGGAAACAAAATGTCCTGTAAATAGCTATTTTGTTTAATATTGTACTATTTACAGAGTTAACATTCACATACAATCTTCATATCAGTTGCCATAATTAATGTCAGTAGAAATAATAGCCTAATGTGCATTACAGGTAAATAAAGATGAAACTTCATTCTCCCAGCTCGATTTCCGCGAGAGTCGACTAATACAGAATAATCGGAAGCTGGTTGGTTGGTTGCTTGCGCTTAATGTTTGTTCTTTTCTTTTTGACTCGATGGGCATCCTCATGCCTGTCAGCATATTTTAATTACATTTGTAGCGTGCACACAAGCCGGAGGGCCACAGACGCAAAACACTCATCACTTTCACTGCCGGCGTGAACTCTGCACTCGCCTTTATCCTTTCATACACAGGTTGTTTGAAACGTCTCTTTGTATACACACACACACACACACACACACACACACACACACACACACACAACACACACACACACACACACACACAATGATTGTGAAATGGATATTTTGAAATAAAGTGTGCCAATGATAGGCTACGAATAAAAATAAGTTGGACTATATATTTATGAATAAATATATGAATATTTAATGAATAAATGAATATCTTTCATATTTAAAGGTATAAAATGTAGTTTGTGTGTGTGTATCGATGGTAGTTGTTAGATGTCCTTATCCAAAACAACTTAAAATGACAATTTATAAAATTAAGCCGGTGAAGGTTAAGGGGAGAGGCACGGTGGCTTAGTAGTTAACGCGTTCGCCTCACAGTCCGGGTTCGATTCCCGTCTCAGCCATGTGTGTGTGGAGTTTGCATGTTCTCCCCGTGCCTCAGGGTTTTTTTCTCCGGTTTCCCCCGGTCCAAAAACATGCGCGGTAGGTTGATTGGCACCTTGGAAAATTGTCCCTAGTGTATGAATGTGTGAGTGAGTGTTAGTGTGCGCCATGCAGTGGGTTGGCATTCCATCCAGGGATATAAGATCGGATATAGCGGTAGAAGATGAATGAAGGGCCTTGCTCGAGGGCCAAACAGTACTTGATGGAGCTTATATCTGTCCTATCAGAAGTCCAACATCTTGACCACTTATTTGGCTGTGCCAAAACTCATTCTCACACCAATCACTTCTGAAAATGAAAAATGTTTTAGCACAAATTTTATAGCGGATTTGGCAGCATTCCTTCAACAAAGCGGGCAACTACTGTATAGTCAGTAAACATGCTAACAGTGCTGACGGGGCAAAATCTTTGTCTCTCTCAGCAACAATATTGATTCCAACTGTTTCATAAATGTCGTATTAGTTTTAATTCTAAGAACTGTTTTTAAAGCGTCCCTTAGAAATTGTCTTTTATTCCCCGTTAGCATTTTGCTCTTTTCTTTTGAAGCCAAAATTCCTAAACTTAGCCGTAAAATGAATCATGCACATGATTCATTTTCTTTCTTTTTGTTTTACAAAAATCACATGGTTAACAGGAGTGGCATCTTTTGAAAACAGCTGATCATGCACTTATGTAGTATTAGGAAGTTGTTGAATTTAATAACACCCCACCCATTACCCTTTGTCCTTATATATATATAATGTGTGTGTGTGTGTGTGTGTGTGTGTGTGTGTGTGTGTATACATATAAATTTGTATATTTTTCCAAGCGCCTTCCCAAGCGTCAAACCCATACTCCACACCCTGTAAACACTCCTGAAACACTTGATGCTAATGTGTAATAGAATTTGGTTTCACTAGGCTTCCCATTCTTGGGCAGTGCATCATATTTCCTGTGGTTTCCCTGGAGAAGGAACTATAAATAAACACACAAGACGGGTATAAAAACCTCTTGAATCATCCGCGAGTGTGATTCAGCAGAAGGAACACATCAGATAAAGTCCTGTCGGACTTTTCTCATATAAACCTGGTTTTAGAACAACAATAACCAACACATATATGTTTAGGAAAGATCCTAGACTGGTCCACTCTTAGACTGTGGTCGTCCCTCAGACATGCAGAATCGCGTAGTGGCTTGCTTATTGTTATGCTCCTAGACAAGATTCCCACACAAATACCAACCATTTCTGCTAAATTGTTTAAAATACAAGCAGCTCAAATGAGAAGTGACAACTGCTCATTTATCTGCAGTAGCCTATTGTGCCCGTGTCGAGGAAATTCACGTCCAGCGTGACCGAGATTGCAGGATGGAAAAAGGGGTGGAGTCAGAGTCGTGGCTGTTTTGTTAATATTTTTGTTCAGTTACAGTTAGGATGATGGACAGACTGCCGTTAAAGCTGCTTATCAGTGCTGCTTCAGACTTCCTGTTTTATAAACGGCAACCGTCTTCTGACTATGAAGACACGCTTTTAGAACTCATTCTATCTTCGTTCTGTCTGTGTTTTTCCTGCGCAATAATTCAACTGCTACTATATTTGAATGGTTATTTACATGTGCATTATACTATTCTGGCAATTCAATGAGTCAGTACAAATATATTATATATATATATATATATATATATATATATATATATATATATATATATATATATATATATATATATATTAAGTTAAAACAATTGCAATTCAATGAACAAGCAATTTTTTAAGACTGAACAGAATAGAGTTCTGGTTATAGAGCAAAATGAGGTATACTACCAATCAAATGTTTGGACACGTCTCCTCATTAAATGCTTTTCTTTATTTTCATGACCATTTACATTGTAGATTCTCACTGAAGCCATCAAAACTAGGAATGAACACATGTGGAATTATGCAGTAAACAAAAAGTGAAACTTCAAAATAGCCACCCTTTGCTTTGATGAGCTTCATGACATCACCAGAAATGGCTTTCATACAGTCTTGAAGCACTTGTTGGCCCTTTTTCCTTCACACTACGCTCCGTCTCATCCCAAACCATCTCCGTTGGGTTTAGGACAGGTGACTGTGGAGGCCAGGTCATCTGGTGCACTTCCTGTTTACTGTTTACTACATTATTCCATATGTGTTCTGTCATAGTTCATTCACTATGTAGAAATGGTCACTGCTCAGGGGCTTTTTTGTGGGCAAACATCAAACCAGCCAAATGTTTTGAGTAACTTGTGGTCATTAGACTTTATTTTGAGTCAGTCGCAGATTCACTTTGCAATGAAATCATGTAAATGATTCAACAATTATTTTGGATAAGTGTTCCTAGCCACAATGAAGCTTGACAAAGTTAGCATGAATGTGTTTGTGGAGAAAACCGGTGACTCAGCAGAGGCGGTGGCCACAGCCATGTGTTAAAGTATTTCCCCTCTTTATTGGCAAATTTAATTGTAAAATAAATTTCCAGATTAAAAAAAACAATGGATCATGTTCTCCTTGTAGTTAATACCTTTCTAGGTATACTCGATATCCTGTGCTGTAGGTTTCCACATGAGATAATTGAAATTCACACAGTCTAGTCTAGAGTATAGAGTACGTATAGCTGACTTTACTGATTATAGAATAGAATAGGTAAGGCTAGTGTAATGAGTGGGTCATTATTAACTGCCTACAGTAGAATAGAATAGCCTTTATTTACATTTACATTTGCAGCATTTGGCAGACGCCCTTATCCAGAGCAATTGAGGGTTAAGGGCCTTGCTCAAGGGCCCACTAGTGGTAGCTTGGTGGTGGTGGGGTTTGAACCCATCATCCTCCGATCCAGAGTCCAACACCTTAACCACTGGGCTATCACCCCCCTTATTTGTCACATATGCATTACAGCACAGTGAAATACTTTCTTCCCAAGTTCCCAAGGTTAGAGCACAGGGCCCTGGAGCACAGGGTCCTGGAGCACAGAGGGTTAAGGGTCTTGCTCAAAGACCCAAGGGCATAGCTATTCACAATGTTTTGCTAAAGCATTCATATCCTACAAATATTTGCATATACATTATGTCAAAGACTTTTTTTTTTTTTTTACAAATAAATGCCTGAAAAGTGTAGCATGCATATGTATTCATTCCACATTACTCTGATACCCCTAAATAAAATACAGTGCCTTTTTAGTAATTAGTATTTACCTCTGTGTACTTAAATCCCAGTATAATTACAGCTGTTCTGTGAAGGACTCAGAGGTTTGTGAGAGAACATTAGTGAGCAAACTGCATCATGAAGACTAAAGATCACACCAGACAGGTCAGGAATAAAGTTGCGTAAAAGTTTAAAGCAGGGTTGGGTTATAAAAACATACAGTATCCCAATATTCAATCCATCATCCGAAAATGGAAAGGATAGGGCACAACTGTTAACCAAACAAGATATGGACTTCCACCTAAACTAGCAGACTGGCAAGGAGAGCATTGAGCCCAGAAGATATCCAAAGCTCAGGATGGAGAATCTGTCCAGAGGACAACTAACACTAACACAACTAAAACCTAACACTGCCCATCAGCCTAAACATGGTGGTGGCAGCATCATGCTGTGGGGATGCTTTTCTTCAGCAGAGACACGGAAGCTGGTCAGAGTTGGTGGGACGATGGATGGAGATAATCCCGGAAGAAAAGTTATTAGAGGCTGCAAAGGACTTAAGACTGGGGTGGAGGTTCAGCTTCTAGCAGGACAACGTCCCTAAACATACATCCAGAGCTACAATGAAATGGTTGAGATCAATCCTTTTGAGAATCTTTGGAAACACTTGCTTTATCCAATCTGTTGTTATCAAGCAGATAATTCTATGAGTTGTTGTAATTTACTTTACTTGAACTTACGGTTGACCTTGTGCCTATGAAATATATCTCCATATGCCTGCCTTTGTTCCTTTCTATGGTTTTCATCCAAAAATTCAGAAAAACAAATTATAATGTTACATTCCCACAGGGCTTAGAGGATCTGCGATCAATTTTATGCTGTCTAGCCATAAGTAGAAATATGACAGGACACTGGAATGTTCCGAAATACAAAGACAATGACTGTAAACAGTCCAACAGGAACAGCTGAAACTAAGATCACAGCCGTTAAAGAAATGAAAATGAATTTCACTTGGCTACGCAAGTTGGCAAACTTCAAAACAAATGAGAACACTGACAACACTGAGAACAGATAACAGAAATACAAGGGGGGGTATCTTTCTTCTAACCAAGGGTGTCTAGACAGTCAAAACACGTGTCTGTAGATACCTCAGAAAGCTCACCACCTCCCGTCCCGCACCTCGCTGCCTGAGAGCGTCTAGCGCTGTTCGCCTGCTTCCACCGTCTCTCAGGGGAAGAGGTAAGATCAGCTCAAGGTTCTTCTCTGTTCTGGCACCGAGGTGGTGGAATGAACTTCCGCTGGATGTCCGAACAAAGGAGACACTGTCTACCTTCAAACGTTGATTGAAGACATACCTCTTCTAACAACACCTATCCTTCTTTCCTCTCACTGTCCAGGAATCCATTAAAAAATGAATCTATCGTTAGATGGAGACCTAAAGCACTTCTTGTACATCGCCCTGGATAAGGGCGTCTGCTAAATATTGCACATGTAAATGTATATGATAAGAGAGAATAAAACAGAATCGAAGGATAAGGCTAATAAGTATGATACCGCACGGGAGCTGATAGGGGCGTGGCCTCCATAACAAATAATTATCCAATACATATTAGACTTATACGCTAACTAACTAAGGCATATCACCATCTGTAAGTGCCATAATTATTATTTCTTTTATATCTATGTAATTTTATTGTAGTTGTTGGTTATTTTGTAGTTTTTATTATTGTATTATATATTGTAGTTGTTATTATTTTGTTGTTGGCTGTTTGTATTTGTTGGACAACTTTTTATTGTGTTCTGTGTTCAACATAATGTTGCAGCATGGAACGTTGGTAGCATGGGAGGTGGTAGCCAAGTGGTTAAGGTGTTGGCCTCTGGACCAGAAGATCACGGGTTCAAACCCCGCCACCACCAAGCTGCCACTGCTGGGCCCTTGAGCAAGACCCTCAATTGCTCAGTTGTAAGTCACTTTTAAAAAGGGCGTCTGCCAAATGCTGTAAATGGGAATGTGAAGCACCTCGAGGGAAAGGAGGAGTGCAAGTAATAGAAAAGGGAGCTGTTGTTTGTGTACATCGTGACCAGTTTTTTTGTTTTTCTTCAAGTAAACGCATTCCCTCGTGGGTTTATGCAGCCAGCGAGGTATCTTTCGTCTTTCTTTTATTGGTTTCCTTTTGTCTAAATCGGTGCAATTAAACCATCTGTGACAACAAACTGTGTTGCTGGAGTTAGTGATACCATCTCCGTCATGTCCTGATTCTGAGGTTCTCTGTATAGTCTGCTATGTTAAGCTCAATTTCAAGCGTTGGTAAAAATATACAGACTGCAGCGAGGATCCCAGAAGCACTCGGGGTCAAGAGCAAAGGGTGAAGGACAATTGTTCCTGTCAATATATGTTTTGCAGGAGAAAAGAAAAAAAAAAAAACGTGTACATCACGTTGCTTGTGTTGAGCGGGGACTTACTACGTATCTTTCAGCACATCAGATCATGAAGTGGTGAGAGGCTTTGATGCGAGGAACACGTGAGCAGAGAGCAGAGGCAGCGCAAGTTTGGAATGTGCTGCTGTGGGATGGAGAGATAGCAGCGAGAAGGAGGGAGACTGTAGTCACTAAATGGACAAAGAACCATCTTCTTTGTACGATCTACATTTATATTATTTAAACAAACAGAAATGAATGTTATTTTAGCGATGAATGAAACGAGCTGAGCCTGAATGTTTTAGAATCAAAATCATCTTCATGACCATGGTGCATGGGTTGCATCATTACACATGTTTTCATGGTGTACTGATAATAAAAATGATATGGAAGCTTTAAAAAAAACGAGTAAAAATAATATATCGTTATATAGTGTATAGTTTTGTTTTTCTCCATGAAAGCATGCCTTACTGTAAACCTTTTAAAATTCTATTGGGAGAAAAGTAAAAAAAAAACAAACAATTGTCCTGTATATTGTATATGCCTGTTTTGTTATGCTATAATTCATTCCTTCATCTTCTACCCCTTTATCCGACTTCTCTCTCGGGGTCGCGTGGAATCTCAGGCGTCTTGGGTCATTAAGGCAGGATACAGCCTGGATGGAATGCCAACCACCATCGCAGGCAACACCCACACACCCACACACACTCACACATCACATTCATATACTAGGGACAATTTTCCAAGGTGCCAATCAATCAGCCTACCGTGCATGTTTTTGGACTGGAGGAAACCGGAGAACCCGGAGAAAAACCCTTGAGGCACGGGGAGAACATGCAAACTCCACACACACATGGCAAAGGCGGGAATCGAACCCCGACCCTGACGGTGTGAGGCTAACACGTGCTAACCATGTGCCCCCCTATGCTATTATTGTTATTATTATTATTTTTTTTTTTTTTTGAATATATATATATTTAAATATAATTATGTTTCAAAATTACGAATTTAACATTTTTATGCTTGTTTGTCTCTTCAAACAATAAACAATTATATATATATATATATATATATATATATATATATATATATATATATATATATATATATATATATATATATATATATATATATATATATATATATATTCATATCATTTACTTTAATCAAAATCATCTTACATTTATCTCATTCTTGCAAATGAGCAGTTGAGAGCTAAGGGCCTTACATAGGGGCCCAGCAGTTTCAGCAATATTGTGCTTATTTTGCAAATTTACTTCATTCATGTGCGTCTCCTTACACTTACATATAATCACAATGTAAATGTTTTTCTAAACTAACATTCTTATTTCTTATTTTATTTAAAATATATCTTTTTTTTAATAAATAAGGCTCTCTGAAAGTAGACTTTGTTGAAATAAATGTACAAAAAAGGAGCAAAAGGAGGCTTTAAATCGCATTCTCATGTCTCAGTTTAAAACTGTCCCTGTTAGGAGTCGTCTGTTGTAGCAGCCACTTGAACCTCAGTGCAAATGTGAGAAGTGACTCAGACAGTGCTCTTATAAAACACTGAAGCAGAATTGTGAATGACTGTCGATGACTGATGTAATGCATTAGGAAAGTGAAAATCTCGAGCACATGTGTATAAGATACGGCCCTTCACTGTAAACGCAATGAAAGCATGGAGAGTCACAGTCTTATGTCAAACAATGAGGCTTATTTGTATTGAGCGCATTCTGAGAGAACTCAAAAGGTCAGATCTCAGAGGAGCCTTTTCATAGGAAATGTTCACATTTATCGCTTGACATCTCTCTCCTGGTTGATGGTACCTAAGTCATTTTCTTATATCCATCTGATAAGTTAATGAACCACTTTGATTTTATTCTTTGTTCTGGCATTGAAGTGAAACAGGTATGAAAGGTTTGTGTGTGAACCCTAAGAGATTTCCTTGCAAAGCATGTGACTATTTCCTCAACTGTAAGAATAAAAAAAATTCTAAATATAATCCTTAAAAAAAACACTAAAATCTATTGCTAATTTCATTTATAGCGTATGCACTCAATAATTCTCCATCTTGCATTAAACCTGATGCTTATCCATGTTGAGGAACAGTAAATTACTGATCACTAGTGCGTTTAATGACCAACTAGTGTTCAATATTGTTACCAATAAGCCATTATGTGATTATTATCTTTCAAGAAACAAACAAACACTGATCGATGAATTCCACACCACCATTTATCAATGATATTAACATCCAGTTATTACTGTTCACTAATGATCACCATTGTTCTCAATAAACAATAAATGATGTAATAAATGCTTTCTATTGTGTGGGTGCGCGTGTGTGTGTGTGCATATATATATATATATATATATATATATATATATATATATATATATATATTGTGTGTGTGTGTGTGTGTGTGTGTGTGTGTGTGTTTATGTATTTTATTTACATTCATTTATTAATGAATTAATGAATTGTAGGATCACGGATCACCATTTTTCTTTATTGACGATCCACTCAGCAGAACCCTCTTCACCATTTCACACCACAGGATCACCATTGTATTCCAACCCATATTCACTAATGATCCCAATAACTAATCCATGTTGACCATTGGTTACAATAAACACTTTACCTGCAACTAATCACTTAATGTTTTTAACATGTAAATATTGTGAACCAGCAACATATCTGTAATCATAATCTTGTAAAACAGAACCTCTATTAATTTTCTGTATAGACACTTATTAGACACCTACATATCCTTGTATAGAACTTCTTCATATGCTAACGACCATAACAACACAGCACCATCCCAATCATCTGATAATCATTTTATTTTTTATTTTTTGCAGACCTTGTTGAGTTTTCTCCCGAAATGACCTGGCAGCAGCGACTGCATAAGCCAGAATTGTGTTTGTTATTTTAAACCTGGCATGTGCTGCCCTTTGAATTTAACCCATATTTACTATCATTTAGCAGCTTTTAATAAGAATGAAAGAGTCCTTGATTGTTCCTTTTCTGTGCTTTTGCTAATAGAGTAGCTCGACTAGCTAAGGTAGTTTCAGGAGAATATAGATTGTATAGATGTTTTCTTTGTTGAGATTTTGAAAGAGGATATGTCTGGATTTTTGAATCCTTTCATTAATCTTTCAAGCGAGGTTTAGCAGCAGCAGTCACATGTTTACAATGCAATAACAGAAATAATGTTTTAAGAACCATGAGGCAATAACACAAAAGAGCCAATTGTATTTGAGAATCTTCAGACTGTGTATGTATGTATGTATATATATATATATATATATATATATATATATATATATATATATATATATATATATATATATGCATTATGCCTAGACATTCTTGAGATATGATGAGTAATAAATATGTAATTCGAGCTCAATCAAGATGTGATTGCACTACATAATGAATCTTTTATATTTAAAAAGATTAATTTCCTTCATGGTCCCACATTAATTCTTAATATTGCAATCACCATTGTTTACAATCTTGATTTTTTTCTTTTTTTAAGTATATCCCACCAGACGTGGGGTGCTGGGAAAACTTTTCCTCATACTCATGCATTTCTCCTGATCCAGGAACAGCGAGTTGGCCTTGATGGAAAGGTCATGCTCCAGAGTCATTTTGGTCTTCACCAGATTCTGTAGAGTGTTTTCGGCTTCAATAAGTCGCTCTTTCAGAGTATGGATCGTCTCCTCGATCTCCCTCACTTCCACCACCAACCTGAAAGAGATGAATTTCAGTGCATCTGATTCTCATCGGTTATCTTGGACTCTTAAAAGGTTTGTTTGAGGTCACAACCTATGATGTGGATTGTCTCTGCAGAGTTCTACGTTGGGTCTTCGCGTTCTCTCTTCCAGACGCGTCTGCGCCACTTTCAGGGGGTTCTCCTTATCACGAATTGCTTTTTTCAGGCTGTCAATAAGCATCTCCATCTGGTAGATCTCCTGAAGGGTCTGGGAGAAAGAGGCAAAATGTGTTTTTTTTTACAGGATACCCTAAAACATGGTTGTCTTAATATATATGCTATTCACAAGTCTTACATCAGGTAAGTTGTACATGCTTAAACAAAGGGTTTATAAAGCAGTTTTAAAGTAAAAAGACTTGGTCGAAGTGAACATGTACCAAATATGCTCTTCTATTATTTTTGACTTGAATGTATGAATGTCTTGGGTTGTAGATTGGTGTGGTGTTCGAATCTTTGCTTGTTGACATGAATTTAGTTCCTGATTTAGTATGTGTTTAATAGTTACATTTATACCATTAACATGAATTTGATCCTGATCTTTGGTTAAGATCCACCGGGTTCTCTTGGCACAGTTAATTGTCCTAGAGCCACATGCGCCTTTTTCATCGCTCTGACGCGTAACGAGTATTTCATTAAAATCTATTTTATTTTCGTTCGTTCATTTTTAAATTGTAATTCTAAATTAGAAAATTATGGTGACCGTGAGCACGTTCGCCTCACACATCCACTGTCAGGGGTTCGATTCCCATCGCACCTTGGAAAATTGTCCCTAGTGTATGAATGTGTATGTGTGTGAATGTCAGTGTGTGTGTGGCATTCCATCCAGGGTGTATCCTGCCTTAATGCCCATAGACGTCTGAGATAGGCACAGACTCCCCGTGACCCAAGGGAAGATCAGATAAAGAGGTAGAAAATGAATGTATGAATGGTGCTTATTACATGGGGAGGTGGGAGCATTGGCCTATGGACCGGAACATATCAGGTTCAAATCCCACCACCACTAAGCTACCACTAGTGGGTCCTTGAGCAAGACCATTAATCATCAATTGCTCAGTTGTAAGGCGCTCAGGATAAGATGCTGTAAATGTAAATGGGTGTAGCTCCGTGCTTTAAGGCGCTGGGTTACTGATCGGAAAGTTGAGGGTTCGAGGTCCGAGATGTTCTAATATCTAAATGCATTTTTTGTCGCTCTTAATATCACAACCGCCAACGTGCGATTTCATGCACTTGTCAACCGACTGCACAAGCCAGTAAAAGGATGGCGACATTGGATAATTGAAGTTTGGTGTTTTATTCATTCAGCCTGTTTTTTCGGGGTTCAAAATGTTTTCGTTGCCTGCAGAAATGTCATTGCATTTTCATACTAGCAACAGATTATAGTTTAGTTTATACATAAAGACGACAAAAAAATGTTATAAAGTGTTATTTCATTTTAAATCTCAAAAGGGTTTTGTGGCTTCCAGTGCTTTCTTTACTGTGGCTCTTTGAGCGGTAAAAGTTGCCGCCCCTCACACTAGGTAATGAGAATGTGTATGGCAAAGTTGCTTTTTGTTCTTTTTTTTATAATTTAAATTGATTTTAAATTGATGGACCAATTCAGATGATCTCCTTACTAAATAATGACCAATATTACCAATATTACCAGTGACAAATTTCTGGAGCTCATGATGTGGGGGGGATCGTTTTGATGATTGGCTTTAATGCACTGCTCACACTGAAGGTGATGTTGGTTTATTAGCCACCGTGAGCCTCTGATAAGAGCTGCCAATAGATTTAGTGTGACCTCCAGCTACTCTGCTACACAATAGCACCCAGTGTTTAATGCTTTTTCTTCACACATTTTATCACACGTACACACACACACACACACACACACATGGTCCAGACACACCAGCTTCTCTATTTAGACTTAAAATGTAATTTGCACTGACTGCGTAAAAAAGATTTTGACAGATATGCGCTGCTACATTTATGGCAGCCCAGTGGTTAAGGCGTTGGCCTCTGGACCAGAAGAACACGGGTTCAAACCCGACCACCCCCAAGCTGCCAGTAGTGGGCCCTTGAGCAAGGCCCTTAACCCTCAATGGCTCAGTTGTAAGTCGCTCTGGATAAGGGCGTCTGCCAAATGCCGTAAATGTAATGTAAATGAAATGTTTCGTATTGGGAAACCTGCCATGATGAATGTCTGCATGTTAAGGGATACGATGTCCTCTGTAAATCTTCATAATCTCAACGATAAAACACGGAAAGGAATTCCCTCCGTTTGTGCTGAAAATCTGCACACGAAATACGACAGTGCTGCATCTGGTTTTCGTTTACAAAAGCAAACCTGGATGATGAAAGATTCGCTTCTGGAAAGGGAATAACATCACAAATCATAGAGTAGCTTTAACTACGGATTGTACAAGGCTAAGATCTGGCCTTAATACGTTTTAAAAAGGGACATAATAAAAGGCTCGGGGTCTTTTTTTTTACCACCGCGCACGTGTTTACACGAGGCCGAGGCGTATCTCGGGCCTCACCTTGGCCAAGTGAGCTTGCAGGCTGTTCTTGGTATCGCCCATTTCAGAGATGCGGTTGGTGAAGGCTACGTTGGCGCTGTTGAACTGGTCCCACATCTCGCTGGAGGTGATGTTGAGCAGCATCTCGGTCTCGTCGCGGAGCTTGTGCGACGCAGCGCGCTCGCTCTGAGAGTGCAGGATGTTGTCATCCGTGAACTTGGACCACGAGTCGGGGAGGCTCAGACTGCACACAAGAATATAGCTTTTATTCTATTAAATGAATGATGTAAATGCTTAATGTCTAAGATTTAAATCATGATTATATCTATTGAGTAGGTCGATGATGTCTAGGGGAATATCCATGAAAATTGTATTGTTTATATTCTTTAGTATATGGAATAATTTTGGTTTGGATGTACACTGTGAGGGATACGGTCGTTTAGTGGTTAGCACGTTTGCCTCACACCTCCAGGATCCGGGTTCGATTCCCGTCTCGGCCATGTGTGTGTGGAGTTTGCATGTTCTCCCCGTGCCTCAGGGGGTTTTTCTCCGGGTTCGATTCCCGTCTCGGCCATGTGTGTGTGGAGTTTGCATGTTCTCCCCGTGCCTCAGGGGGTTTTTCTCCGGGTTCTCCGGTTTCCTCCCCCGGTCCAAAAACATGCACGGTAGGTTGATTGGCAACTTGGAAAATTGTCCCTAGTGTATGAATGTGTGTGTGAGTGTGAGTGTGTGTGTGTGTGTGTTTGCCCTGCGATGAGTTGGCATTCCATCCAGGGTGTATCCTGCCTTCATGCCCATAGACACCTGAGATAGGCCCAGGCTCCCCGTGACCCGAGGGAAGATTGGATAAAGCGGTAGAAGAAGAAGATGTACACTGTTGTGTAAGGTGCTAAGTGTGTTTTAAGTCAAATGTATTCACTTTATTATGAAGTCATAAAGTCTTTTCTATTATGATTACCTCCTTTGCACAAATTTTATCTACCTGCCTCAGTCTTGGATGGAGGGCTTATCATTTTTCCAGAAACATTACAAGCTGTTTTTATTTATTTATTTATTTATTTTTATAGTAGCTTTATGAAAGAAAGATAAATGGTAAATAAAAGCAGGGAAATATTTTTATTTTAATGTAAGCGATTGGTAAATTGTAAAAAATTATAGATGGCATTCTCTTAAAACTAATTATTACATATGAAACGTTTTTTAAATAATTTAATTCAAATACATTTGAAAACCAGAGAAAATCCTATAATTTTGTGATTTTTTTTTTTTATTTATTGATTGAATTTTTTTTGGCTTATTTTTTTCTGAAAATGAACACAAGGTTGCAGTGAAACTCACGACGGATCGAGGCGCTCGACGCCTCTGTAGTAGCTGATGCCGTCCGAGGTGTTGCGCAGCTGATGACATCTGTCATCGATACGCTGGGCTGCAATCTTATCGCTAAAATCTCTCTCCAGTTCATGTTGCGCTGATCGATTTGACCTGTAAAAAAGTATATACGCTGTTTTTATTTATTCACTGTTGATTAAAGATTAATCAAAATAAATACATAAATACATAAATAACAACTCACGCCAATTGAGCTATGGCTTTGTCCAAGTTCCTCCTCATTCTCTCCTGACACGACTTTATCACCTCCACTTCCTGTTCAGCACATGTGTATAATAATACTTAGTGCTAAAGCAAAGCAGGTTAACCCTGAAATCCAAACATTTAATACTTTCTAATGCCTGAAATAAAGACTGTTTAAAGAAAGACTTAAAACGAATAATAAAAATGCCCCTCCCCTCCCCAAAAATGCCCCTCCCCCTCCCTAAGCCCCCTCCCTCCCAACTCACTCATTCATTTATTCATTCATCTTCTACCGCTATATATCCGATCCTCCCTCGGGTCACGGGGAGTCTGTGCCTATCTCAGGCGTCTATGGGCATTAAGGCAGAACACACCCTGGATGGAATGCCAACCCATCATAGGACACACACACACACACACTCATACACTAGGGACAATTTTCCAAGGTGCCAATCAACCTACCGTGCATGTTTTTGGACCGGGAGGGAAACCAGAGAACCCGGAGAAAAACCCCCTGAGACACGGGGAGAGAACATGCAAAACTCCACACACACATGGCTGAGACGGGAATCGAACCCCTCGACCCTGGAGGTGTGAGGCGAACGTGCTAAGCCACCACTAAGCCAATGTGCCCCCCTATCCTTATTCATATCAAGTAAATTATATGCAAATTTCATCACCTTGATCAATTGTTTTTCGACATCGTCATGGACCAGGTCAATGGACATCCTCTTCTCTCGATGAAATAAACATTCCTGGGACACCTTAGGAAAAAAAAATCACCTGTCGTCATCAAAGCTATATTTTTTATATTTAATAACATTTTAACTTTTATGAAAAGGAAAGGTTTGTGTTGTATATTGTGTTTTTTATACAATAACTAATTGTGATATATATATATATATATATATATATATATATATATATATATTTTTTTTTTTAAATAAAAATATAAACGCTCATTCAAAATTGCTCTTTAAAATAAAATTATGAATTATTTTACATTTATTTTACATTATAGAAATTAGTCTTTTAATATTAATTTCTTGTTAATACATTATTTTTTAAAATTATTTATTTCTATTTTTTGTGGTTTGCTTATTTGTAAAATATGGTAGAATCCTATAGTAATTATTTTCTGGAGACAAATTGCATACTATTTATATATACTTTAATTCAGAATGATCTACCATTCACATTTTTGTAAAGTGTCTTGTTGACGGCTATTTAACATGTAGTTTAACTATTTTAACTATTTATGGTGTAGCTATTCACCGAGTTATCACACCTTATTTATGTAAACAAAGTTGTTTGGGTATTAAATGACATCATTATTACAAAGGCACCATCTTTTCATTGGCCGTTTATTCGTTATTGACTCTTTTAGACAGTAATCTGATTTAACACTAACCTCGGGTACTAATATTCCTCACATCACTGTGACTTAATGAGGATTTGACCAAGCCCATAGGCTTCGGCTTTGACCTCTTGTGTCATGTCCACCATGGAACCAGCTTGTATTTACAAGCACCTTTATAATAAGTTACCAATTAATTAAAGCTCGCGAACAAACATGAAGGAAACAAATTGAGGAAAGAAATATGAATTGGAATCCTATGACCAAATATTCTCACAGGGACCCTGAAAGGTCCTGAAAGGTCCTGAAAGGTCCATTTTATACAGTACATGTGGCCTGTTAACCGTCTTATGCCCTGTACATTTGTTTTTTTTTTCGCTATCATTTTGTTTTATGATGCCCTCAGGTACAAATTATTTCCTCAGATATGTACGTAAATATCATCAAAAGCTATCACATGACCGCTGCACAACCAATTAAATGGTTTCCAAAAAAAAACAAAACAAACAAAAACATGCTCACCTGAAGTGGCCCCTCAGTCTCAGCAAGTGCCCTCTCCAGTCTTCTTTTCACCTCCGTCAACGCAGCTATCTCCGTCACCATGTTGTCAATCTCATGGCTTAACTCGGACCTCCAGAAGTTGATATCGTTGAGCCTCTCCCCGAGGTTCCTGCTGGTGGTCTCCTGAGTCCTGCGTGTCCACTGATCCCGGTCCTGCATCAACCGGACGGTGTCTTTCCTCAGCCGGTCGGCACTCTTTCGGGAAGACTCGGACTCTTTGTAGTTATTCTGGTTGGACTTGTACCAGTCTTCTGGTGTATAGCGAGTCATGAGTGTAGTCCTGTTGGATGGGAAGAATTTAGTTTTGGCCCGAATCATGTCCAGGTTTTCCCTTTGAGATGCGGGGAGGATGGAGGGAATGGCGCTCCCGGTCCTGAAGTACATGTTAGTCCTCCAGTTGGGGTTCTGGTTGGTGGTGAGGTTCAGCTGATGGCTCCTGTAGCTGGATGCTGTGGTGGAGATTGCCGGCAGGAAGTTGCTGCTCTTGGGCCGTGTGTATGAGGCCAGTTGTGTCAAACCCATCAGCTCCATGTTTGTCAGGCAGAAATATCTAGGTATTATAAGAAATGATAGTAAATAGGTTTTTCCACAATACACATTGGAATAGCTCCAGTGTTGGACTTGGGAAATATATTCATTGGTAATATTTAGGTCATGCTAAAAAGATTAAGGTTACTAAAGTTTAAAATGTTACCATCAAATAAAACCTCACCAGTCACAATCCTCACCCGGATCGCTCTCCGTGACTGCACTGTTACACACTGACTTGGATCTGAAAGACAGGACTGCTCTAATCTATTATTAATACACTGGTCAGCTATCCGTTGGCACTCAAAGCTCAATGGTTAATGACTGAATAAACCTGATTATTCACGGAGCTGCCACACAGACGGTTGCCACTAGAGATACCATGGTGAATAAACTCTAACTGTCTGAAATTCATTGTTACAGAAGGAAATGTATATGGACTAAATACAGGGTTGGATTAACTGGCGGACTGCTCAGTTATGGATTTACATGCAACCCTGTGGGGGGTAGGGGGTCATTTGTGGGGTTTGCTAGAAAGTTCTCCAAGTCCATTTTGGGACAGCGATTAGTGTTGAACAATAGTTTAAAATTATATATAAATTTTATATATATATACAAATTAAATTACATTTATTTTATTTATTTTTTTACGCAAAAGCAAATTTAGCATTTTCACATCCACACCACTTGATCTTTGATAAAGTGTATTGACTTTTCAGGTCATGGAAAATGTACCTAATGATCCATAAGTACATATTTGGAAATTGTTCTGTATGGCTCTGCATTAGTAATGAGGTTTCAGTTAATAGATTGTCTGTCGTATTTCTTAACGAAAAAGCCTGTCCATTTTTCTCTCCATTGTCTTTGCCTCAAAGCCACAGAAGGCTCAGTTTCTTGCCTGAAGAAACCTCATCTCATTGGGCAACCTGAGATCGATGAGTCAGCTCCCTGTCTGACCTAGTTATTAGGAAAATCAATTACAAATACAGAATTTCAGATCGGTAGGAGACGTACCGGAATATGTTTTGGACGCATAAGATGGTGCTTTTTGAATGTTCATTGGCATGATATGTCCCAATTTTTTACATCAGTACAAATGAGCAAAAAGAATGAGCAAAAAATCTTCTCCAAACTTCCCAAAACATTTTCCCCAAAAACTCGACCAAAACATTTTCCCTAAAACTTCCCAAAAAATCTTCCCAAAAACTCCCCAAAAAATCTTCACAAAAAATTCCCAAAAAAACTTCCCAAAAAATCTTCCCAATAAATCTTCACAAAAAATCCTCCTAAAACTTCCCAAAAAATCTTCCCCAAACTTCCCAAAAAATCTTCACAAAAAATCTTTACAAAAAAATTTCCAAAAAAATTTCCCCAACCTTCCCAAAACATCTTTCCGAAACCTCCCAAAAAAATCTTCCCAAAAACTTCCCAAATAATTTTCCCAAACTTCCCAAAAAATATTCCAAAAAACTTCCCGAAAAAAGGTTGTTAGTAAAGTCAGATACTCATGTACTAATGTACAAAATGTGGGACTTATCATGGAACTGAATGTTCAAATAGCAGATACTTTGAGATTCTGATGTGGGGTGTGTGGGGAGGCTTGGGGTGTAGTTAGCATTCCCTAAAGGTGTTCAGTAGGGAAGAGCTCTATAGCAGGATTTTCCACTCCATGTAATGTAATCCATATTGTTGGGAGGGTGTGGCTGAATGGTTTAAGGCGCTGGGTTACTGAATGGAACCTCAGGTGTTCGAGCCCCAGTACTGCCACCCTTGGGTCCTTCCAAAACAAGCTGGGATATGCAAAGAAAAGAATCCCCCTCCTGGGATTAATAACATATATTAAAAATAAATAAAAAGATAAATCTTCTACATGCAAGAAAGTCCTAACGGAGAAATAATTATG
The DNA here is from genome assembly GCA_030449085.1 of Kryptopterus vitreolus. NCBI lineage: Eukaryota > Metazoa > Chordata > Actinopteri > Siluriformes > Siluridae > Kryptopterus > Kryptopterus vitreolus. Next base: position 21,368,947 of record JACRUU010000015.1, read on the forward strand.
GGAGGGGATATTTCTTGGATGGCTAGGAATTGCTCTTCTTTTCTTAGGGATCGGTGTGTTTGTGCCTGACACGGTCCGATGATGATGTCCATGATAACTTTTTTCTTTTTTAGTATTAGTGAATGTAGATTACGGGTGAAAAAGCAATATTTTTTCATACAAATAAAAAAAGAAAAAAGGGAAAAGCAATATGTCTCCACCAGTGTTACAGTAATACTTGAATTGAAAGCACTTAATGAACCAATTTATTTCTGAATAGTTCCAGTAGATCAGCAGGTTTCATTTTTCCATGCAATGCTGACACAGGATATTTGCAGGCCAGTTCACTCCCGGCCCTCCCAGTAAGCATCACCGCATGAGAATCTTTTTTAAGCTAGCACCCATTTTGCAACCAATGAATTGGCCGCCCCATAATCCGGTCGCGCCAAATTTACCAAGCAGGAAAGCAAAAGAAAGCCGAGGCAACGGGTTACAATGAGTTCTCACACGCTCTGACTGCATCCATACTGTAGTCTGTACACTCTCAGAGGCAATGAATCAGAATCAGAATCAGAAAGAGCTTTATTGCCAAGACGGTTTGCACTTAAAAGGAATTTATTTTAATGACAGAAGCTCCTTCATTTTGAAGGATAAATGTTATTGCACATTTTTATAGAACAAATAAATAAATAAATAAATAAATAATGCACAGACAATTTTTGGAGAAATGGAATCGTCAACTGATTAGCTTCATAATAATAATAATAATAATAATAATAATAATAATAATTCATTCATTCATCTTCAACCTCTATATCCAATCTTCCCTCGGGTCACGGGGAGCCTGTGCCTATCTTAGGCGTCTATGGGCATTAAGGCAGGATACACCCTGGATGGAATGCCAACCCATTGCAAGGCATACACACACATTCACACACACATTCATACACTAGGGACAATTTTCCAAGGTGCCAATCAACCTACCGTGCATGTTTTTGGACCGGGGGAAACCGGAGAACCCGGAGAAAAAACCCCTGAGGCACGGGGGAGAACATGCAAACTCCACACACACACATGGCCGGGAATCGAACCCGGATCCTGGAGGTGTGAGGCGAACGTGCTAACCACTAAACCACCGTGCTCCCAATAATAATAATACAAATACAAATAATGAAATTTTTTTGGTAATCAATTTCCTTTGATTGTTTCATGTGTTTTCTGTACTGAGGTTACTTTGATTGTTTCATGTGTTTTCTGTACTGAGGTTACTATATCATCATATGCCTTCATATAAACATCAAATTCCCTTCTTTCGAAGAAATAAACATTCCCGGCTTGATTAAAAATGACATAAGAGCTGTTTTTGCCGGACATAAAGATCTGAATCTTTTAGAATGCACTCTACGACTGTTCACAGCTGCATGCGTTTATTATCTATAGCGTGTTTTATGTGGAAAGCAGGACAGATGGGACCCACACCCATTAGGAATGCTCAGAGGAAAAGCCAGGATTTGAACGAATATCCTGTTTCTTATGTATACCGAATGTTCAAATCTGGGACTTGAAATATTAGTGCCAAATAAACATTCTTTGAGGACTTCTCCAACCCGCCAGACCTTCTATGTTTATTTGCTCTAGTATCATACTTGAAACACCAATTAAAAATGTCTAATTTAATAAATAAATAATAACTTTTTTAGTAGCTAAAAACACACATTTCAGGCATGATCCATCGTCTATCCATTAAATATTGAAAAATAGTTCATTATGAAACCTTTTTTCAAAAAGATCACTTTTTTGGCCTGCGTCAAGCAAAATAAACAAGAAAACAACATTAAACTACTAGAACTAGGTTAATAACTGTCGAATGCATTAAAACTTGGTGAATCATGTCTGTGTTCTGTTGATTGGAGATCACTAACACAGGAAGACCTGTCATGTTATGATAGTTTTGTAGTTAAACTAAAAGCATTTCCACATTTTCTCAGTCCGATAAGAACTGACTGGATTCTGCACTAAAAGGCTGCTCGGCTGTAAGAACGCCACTTAGCAGGGAGGATAATTGGAATAAAGGTTTCAGTTTGCTAGAGAGCATAAAGACTGGACTCGGGAGTAATGGGAAAGGTCATGTGATCAAATGAGAGGAATTGTTCTCTTTGTGACCCTGATAAAAATGTTGCCCAATAAATGCCGATGTTTCCTCCGTAACGGCCTCTCAAGCACTTTTTGTATCGTCTGGACAACATTTTCGATTTTCACACTCGTAATATTTGGTCGCTTCATAGCCCCCACACAGCCTTCTTGACATTTTTCTCGTGCCAGTTGTCATATGCTGCCTATTTCAAATCAGGTCAGAGGGAAGAGAGTATCATGACAAAAAATGTCTTCTCAACCAATAAATGAATAAATAAATTAAAAAAAAAAATATATATATATATATATATATATATATATATATATATATATATATATATATATTTGCATCCACTATTCTCAATAAATTGACTGGATTATACCTGTATATATATATATATATATATATATATATAGATAGTCGAAGTAGTAACTTAACCTCACAGATACATTTATATAGGTATAATCCAGACAATTTATTGAGAATAGTGGATGCAAATATTCCACTATGCATCAGTGAGGATTAAGTTACTTCGAGAGGTCTTTTATAGTATATAGTATATCTCTCTCTCTATCTCTCTCTCTCTCTCTCTCTCTCTCTCTCTCTCTCTCTCTCTCTATATATATATATATATATATATATATATATATATATATATATATATATATATATATATATATATATATATGTATATAAACGTATATTACACTCAAATTTATTGAGAATAGTGGATGCAAATATTCCTCCATGCATTAGTGAGGATTAAGTTACTTCAAGGGGTCTTTATAGTACTATTTGATCACTAAAAGGCATGAAAAAATGTATCTGTAAGTTTATTAGAGGAAATAAGTAGGATTTGGGGAAATCGTATATTTGTAGTGTATCCTAGATTATAACATTCAATGTATAACATGTATAACATTAAATCTGGATTACATGACATCAATAAAATATCATTAAAACGATGAATTGCTTATACGAAATTCACATTAAATTGATTCATTAATGTGAATTTGTTGAACACCAGTACTATTAATACAATCCTTATAAAACGTCAATGTTATTTTTTGTTTTTAGAGGGTAAAACTCCCCCTGAATTAAATTTCCTTAAAAACAAAGAGTCCCTGAAACATGGTCTTCTTGTGAATAATTGATTATTCTGCGTCAGCTGACCATTAGCCTTTAAATTTACACTTTAACCCACTTTTTTAATATATTAGATGTGGCTCTTTCGATCATTTATGCTGCACATCATTGATTTGTGCCAACTCATTAGTCCCATTTTTCTTTCTAGCAATCATCTCTATTAAGATCCCTTGCGGCGGCGGCGGCCGACGACCGGTCTGTGTTAGTTGTCCTGGCTACTGTTGCTTGCTGTTGATAATTATGTCTCCAGTGGAGGGAAATCTGAGCTGTGAATCAGTGAGTCAGGTGGGTCACTTCGCTTCAGAGCTGCAGCTGAGTTACACGCCGCTTATCAATCATTCATCTCGACAGGAAAAGCGCACACGAGGCAATTTAACACGCCACAATCAAACGCAGGTCCTGTTACAGTCAATGCACCGACTTGGTTTTCACACTGATCACGAAGAGGGGCGGGACCAGGGATTTAGGGGCCGTCTTAAAAAGGCGTGGCTTTGGCTTATGCAAATGAAGATGCTCAACCTCCATGAACTTTCTCAGGGAAATTTAGGCTAAAATTAATACTCGAGGCCATGGATGGTTCTGAAGTTTACATAGTTGTATGTATGTATTGCTGTATTACATCTATATCTATTATATCTATATATTACATCTATATAGGTTTGCGATTTTAAAACAGTGCAGTAAATATTGACTTTTCCAATCATATGTGCTTCTTCCCAAAAAGTTGGAGGCACACCATTATATAGGATGCCACTGGATGTGGTAGCATTAAATATTCCCATGTGGATGAATGGAGAACTTATATAAGTTAGGGATTCTTTATCTTTTTATCACAATGTTAAACTTTTAATGCACATTGAATTGAATGAGTGCAAAACGCACACTCCAAAAATTAAGGGGAACATCTTCGACTAAATATGGTATGGAATTGGGTTCGTTTTGCATGGTCAATTTAATTAATATAATAGTGTATTGTAATGGGGCACGGTGGCTTTGTGGTTAGCACGTTCGCCTTCGATTCCCGTCTCGGCCATGTGTGTGTGGAGTTTGCATGTTCTCCCCGTGCCTCAGGGGGTTTTTCTCCGGGTTCTCCGGTTTCCTCCACGGTCCAAAAACATGCACGGTAGGTTGATTGGCACCTTGGAAAATTGTCACTAATGCATGAATGTGAGTGAATGTGAGTATGTGTGCCCTGCAATGGGTTGGCATTCCATCCAGGGTGTATCCTGACTAAATGCCCATAGACGCCTGAGATAGGCACAGACTCCCCGTGACCGGATTATTCAAAATTATGACCGGATATTCAAAAAATGAATTTCACTGTGCTGTAATGCATATGTGAGAAATAAAGGCTATTCTATTCCACTTTAAAATCTAAGGTATGTACAGAACAATGCATTTTGTCTAATGTTTCAGGCTCTGTGGTCACAGTGGGTCTAGAGCCTGTCCCAGAACAGACTCAGGAGAAAGCAGTATTAACTTATGTGTACTTTGATATTTATATACAATGACATGTAGATGGTGGTAATGTTGTTGACTATATATGCTATGCAGCTGCTCCTGAGAGAATCCAAAGGCTGCTCTGGTAAACATGTTCGAACATAAAAATTTTACTGCGGCAAAATTTGGAGTAAGAGTGACCCCACAACCCCTGGCACCTGAGTATGTATTAGGTATGTGTGTGAATGGTTTAACACTAGTGTTGGGAAGGTACATTTACATTCAAGGCATCTGGAAGACGCCCTTATCCAGAGCGACTTATAACTGAGCAATTGAGGGTTAAATGCCTTGCTCAAGGGCCCACTAGTGGCAGCTTGCTGGTGGGATTTGAATCCTTGATCTTCTGGTCCAGAGGCCAACACCTTAACCACTGGGCTAACACCTCCCTACAGGTTACAATTACACGTTTGTTCGTAGTAACTGTAATGAATTACTGTTACTTTTATTTCGTAATTAAACGACGTAACGGTGTTACATGTAACTAGCTACACCCCAACACTGTGTATGTGTTTATCTATATCTAATAAGCTGGCTAAACGTGTCCTTGTTTGACTGTAGGTGCGTTTCGAATAACAAATTTGCACAACATTTTTACGATATTTTCTAAATGTCGCTAAAATACCGTTGTGAAATAACGTGTTTCCATTAATCATATCACGTGACTAAAACTCGTCCTCTCGCGAAAAAATGGCGACAATAGGCAGGGCTTACTTATATCGCAGCCAACGCATTACCCGTTTTCATATTTAATCAGAGGCGTATGCGCTTGTTCTGGGAGGCAATAGTGCAGGATTTCACGGAGGACATGTGGATTCCTGCGGATGAATGCGACCACTTTTTGGAGCTGTGCAGTGCAATAAGGTGTCACGACCATGTCTCCTCCCAGCTCTGCGATTCCACGCTCCCAGTCGCCTAGCTACTGATGAGCTCCAGCTGTGGCTAGTTGGTGCCATCAGTGGCCATGCCTACTTAAGCCCGGTCTTCCCTCCATTCCGCGTCCGGGCTCGTGATTCTATGATTATTAGACATGCATCCTTTACCCAGAGTCGTGACTAACCTCTCTCTCTCTCTCTCTCTCTCTCTGATTTCCAAATCAGGTTCCGTTCCCGCCTGCTCCGGATTCCTGGACTTCCAAGTCCCGCTGAGCCTGCGCTCTCACCCCAGTCACGGACCTCCTGAGATCCACGAACTACGACACGGGCCGTACAGGGCTGTACACCCGTTCTGGCTGCTCATTTTGAGTAGCGTCTCTTTTGTTCTCCATTCTAAAAATAAACATCTTGAGTTGATCCCGGTGCTTGTGTGTGTCTGTCCATTACATAGGGTTTCTTGTAGCACCTGCAGCATCACAAGGGAGCCAGAGTCCACAAATAAGTGCATAACAACTGCAGTTTATAAACTGGTTTCTTTAATTAGTTTAATAAATAACTGTGTCTCATCTTCAGTCCACACATACCGTGCCATCTTTAAAGAATGATCATATGACTGCCTGGAAATATCTTCTTATTTCACGCATTATTATTGTCTAAAAACTCACCTCGTGCGAATATATATGTAAAAAAAAAACGTTGTTTTGCAAATTTGACACTTTTCCATTCGCCATATTCTGAATTCGCTATTTCAATTTACGCATTTTGAAGGGTCATGGAAACGCACGTTGTACCTTAAAGGCAATATTGTACCCCTATGATGGCTCGAGTTTAGTCAAAATGTAATGATATATCTAATCCAAACACCACATTGGTTTAGCTCCAGCACTGCAACCTATCAGTGCAAGGCTACATGGCTGAATTAGACATTTATCTTACCGAGCCCACATCCCTGCATGTTTCCGAGACGAGGGGGGAAAAAAACAGCGAACCTAGATGTGCACCATACAGTAAACTGAACTGTAATAGGATTAAACACTCAAGGTATAAGACGTCTACTTCTTTCTTTACACCATTGTGCTGTTAATGTGTTTATTTTTCTAAATAACAAAACGAAATCTGAATTGCACAGAATGTAAGCAAGGATAAGGATATAAGGATTTGTTTACATATTAGCTGTTTCTATTAAATGGATTGGTTTTTTCCTGACCTGTATTTGTTTTTTGGTGTTCAGCCAAGTTCTCTGAGAACTAACATCTCTATCGCTTCCTGGAGAAGGTAAGATAACACAGCACCACTTCCTGCCAGCTCCATCCATTCAAGCCAATAGTTATTGGGGTGGATGTGTGGTGCGTCTCTGCGTGAACTTAGAGTGATATTAAAAAACTGGGTCATGTTTTTTGTTATTTCTCCAGGGACTGATACACTGTAGTGGTGTCACAATTGACAATTCGATCTGACACTGGCTTAGTGGTTAGCACGTTCGCCTCACACCGCCAGGGTAGTGATTACAGTCTTGGCCATGTGTGTGTGTGGAGTTTGCATGTTCTCCCCGTGCCTCAGGGGGTTTTTCTCCGGGTTTTTCGGTTTCCCCCTGGTCCAAAAGCATGCACGGTAGGTTGATTGGCACCTTGGAAAATTGTTTCTAGTGTATGAATGTGTGTGTGTGTGTGTGTGTGTGTGTGTGTCCTGTGATGGGTTGGCATTCCATCCAGGGTGTATCCTGCCCTAATGCCCATAGACGCCAGGCTCCCCTTGACCCGAGGGAAGATCAGTTATAGCGGTAGAAGATGAAGATGAATGATATATATATATATATATATATATATATATATAGATGTGCATTCACAACAGGAACCTGAATGCACCACCGGCTTAAAGGGAAAGGAACCCAAACCGGAACATAGTTCTTAAAGGAGCCATGTGCTGTATGTAACTATTAAAACTACCACAAAAATGTTTACATAGAAATGAATTAACAAGTAATTAATATTAACAGAATAATTTACACAGTGCAATAAATATAAAATAGTGATATGTTTAGAACATCTGTCACACAATGTATTTATATATATATATATATATATATATATATATATATATATATATATATATATATATATATATATATTATATTTACACATGCATATTTTCTTTTAATCATATCTCATTGGTTCAGATTTGCCCTATGAAGTCATGCCTATCCAACTGGAAAAGTTCGTCCTCCAGGCCAAAGACTTTAACCTAGAGCGTGAGTGTAACCTTAGAGCAACCTATATATGTTGCAGCCTTGCATCTTTCAGCTGGCTGGGCTGCCTCGCCGCATGCCGCACGTGTCCGAGGGGCCAAAACCAAACTTTTAGCATCAATAGCACTCTGATTCTATTTAGCGAGTTCGTAAAACTTGTAACTTGTTGCACCCTTGCAGATTTTGATCGTAGCACTCCCGCATTTGTCCTTCAAAACAATAAAAAAGAACTTTTTGACAATTGTTGCCTCAGATATAATGTACTCATTTGGATCAAACATGAGCGTTAATGAGAACATTCCAAATTGTGTGTACAGTGGGGCGTCATTTAAAAAATAAATAAGTAAATAATGTTGTGTTGCTAAAGGTATTTCAACAGTCTGCAGGATGGGTTTCAACTGAGCAAAGAGAGAGAGAGAGAGAGAGAGAGAGAGAGAGAGAATCCGGGTCTTGGGTATTGGAGGCGGCATAGCTGGGCTTGGATTTCGGTCATGCCATGGGTGTAGCCGTTACCTAAGTGGAGAGGAGATGGATTGCTTAGACATATCTATCATTCTTGTCTCCCAAATATGTTACTTAATGATGGCAAACTCGCTCCAAAAACACGTCTGAGAGGAAGAAAGATTGTTTAAACAGTAGTATCCTCACTCTCCCGTTTACTTTTCTTTCTCACGGGGTCCATCATTCAACACTTGACACATCATTCAAGACTTGAGACTTGTTCCTTTAAACCAACTCTAATATGTGGTTCTCCGGTTTAAACAATCAGAATCAGAAAGAGTTTTATTGCCAAGAAGGTTTGCACTTTCAAATTATTTGGTTATTGTACCTTTTTAAGACAAATAAATAAGTAAAGTAATTATTGCACAGAGAAGTACGACATACAAGTAACGTTGTTATTGCATATATTTCTATTTACCGTTTCTATTTTGTTTGTTTTTTTCTATTTTGTCATATTCATTAATACGTTGTTTGTCATTTCAGACCTGAGCGTATGGAAAACGTCTGATGTCATTTCAATAAAGCAGTCTGCATTGTCGTCGTTTATCAATAAATTGTACGAAAAAATAGACGAAACCTTTGGAGATATTTAAATTCTCTAGACGGATACAGATAGAGTAGAACTAGAGTAGTAACAGTGTTGGGAAGGTAACTTTGGAAATGTAACAGGTTACAAGTTACAAATGACCACTAATAAGTATAACTAAATAATAAAAAGTATAACTTTTTCAACGACTTTCTAAAGTAAAGTAACTGATAACTTGTTGATTACTTTCATTTGTCCACTAGGTGGCACTTACCGCAATTAGCATTCTAAGGGGGAAAAAATAGGCTTTTCGGAAGTGAGTGAGCTGCATCAGAATCAAATTGTTGGGGGGGGGGGGGCGATTTTTGTAGAGAGGGGAGGGGATTTGTAATCTTTAACATTTCATTTTCAAAAGTAACTGTAATTGAATTACACGTTTTTTTTTTCTCAGTAACCGTAACAAATTACTTTTATTTTTGTAATTCAATTACGTAACACCGTTACATGTAACTAGTCACTACAGATTAGTAATACAGCTTTACAGGGTACATTTTTAAAGTTCAGCTTTAAAGTTCATTAATTAAAGTTCTATCATTGTTGAGGTCTTACACACAGTCTATAGTCCTAAACCATTGTAGTAAAATGTGTATATTAATTACACTTGCTCTGTATCTTCACAGCTTTATAGGCTGTTCCTGTGGATCAATCCCCAGCAGTACAGAGTCGTCTTCAAGCGACTTTGCTTTTTCATTCTTCTTCTACCGCTTTATACGATCTTATCCGAGCTTTATCTGACGCGGAGCCTGTACCTATCTCAGGAGTCTATGGGCATTAAGGCAGGATACACCCTGGATGGAATGCCAACCCATCGCAGGACACGCACACACTCACACACACACACATTCATACACTAGGGACAATTTTCCAAGGTGCCAATCAACCTATCGTACATGTTTTTGGACCGGGAGGAAACCGGAGAACCCGGAGAAAAAAAACCCCTGAGGCACGGGGAGAACATGCAAACTACACACACACACACATGGCCGAGACGGGAATCGAACCCGGACCCTGGCGGTGTGAGGCGAACGTGCTAACCACTACGCCACCACCGTGCCCCCTCGACTTTGCTTTGTATTATTTTTATTATTATTATTATTATTATTATTATTATTATTATTATTATTATTATTATTATTATTATTATTATTATTATTATTATTATTATTATGTTTTTACACAATGCTTCCATTATTTCTTTTAGTATATTTTCAGTCACAGATTTTTCTCGTACACATGAAGTAAAATTGCACAGTGCGGATGAGTTCTGAGAAATCATTTGCATACGTTTGTTTTTTTTTTTTTTTTTATAACCTTCTCAATCCAGGCTTGTTAGATTCAACAGCTTGCAGTGTGCAGGGCGAGTATTAAGTGCGAGTGCTGTTCTTATTGGGGTAAGGAATCTCGCAGTTATGTAACTGCGTCATCCAAACGCATGCCTGCTACATTCCAAAGTTTAATAAAACCACTAAATATATTCAGAAACGTGTGGACTTTTGACAAGGCTCGCTTCTGGTGCTTCATATTCGTTGCAGTTTTTTCCTTAAGACAATTTGACTTTTATTTATTTTATTTTTTAAGTGAAAAATAAATGAACAATTTTAGAGCAAATTGTTTCTTCTCAGCCGTGATAATGGAGAACAGAGGGTTGAGGGCCTTGCTCAAGGACCCAAGAGTTAGGGGATTGAACCCCTGGCCTGTTGTTCAGCTCAGTTGTTCATATTTCCCAAAAAATTTCCCTAAACACACGATATAAAGGTTATATAAAGGTGCAAGGTGATTTAATTCATAGCTGTCAAGGTGCAATAACATTCATTCATTGATTCATCTTCTACCGCTTTATCCGATCTTCATTCCGGGTCACGGGAGAGTCTGTGTCTGTCTCAGGCGTCTATGGGCATTAAGGCAGGATACACCCTGGATGGAATGCCAACCCAACGCAGGACACACACTGCCAATCAACCTACTGTGCATGTTTTTGGACCAGGAGGAAACTGGAGAACCCGGAGAAAAACCCCTTGAGGCACGGGGAGAACATGCAAACTCCACACACATGGCTGAGACGGGAATCGAACCCGGACCCTGGAGGTGTGAGGCGAACGTGCTAACCACTAAGCCACAGTGCATTATATAATGTTTTTATATATATATATATATATATATATATATATATATATATATATATATATATATATATATATATATATATATATATATATATATATATATAAAGGTTGAAAATAACAAAGCATAATAAAGCATTGGGATCTAGACTGGAAGATTGCAGGTTGAGAAAGGCCCTTAACCTTCAATTGCTCATTTGTATGTCACTCTGGATAAGAGTGTCTACTAAATTATGTAAATGTGTTTGAGACGAGGCAAGGTGATCGTGTTTTTCACTTTTCAAATTTTGATATGAATAGAGGAACTTCATTTATTTATTCCTGTTCATATTTGATTTATTGTTGCTTTAGTCAATCAATCAATCAATTATTTGGTGCATTGGTAAATACATTCATTGACATATTACGTACTTATGTAATGAATGAATGAATGAATTCATTAATACAAAGGTCTAACTGCTATTAAGAAAATGTAAAAAAAAATATTATAAACAGTTGTTATATAAACAGAGAGCTGTTTTTTTTCTGCTTGTCTAAACTGCGGTTTATTCAGTCAGGTATAAACACAGTAATTGCAGTCAAGCACAGACTCAAATAAATCACATTCAGGTCGCTTCCGAGTGAATTTTCTAGGCGCGACCTGACATCTTTCTGCAGCATGTAACCACTGAAAGAGATGTGTTGAATAAAATGGCGCCCTATTATGTCTAATATGTGTGCTGAATATCCCCCGGGCTAAATTATTCAAAACGTGAACCTCCCGCAGAGCACTGTAGTGTTTAACGAGCACACAGGACCAGCTATATTAAGCCTTTAGATGTGTCTCAAAAATGGTGCAAACATTACATCATTTCCACAAGTTTTGGTGATAGATCATGATTAGAATCGTGTTTGTGTTATGATTGTGCATCCATTGCAGGAACCTTCTATTCAGAAAGAAAAAGCTGCTCGATGACATCCTGTGTACATGAGGGAGGATGTGTTATTGGGGTAAAGTGATTAGTAATGATTGACTCAGGAACAGTGGATGTCCGTTTTTGCCTTATAATATATAATATAAATTAGTCTGTGTTTTATCATTGGCAAATATTACCAAACAATAAAAGGTGAACCAAATAGATCAAACTCAATGACAATGTCTTTTTTTTTAAGGATCCTAATTTGCATGCTGTTCTGGGATTGGTTCAGGTGTTTAGTGACATCACAACACAAATGTTCTATAACTAAATATTCTATTTATAGGTACATAATTGTATACGGGGCATGGTGGCTTAGTGGTTAGCATGTATGCCTCACACCTCCAGGGGCCGGGTTCGAATCCCTTCTCGGCCATGTGTGTGTGGAATTTGTACATGTTCTCCCCGTGCCTCAGGGGGTTTTTCTCCGGGTTCTCCGGTTTCCTAACCCCCGGTCCAAAAACATGCACGGTAGGTTGATTGGCACCTTGGAAAAAATGTCCCTAGTGTATGAATGTGTGTGGGATTGTGAGTGTGTGTGTGTCCTGAGATGGGTTGGTATTCCATCCAGGATGTATCCTGCCTTAATGCCCATAGACGCCTGAGATAGGCACAGACTTTCCGTGACCCGAGGGAAGATTGGATAAAGCGGTAGAAGATGAATGAATGAATGAATGAATAATTATATATGCTTGTTTTTTTTAAATACATTTTATACAATCAAAAGTCTCAGTATAATGTAAGCTGATTGCTCGAGTCAATGGCGGATTAATTCGACCCTGTCAGCAGTGAAGAGGCTCGGTATAGGCCCTCCAAAGAGCGCATGCCTAGCAGGCGTGTGTGTGTGTCGGTAAACCGCCAGCCAAAACTCGGTCCTGCTCAGAATGAATGCACGGCTCTGTTCACCGTGCCAGTCATCACATTCCAGCCGAGGCACGGCATTCGGGCAGCAGCCGCCAAGCCTGGCATCTCGCCTCCTCACAATACAGCAGACTACTGAACTGACTGGCCATAACACACACACACACACACACACACACACACACACACACACACACACACACTGTACACTGATGGTGGCCATTGTGTGCTGGTATTCTCTAATGTAGGTGTCAGCCCAGAGAGCAAAACCGTCTCCTTTTTGTTTTTAAAGCATAGCAACAGAACAGAAAGTCTTTACATGAACAATGCTATTAAAATCACAATAGAATAAAATGAAATGTTTGAAAGATTTAACAATACACACATTAGAAAAAGATAGCCGTGAGAACATTCGCTGTACCGTATGTTGTATTAAGATCTTTTAATTACATTTATTTTCATTCATTTCAATCCTAAAACTTGAGGATAAAATATTACATGTGGAGAGGTACAGGTACAGGTGGAGAGGACAAAACAGTCAAGTCAAGAGGTTGTATATATATATATATATATATATATATATATATATATATAAATAATAGAGCTACAAAACACAGAGCTGAGGACTAGGCTAAGTTAATCCTAGCTCCTAGCTACATGAAGTGTTGACCGTGTGCAAAACATGGGCAAACAAAACAGTGTATAACTGACATCATGAGACCACACTATATATTTATATATATATATATATATATATATATATATATCTATATATATATATATATATAGATATATATATATATATATATATATATATATATATATATATATATATATAGTGCAATTGACCAATCAACAGGATCTTATACACACAAATACCCACAAAAAGTGTCTTTCATGCCTCATACCCGCTCACCTTCACGCACACCCCCCATGCCCCCATAGCTCCCCCCCCCCATTTCCGGTCCCCCTTCAACTGCACTCCAAGGCACTGAATTTTCTGATGAATGAATTTTATTTACTGGTGTTAAGAAAACACATCATTAGTAGTAAACGTGTCAAAAGCATAGTCAATATTTTTTTCTTGTGAAAAACTAATTATATTCTGTATTATATACTGTTTATATACTGTATTTTCATGTAGAAAACAGACTTTGTGCACTAAGCCTATTACTGTTCACAAAAGTGTTGTTCTTGAACTAATGATATTGCTTCCTGGATATTTCCTGGAAAACTCAAACACACCCTTTCGCTCTGGGCTTCACCTTTTCACCTGCAGGTTATGCAGAGTTTGATGCCAAACGTACAGGATTTCCTGTGCCGCGCTTAACCCGGAATTCCACAACAGACCTTGCTTTACACATGCAAGTAGAAATGTTTATTAGGCAGTGAAGCTTTAGAAAGGAGATTCTTGTTTTGTCATAAATAAGACTTTAAAAATGTTTATTTTGCGATTTTCCACGGATTATATTACATCTTTTGCAGACATAAGTCTTATCTATTCTGAATATCATACTACAACAATTATAAGTATGTCAGTATGTCAGTATGTAGAGGTCGGAATTAATTGTTAGAATAATTGCTTCTTATGTTTAAAATAATACAAATATCATCTATTCATCTTTTACATATATGTTTTTTGACATATTTAATATATCATCAAAACACAAATGCTTTAGGATCACAAGGACATAAAAAAATATATTAATAGATTAATTAATAAGTCATGTCACATAATTGTTTTAAGAATAAGGCCCAGAGACAATTTCTACTAAAAACATTGTCCTAAAAACATTATTATTATTATTATTTTTATTATTATTATTGTTATTGCTATTATTATTATTATTATTATTATTATTATTATTATTATTATCATCAACCATTCATTCATTCATCTTCTACCTCTTTTATCCGATCTTCCCTCGGGTCACGGGGAGTTTGTGCCTATCTCAGGCTTCTATGGGCATTAAGGCAAGATACACCCGGGATGGAATGCCAACCCATCGCAGGGCACACACACACATTCACATTCACACACATTCATACACTAGGGACAATTTTCCAAGGTGCCAATCAACCTACCGTGCATGTTTCTGGACCGGGGGGAAACCGGAGAACCCGGAGAAAAAACCCCTCAGGCACGGGAAGAACATACAAAACTCCACACACACACATGGCCGAGACGGGAATCGAACCCGGACCCTGGCTGTGTGAGGCGAACGTGCTAACCACTACGCCACCGTGCCCCATCATCATCATCATCATCATCATCATCATTATTATTATTATTATCATTATCATTATCATTATTATTATTATTATTATGAATGTATTTATTTTAATAGATAGAATGTTAAACAGATGCACACCTTATTCTCCAAGACCATGTATAGGGGTTACAAACAATTATGCACACAATCCAGAACTCAGGATTTGTGACAGCGCCCCTTTTGGGTAGGTCCATGTGACTGCAGGCCGCTTGAGATGTGCGATCGGTAGCACACAGTGGCATGCTCCATGTTTTAATTCCTTCTGGAACATCATCAGCTATGGAAAGAGTGAGTCATTCAGCAACACACACACACACACACACACACACACGTTGGAAGACTGTCCTGCAGCGACACTCAGATTGGAATTCATAGCCATGAGACACTGTAAAATGTCATGATATCATGTTTCGCATATAGTAAAACTGACAGGACTATTCGGTTACATGTTTGCGTCTAAAAGCAGGTGTGTGTTGCATGAGCACCGTGAAATGTGACTTAATAACCCTGTACTTGTGGTGCAGATGGAGTTAGACATGACGCACACAAGTAAGCTGTGGCTTATGCATAAATCCTATACATTAATTGTGCAACCTGAACACACCATCCCCACCGTGAAGCATGGTGGTGGCAGCATCATGCTGTGGGGATGCTTTTGCATATGTCATAAAAATATCAGGCCTATATTTTATTAGTACATATTTTTTTCAGACCTTTTTGCTACTTGAACCAGATACCACTAATGATATATAGTACTAAAACCCAGTACTATCAACCTAACTAGTAGTGAGTATTGTGTGACATCATTAGTTAATTTCTTAATGCCATTTTCTCTCAAATGTTTTATTTCTAAGAAGGTATAATGAAAATGTTGTTTTCAACAAATACAGTATATTACAAAATGATTCCCTACCCATAACTTAAATGTATTTTCTTGGTATTATACATGACGGACCATCATAAAGTATGGCAGAATTGTGAAGTGGAAGGAATGGTATTAACATTTTTTTAACAAATAAAAATCTGAAAAGTGTGGCGTGCATATGTATTTATCCCCCTTTACTCTGATACCCCTAAATAAAATACAGTGCAATCATGCACTCCACCAATCTGGCTATTATGGAAGAGCGGCAAGAAGAAAGCCACTGCTGACAAAACATTTGAAGTTTACTATAAGGCATGTAGGAGACAAGCATGTGGTCAGCTTGGACCAACTTTCTGGCCTAAATGCGAAACGCTTCGAGTTTCGAAACACTTTCACAGAACACCGTGAAACATGGTGGGGGCAGCATCATGCTGTGGGGATGCTTTTCTTCAACAGGGACAGGGCAGCTGGTCAGAGTTGTTGGGAGGATGGATGGAGCTAAATACAGGACAATCCTGGAAGAAAACCTATTAGAGGCTGCAAAGGACGCGAGGCTTAGGGCAGAGTTTCACCAGGACAGCAGGACAACGATCCTAAACACACAGCAATGGAATGGTTGAGATCAATATATATATATATATATATATATATATATATATATATATATATATATATATATATATATATATATATATTATAAAATTGTGTTTATAATGTGTAAATATTCAAGTAGTATGAATACCTTTGCAATGCACTATATATAAATTAAAGATTTTTAAAGCTTTTGCCTAATATAACGCCTAAAGCCCTATCTATCCTGTCTCCTATTGGTGGACGTCTGATGATTTTCATTGGCTAAAGTTTGTATTGTGATGGCATTTGGTAGCTTCATTTTATTTATTTACTTGTGATCCTAAAGCACTGTTTTGATGATTAAGCGAAAATGAATGTGTGTGTGTGTGTGTGTGTGTGGGTGGGTGGGTGTGTATGTGTGGGTGAATAAGGGCCATGCCTGCCTAAGCGAAGCTGACAGGCCGGTTGGTGTCACTGCATGGACACACACCCCCCCCTCGATCCAGATGTGTCCAGTCGCTAACAGATGGGACGTGTTGTATCCAGTGCATGTGAATGTGTGAGTCAGTATAACGAGGGGAAACCTAACCTCAGTGGTTATTTTTATAATCAACGCAGCATGTCTGTGACTAAGAAACGGGGCGAGGAAAAGGAAAGATGTCCGATCTCTCCGTCTCTCCCGCAGCATATTTTTTACATGAATGAAATGTAGAGTTAGTCATATCCAGCAGGTCCGCTGTGAGTAATATGTAAACTATTCTGCTTATATCTTGACCATGTGTGGTAGAAAGACCATGTATGCTTATTCTAAGAAAACTGTGCTTCATAGTTTTAGCCACCATTCATAAAAAATTTTTACTAAAAAAAATAAAGTAATTTTCTGATAAAAGCTTTATTTTGAATATTGCCTATTTTGCCAGCTTTATTTGGCTAAAGGGAAATGTTTTACCTAACTTGCTATTTTAATGCTTCTAAATAAACGTCTCTGTGCTGTGCTCTGTGCTGGGTGAGTTCATGCTGAGGGGAATTGTGCTAACATTACCACCTATCGGGCATTTTCCGACTTAAAAACAGTTAAAAGACCTGTTGCAACAGGGAAATAAATACAGCCAACGAAAAGCCATTTCTTATCCTGAAACCCTTATTATAAAGGACACGAGAAAATACGAAACAGTCCGTTGGTAATTTCTGATAAACAAACATATCATAATAACCAGAATGTAATATTTGAATTGAATTCATTTTGCTTTTATTCATAGTGGATAAATGTCACAAAGCAGCTTTACAGAAATAAGTAGATTAAGAAACAAATATCTCAATGTCTCTAGAACTCTAGAACTGGTGTGGAAGTTGATATTAGGAGTCTTTACACAAATCCAAATTCAAAGAATCCCTTCATTGTATCTTCATTATGCTGTTTTTTCACTGCTGTAGTCCATTATAGCACATCTGTATGTATAAGTTGCAGTCCCAGGTGGTAGCCCATTGGTTAAGGTGTTGCACTCTGGACCAAAAGATGATGGGTTCAAACCCCACCACCACCAAGCTGCTATTAGTGGGCCCTTGAGGAAGGCCTTTAACCCTCAGATGTAAGTCGCTCTGGATAAGAGCATCTGCCAAATGTTTGTTTATTTGTTTTTTTTTGGTTGTCCATGTGAAGGCCATTCTCACCTGCAGTGTGTAGTCTCTCATAAACGAGTCTCCATCCAGGAAATAGCATAAATAAATCCCTGGAAAGGGATTCAACAAGCAGAAGAGGGACCTGATAATCGTCAATAAGCCGGCTGGGATCATGTTCCTCTTCCTGAAAATACATTTTAGCATTTACACCAAGAATATACAAATATTTGCGCCTGTGCTGATATTGCATTCTACTCATACAGTGATTTTAAACAAAATGGCCCGATTACTCCAAACCAACGCAGGAGATTACTATGAAGATGATTTTTTTTGCTATACACGATGAAACTATTAAAAGAATGGTTATCACATCTAAAATTACAGCTATAGCGTGTTAGTACAGTCACAGAGGTAGGTAGCGGTGGACAGTATAAGAACAATAAGCAATGTTCAGTCCTGAATTTAAAAATAAATTATACGACTTATACGAAGGACGAACACATTGCACAGCCTCGGTGACGCCGCTCTATAACAGAGCACAGTCAGTACAAGTATTTAAGTATTTAAGAGGTACTGTAGGTCTTTCATACATACACCACAAGACTAATATTTTTCCGGCACGTAATGGCAAATTTACACTGGAAACTTTTGAAACTATAAACAAATCGTAAATAAACAAATCACTGCTTTGAGACTTGTAAAAAGATAAAAATGATCATAAGAGGTGGGGCAACCAATCCTACGTATGTAGACTAGATTAGATGAACGCTATTATTAATATCCCTAGTACTATTACTGCTACTATTCTAATTTTCGCTGTTGTCTTTATTACTGATACTACTATAGAAGAATAGAATAAGAACTACTATATATTATATACTATAGTACTATAGTATAGTACTATATACTATATAGTACTATATACTATATATATATATATATATATATATATATATATATATATATATATATATATATATATATATATATATATATATATATATATATATAGATGCTGGTGCATACATGATTTCCAATATGACATCATATTGGTTTATCTGTTCTGAATTATTGCACATTGACCATTTTCTTGACTAGGATTGCATGCCTATTGCATATGCGCAATAATAATAATAATAATAATAATAAGACTAGGGAAAATAAGAACAATAGTAACATGTCAGTAATATGTGATAGTAATATGCTTGTTCAGTGGTTGTGAATATACATTTTTACGACTTCCGCACTCCGAAAATATAAATATGGTAAAACACAAGTGAGCCTTATTCATCCGGACCGAAATAAAACAAGTCTGGAAAATAGTCTTTCCATTGACGGACATATGAATAGTCTCTGTGAAGTCCCAGAAGCGAGATTTTTCCTCTGCGGAGCGACTAATTAAGATGCCGATCGGTGTAAAGTCCGTGCGCTCTATATGCCTGAACACTGAGACTGATTGTCTGAGAGGGAAAGAAAAAAAAAAAAGTCATTTGTGTGTGGAGCATGGGAGCGTTTCACCCTCCCTCCATCGCATTCCACAGTTATGCTTGAGAAAGCCGCTTGAGAAGACAAAACGCTTGGAAATATCTACATCTCGATCAGGATCAGAGGCTCTCTCTGTACTGCACTGACATTTATTTTTGTGTTGTTGTTTTTTTTTTCTTTTCCTTTATGCTTTTGTCGCTTTGTTTCCTGACCCTAAAATATTACCCGGGCCTGCCTGCCTGCCTGCCTGGTCCTGCTCATTCATCTTCCGGATGATGTCCCTCTGAAAAGAATAGAGCTGTTCATTCTGGGCAGTGAAGGATGGAAAGAAGGGACTTACTAAGACAGTTGTTTGTCACACCACCATCCTGTTCCCTTTCATTATTTTCTGTTTTAGGAGACAATTGGGACAGTCAGAGGAGGGGAATACAGTGTTCACATTTTTTTCCCCTCACTTCATCCAGAATAGATTCAGATATTTAAAATCTTATAGACAATAAAAAAAAAAATTATATAGATATATAAATATATCTATATATATATATATATATATATATATATATATATATATATATATATATATATATATATATGTGTGTGCCCTGTGTGATGGGTTGGCATTCCATCCATAGGGTGTATCCTGCCTTAATGCCCATAGACACCTGAGATAGGCACAGGCTCCCCGTGACCCGAGGGAAGGATCGGATATTTAAAGCGGATAGAAGCGGTAGAAGATGAATGAATGAATATATATATATATATATATATATATATATATATATATATATATATATATATATATATATATATATATATATATATATATATTCAGCATTAGACGAATCATACCTGAAACATTCCTAGACTTTAGTAAATGTACGGGGGAGAAACATGCAAACTCCACACACACACACACACACACACACGGCCAAGACGGGAATCGAACCCCGACCCTGGAGGTGTGAGGCAAATGTGCTAACCACTAAGCCACCGTGCCCCTTAAATCGTTACAGTCACTGAGAAATGTTAAAGATTTTGGAAATGTTAAAGATTACAAACCCCAAAGACGCTGCACAGTCTAATCCCCCCCCCCCCCCCCCCCCCCCCCCCCCCCCCCCCCCCCCCCCCCCCCCCCCCCCCCCCCCCCCCCCCCCCCCCCCCCCCCCCCCCCCCCCCCCCCCCCCCCCTACACCCGCCCCCCCCCCCCCCCCTCCCCCCCCCCCCCCCCCCCCCCCCCCCCCCCCCCCCCCCCCCCGCCACCACGCAGGTCAAATCGTCGTAAAATATAACCTACTTTTCCTTAGAAGGTTCATTACAGTACGCGCCACCTAGTGGACAAATGAAAGTAATCAAATGTAATCAGTTCCTTTACTTGTATAACGTATTTAAAAACTTACCCTACTTTTCATTTGAATAGGGTCATTTATAATGTATTACAAGTAAAAGTAACCTTTTCAACACTGGTAATAATGGATGCAGACGGACGTGGACATCCAGAGGTGATGCCTTCGAATCGACACGCATCCAAGGAGAGGTGAGAGGGAGGCGTGGTGGTCTCTGCAAATCAAGGGGGCAAAGCAACATTTTTACTGAAGGAAATTGGTGTCATGTCCTCTACCAGGCAGGCAAGGGGTGTGACATCCTCAGCTGGAAAGGATGGTGGGAGATTGTTGTATTGGCATTAGGTGGTTCCTCAGTGCAAAATAAGCCTTAACTTGATGCATTCGAGATCACGCCTCGCTAAAGCCCATGCTTCCTCTATATAACGGCTTCCTGTTTGGCAGTCAAATCAAGTAGGCTTTTATTGACATTCCAAACAAATACAGCACAGTACACAGTGTAATAAAACAATGTACAACATTCCTACTTTTTTTTCCCAGATGGCAGGAGAGTGAAGAGTGTGTGTGGGGGGTGTCTGATATAAGCAATGATATGGGTAGCTTGTGGATATGGTGGTAAATGACATTAATAGAGGGACGCAATGATCTTCTGTATACACTGTAGGGTCAGGAGAGGTGGTGAGTTCTGTGTTACCGATCAAAAGGTCAGAAGATCAGGCAACAATGTTGACAAGAAGGGGTGTGGTTCAGTGGTCTAAGGCGCTGGGCTGCTGATTGGAAAATCCGGGTTCGAGCCCAGGTGTGGCCAAGTTACCACCCTTTGGTCCTTAAGCAAGACCCTTAACCCTCTGTGCTCCAGGGCGCTGTATCATGGCTGACCCTGCGCTCTGACCCCGGCTACCAACAACAAGCTGGGATATGCGAAGAAAGAATTTCACTGTGCTATAAATGTATATGTGACAAATAAAGGCTATTCTTCTTCTTCTAAGATGCCACTTCTGGTCCTTGAGGACGACCCTAAAGTTGTATGATGACTGACCATGTGCTTTTGCCCAACCTTCTTAACATTATTGAGTTAGCGGGTCTAGCTCAGTGGTTTAAGGAATTGGGCTCCTGAGCAAAAGGTCAGATGTTTGAGCCCCATCACCACTCTTGGGTCCTTAACCTGCTATGCTCCAGGGGGGCGCTGTGTCATGGCTGAGCCTGTACCCTGACCACAGCTTCCAAAACAAGCTGGGATATGCAAAGAAAGAATTTCACTGTGCTATATACAGTGTTGGGGAGTAACTAGTTACATGTAACGGCATTTAATTACAAAATAAACGTGACAGTAATTTGTTACAGTTACTAAGAAGAAATGTGTAATTAAATTACAGTTACTTATGAAAATGTTAAAGACTATGAATAGGGCCAAGGTGCTTTAGTGGTAAGTACGGTTTTCCTCACACCTCCATTGTTGGGGGTCCGATTCCCGCCTCCACCATGTTATAGTAATAACTCTTGTTGACTGTTAGAATTACAGTAGAGAATTTAACTTAAGTTTATATTAATTTTATTTTATTCACAGCCACAACAAAGCCAGATTTCATAACATAAAATATTTAATACTGCTTTAGGAACTAAATCTTTGTATAGCAATGACAGGAAACTCTGGCAAGTAGACTATAAATAGGGTCACAGTGGCTTAGTGGTTAGCATGTTTTCCTCACACCTCCATTGTTGGGGGTCCGATTCCTGCCTCTTCTGTGTTACTTGCCAGTAAAAGCCAGTAGATCTGGCTTTGTTGTGGCTGTGCATAAAATTAAATTAATATAAACGTAAGTTAAATTCAATATTTTGAAATTCTAACTCTAATTCTAACAGTCAATAAGAGTCGAGTTACTACTGTAACATGGCGGAGGCAGGAATCGGACCCCCAACAATGGAGGTGTGAGGAAAAACGTACTTACCACTAAACCACCGTGACCCTATTTATAGTCTTTAACATTTTCACAAGTGACTGCCATTTAATTCCACATTTTTCCTCAGTAACTGTAACACATTTCTGTTACATTTAAATTGTAATTAAATGCTGTTATAAATGTTTGGAAATGATTTCGTTGGAAATATCCATTCAGAAAACTTGAAAGTAATCAAATGTCATCAATTATTTTAGCTTTATAAAGTAATTGAAAAGTTACACGACATGTTACATTAGGGCATAGGGTCATTTGTCATCTGGAACCTGTTACATTTCCAAAGGAACCTTTTCCAACACTGGCTGTAAAGTATATGTGACACATGCAGTCCGTTCTCCTTCTTCTATCACTGCAATGAATTCATTTGACTGTGCTGTAAAAAAGTACATGTGACAAAAAATGTCAAGGCAGTACCATTTCTTCAATGGTTCCTTTGTAAAATGTGGATGTGTGGTGGGGCTTCCTCATGTTTCTCAAGAAATTAGAGAAGCCGCAGGGCTTTCTTTGGAGTTGGTGTGGAGAGAACCAGGTGACCCGGTTCTCTGCCAGATGGAATCCAAGGAAGTTTTCTACAATCTTCATTGAGGACCCAATTCAGAATCCCCTTTTTAGGCCTCACATTCGGTCGTTTTACATGAGGAAACGTGGATGCATGTGATGTTTGTTGTAATAGAAATGCAAATATACCATGTAAGGACAAATACATGGTAAACCACAAAGAATGGTGGAAGGTTAGGGTTAACATGTCTAGCATAGTGATAGTAGCTTCTTGCATTTCAAAATGTGAGACAGAAATCATTTAGTCTTTAGTCTTGGAATGACCAACAGGATAAGAAAACAATCTACGGGAGGTTGTTCTCGCTGCCTTTGCCTCTAGTTCGCTCAGTATAAACTTAGGGACAATATATAAAGATGATTATAGGGATATTCTGTTTACTTTATTTCTGAAAAGAAATAGTTGACATTACAATTACAATTCAATTACATTCATTTTGACCCTCCCATTCCCATTTGAGAGTTCTGATGGAGGCAGCTATGGGTCGGAGAGCTGGGAGAACCGATGTAAATACAAACAAATGTGAATGTAAGCAGGACAATGAGCAAATCAAAATCAGTTGGGAGTTGGGTGTATATCAAATAGTGTACTGTATAAACTGTTTCTGCTTCTTGGGCCAACACTGGGGAGCTTGTTTGTTTTATGTCTGGACCACACAAGAAGACATTCAAGCTGAACTTGAGCACAATGATCAGTGAATATGTATGTGTGTGTATATATATATATATATATATATATATATATATATATATATATATATATATATATATATATATATATATATATATTTGCTTTTGTTTTTGTTTTGTTTTATTATTGTTTTATAGTAATATTGGTATTGCTTTAATTGTTAAAAAGAAATAGCATAGAAATGGCCACTGATTTAATCGTGTGTTAATAAAATTAATGTAATGTAATTATTAATGTATATATATATATATATATATATATATATAGATAGATAGATAGATAGATAGATAGATAGATAGATAGATAGATAGATTCTTACAAACTGGCAGAAAGTTAACCCAACGACGTTAACACATTAAAGATCATATGTGTGCATATGTATATATATATATTCTTGCAACCTGGCAGAAAGGTAACGCATTAACGCTTATAATTATGTTCTATATAGATTTACATTCTCTTAAACCTTTGATGGTATGAATCTCTGACTTCTTTTTCTGTGCCCCAGAAAAATGAGGGCTTTCCCTTTTTTACGAAACAAGCTATAAAAATAAAGCTCACCACCATCCTGGTCCATCTCTATTATGACAGTATGTCAAGTGTAGAGACCATTTAAGTCATGAGAATGAACACCTTGGCCTTTACAGCATCGTTTTCTGCGGTAATAAGGGCGCGGCCCTAACAGCTGGGAATGTGAGCTTAGCAATGTGTGTAGAGTTCAGGAGAAAACAGAAGACCCCCCCTCGCCACCCCGCCCCCTTCCTATGCGACCCTGCTATTAGGCTCCTCTTTTAGACTTCAGGCATGTAGTACAGCCACGTGACGGCGAACACAGTGTGTTACTGTCTGTTACAGGGATTATTTAGTTTGTATCCATGCCACCAAATTCCTTTAAAAAGCAAATAAACGTGTCCTTTTCTCAAGCAAATAAAATCCAGTTCAATATAGCTTATCTATATATTTATATAGATTTTATCATACACACATAATCTTTCTATTGATAAGGAGCAATGCACAAAAATGTTATCTTTATACAAACATTTCTGCTTTTTTCACATTTTCATTCTCTTAAACCGATGACTGTATTTGTGACTCCGAAAATGTCATCTTATTTGCCATGCATTGCTCGAGTACTTGTGCAGGTGTCACATAAGACTAGAGAAAGCTAAAGATGCAAATACAGGTATAGAATCTTAAATAATATTTAAGGCAAAGACAGAAAACAATCAAAGCTCACGGTGGTTAAACAAAATGAGGTCAATGAGGCATTCATAAATGGGATTAGAATGGGAACGGAAGCAGAAAGTATGTCGGCGGAGAGAAAAACAAGCTGATAGAACTGAACCAAACACTTTAAAGTTTTTCGATGCATCCAGTCACTCTCCCCATAGTGACCTCTTGATTTGGTCGTGCAAGCCATTTATGAGAAGTGAAAAAAACAGGGGGAAAAATGTCCTTGATTTCTGTTTTAACATATGTTTTTTTTGTTTTGTTTTATTTTTAAGCTGCTTGAATGTAAACTAAAATTAAATATAGTGAATTGAAATAAAAGGGGGCTTAGTGGTAAGCTCGTTCGCATCACCCCTCCAGGGTCGAGGTCCGATTCCCGTCTCGGCAATGTGTGTGTGGAGTTTGCATGTTCTCCCCGTGCCTCAGGGGTTTTTCTCCGGGTTCTGCGGTTTCCCCCAGACCAAAAAGTTCACGGTAGGCTAATTGGCACCTTGGAAAATTGTCCCTAGTGTATGAATGTGTGTGTGAATGCGTGTGTGTGCCATATGTTGGTTTGGCATTCCATCCAGGGTGTTATCCTGAGCTCCTGAGATACGAACAGGTTCCCTGCCACCCAAGGGAAGATCAGATAAAGCAGTAGAAGATGATTGAATGAATGTATGAATATACGCTTATACATTCTGTGCTCCCTGAGATGGTATGAGGAAGAAACTTTAAAGGAAACCAAAAAGGAAACCATTTTCATTAGGTTGACACCTAATGACCAATTATTATTGTTCTATCATTGTTGTAATTCATTCATTAATTTTATATACATTATGAAAGGGGGATCTCCTCATCCACCACCAACAGTGTATAGCATCCACATGGATGATGCATAGTGCTCCAGAACTCCCATCACACAACTTGGAGAGGATGGACAACTGATGGAGAAGGAGACAGAATGATGAAATCAGTCGATCAGTAGATTGGGTGGCTTGATAGGAGGCCGTGATGGTCAGGGGCCAATGGATGAATTTGTCCAGGATGCAAAGGACACGCCTGTAGTCCTATTCCAAAGACATTTTTAATGACCACAGAGAGTCAGGACATCGGTTTAATGTCTCATCGGAAAGACAGTGCTTCTTTGACTGGTATAATGTCCTCTGTCACTATACTGGGGTGCTAGGACCCACACAGACCACAGGATAAGCGCCCCCTGCTGGCCCTTACTAACACCTCTTCCAGCAGCAACCTAGTTTTTCCCCAGAAAGTCATCCATCCAGGTAACTAAAACTCAACCCTGCTAGCTTCAGTGGGAAACCAGTCTCGGGCTACAGGATGATATGGGTATTGGCACTGTTCGGTGATGGGTCTTTAAAGGGCAGAGAATTGTATCAATTCCTTAAGCAGTGAGCATTTTATAGTAGTAATTATAAATTAAATGAATAAATTACTAATTAAATTAATATTAGTAACATTTTATATTAGTTAATCACCATCCAAATCCAGTTAATTCCATTTAATGGCAATGTTAACACTCCTGTCGAATGTCTTGACGATGACGATAATGAAGGTTTGTTAATTAGGCATGTATTCATTTCATCATTTTTGTTCTTTATTGCCAGTTACGTAATTAAAAAAAAAAACAACAACAAAAAAAAACAAATGATTAACATTAAACATGTTTTGTCTGTGGAGTTTGCATGTTCTCTCCGTGCCTCAGGGGGTTTTTCTCCGGGTTCTCCGGTTTCCCCCCCGGTCCAAAAACATGCACGGTAGGTTGATTGGCACCTTGGAAAATTGTTCCTAGTGTATGAATGTGTGTGTGTGTGCCCTGCGATGGGTTGGCATTCCATCCAGGGTGTATCCTGCCTTAATGCCCATAGACGCCTGAGATAGGCACAGGCTCCCCGTGACCCGAGGGAAGATCGGATAAAGTGGTAGAAAATGAATGAATGTTTTGTCTGATCTACAGGAGAGTTGTTGGCTGTCTCTGGATCAGAACATCCTGATAACCAATACACTATAAAAATGCATTCACCCCTTTATATCGCCTTTATATCACCAACCATAAATACACTAAACTTTCTTGATCTCTTGATGCTAAAACACAATGTAAGAATACCAAATCCTTCCCTCTACGTCATGCACTATAATAACGTAAGTACCGAAAGCGCTTGATCCCTCAGCTATTATTTTCCCCTATATGGATCTGTATACAGTCCTGTGATGTTCGTACTATGGTATTACAAGCCTTTCATCTCATTAGTAACACTAACGTCGGGTCTAGCAGCTGTTTGGAGTAGAATATCATAACACTGATGAACATTGTGGTGTAAAGCCGAGTGTAGTTAAATACGGCGGAGCTTATAAATAGCACTCATGTGAACAAAAACAGTGATTAGCATACCGTAGTCAAGATAAGTAGGAGGGGGCTGAAAGACACTCTAAGATCCCGATGGAATGGAGTTCCCCAACTGAAGCTGTTTAATTGTGTGTTGGTTAGAAAATCGTCGTAAACAGTGGCCTATATGCAATCATAACCTGAGCCAAATCAGCCAATCAAGATCCAATGTAATGTCAATATTTATGCTTGTCGCTCACTTTAATTAAGGTTAAACTGTATACAGTTTTATCCATAAAACATTCCATCCTTGAAGTGGGCAGTGTTTTTGTTGCCAGTCAAGTCATATTCATGTAAGAACAGCACAAATGGATTATTACTAGTGTATTTATGTTCTCAGACAAAATTCACACTTATGTATACGGTATTTCATTATTTCATTCTTGACTTTCTACATGCTTTATATTTGTGGACAGTCTCTACATTCAAAATTGCACAAAGCCACATTCTGTATTCTTTTATTGTAGTTTTATTTCAAAACTGTGTACACATTTTTTATCTGTGTATATGCTCGCACCTGACACCAAGACAAATTCCTACTACTAAGTGCTCTTTCTGAATCCTTCGCTGTACCTGGCAATAAAATTTGTTGTGGATTCTGATGTTTTTATGTTTTTAACATATTTATGCGCTTAAAATATATAATATATGCACCATGTTTGGTGTTAAATTACTCCACTCAAGTTAGAGGCATACAGTTGTGAATGTCAGTACCTCACTTTACTAACTTTCATTCATTCATTCATCTTCTACTGCTATATCCGATCTTCCCTCGGGTCACGGGGAGCCTGTGCCTATCTCAGACGTCTATGGGCATTAAGGATATTACAAGGGCATTAAGAACATGCAAACTCCACACACACACATGACCTATGGGCATTAAGGCAGGATACACCCTGGATGGAATGCCAACCCAACGCAAGGCACACACACTCACACACAAACATTCACACACACATTCATACACCAGGGACAATTTTCCAAGGTGCCAATCAATCTACCGTGCATGTTTTTGGACAATTTTGGAAACCAGGGACAGGATGAAATCAACTCCAAGGTGCCAATCAAACTACCGTGCTTTGGTAATGTTTTTTGACCATGACGAGAGAAACCGGAGGAGAAACCGGGAGAGAAATGGAAAACCGACCAGACCTGGAAACGGGGAGAACGGAACCTGATGGAAACCCACGGGGAGAACATGTAAACTCCAAACAAACATGGCAGAGACGGGAATCGAACCCGGAACCTGGAGGTGTGAGGTGGACGTGCTAACCACTAAGCCACCGTGCACCCCATATATATATATTCATTCATCTTCTACCGCTTTTATCCGATCTTCCATCGGGTCACGGGGAGCCTGTGCCTATCTCAGGCGTCTATGGGCATTAAGGCAGGATACACCCTGAATGGAATGCCAACCCATCGCAGGGCACACACACACATTCACACACACAATCATACACTAGGGACAATTTTCCAAGGTGCCAATCAACCTATCATGCATGTTTTTGGACCGGGGGGAAACCGGAGAACCCGGAGAAAAAACCCCTGAGGCACGGGGAGAACATGCAAACTCCACACACACATGACACACGACCCCCACCTCCCCCGGGTCCCGGGACCGCCTTCCAAACAGACGGGAATCGAACCCGGATCCTGGCGGTGTGAGGCGAACGTGCTAACCACTACGCCACCGTGCCCCCCACCCATATATATATATATATATATTATATATATATATATATAGATATATATATATATATATATATATATATCTATATATATATATATATATATATATATATATATATATATAATATACTACGGGGGATTGTTTGTCTTGGGCGGGGGTCTTTGGGATTTGTAATCTTTAACATGTTCAATAGTAACTGTAATTTAAATTGTATTTATTTTTAAGTTTTTTTTCTCAGTAACTGTAAATACTTACTGTTATTTTTATTTTATAATTAAATTAAATAACCTACATGTAAGGGGGCACGGTGGCTTAGTGGTTAACACGTTCACCTCACACCGCCAGGGTCCGGGTTTGATTCCCGTCTTGGCCATGTGTGTGTGTGGAGTTTGCATGTTCTCCCGGTGCCTCAGGGTTTTTTTCTCCAGGTTCTCCGGTTTCCTCCCGGTCCAAAAACATGCACGGTAGGTTGATTGGCACCTTGGAAAATTGTCCCTAGTGTATGTATGTGTGTGTGTGTGTGTGTGTGCCCTGTGATGGGTGGCATTCCATCCAGAGTGTATCCTGCCTTAATGCCCATAGACGCCTGAGATAGGCACAGACTCCCATTGACCCGATGGAAGATCGGATAAAGCGGTAGAAGATGAATGAATGAATGAATGAACCTACATGTAACTCCCCTGCACTGTAGATATACAGACATGATGTACGGTATTCATTCCACCTCTATGCATTCCTTCAGTCATCTTCATTGAAATACCAAACCTTTGTGATTCATTTGCACTGAGACAATGGAGATTAAGAGTTGTACGAACAATGATGAAGCTTTTATTTTGAGTGTTAAACAACACAGAAGAGGAGAAAGAATATACTCTTATAGATAGAGCATATTCTCTGTGAACCTCTATATCAAAGGAGAAATGGTTAAACCTGCTTACAGCCAAAGTCCTAAACGACCTGCTTCAAACCGCACCTTCAACAAAACGGTGTAAAGAGTGATTTTGGACCTGTAATTTGGGTGTGAACTCTTGAGAACTTTGTTTGGATTTCTTTGTGGTAACTGCATTACACTAGCCACCACCCAATCTCACTGAGGAGTGTAGGATTTGTTGAATAGTACAAAGGGAGTGTGGGTTGTTTTTTGTTTTTTTTTCCCAAAACTAAAAAGTCACCAATATATACAATCTACATAGCAAAACCACAGAATGCATAGAATCGGTGTAGATGAATAATTCTGGTTGTCCACTAATACACTACTCTTGGAATGTGAAAAGGAAAAGACCGCTTGCTCTCCCTCTGCTGTCCAGTCTTACTACAGCAATGTAGAGCTGGGTGATTAATTATCATTATTGATTAATTGGAGTTTATGGTTTTTGCCGATGTTGAAAATACGCTTGCGATTTCACCTCGGTTTGACCCAGCGTGCTTCCGTAGTTCTCCGCCTCCTCAATGACCATTTACATTGAATTGAAAATATAGGCATGCTTTTATTCAGGACTAAATTGTTTCACATTGGTGTATGGCGATGATAGGATGATTACGACAAGGTAAGACATGAGGCAACTGTTGATACACTGCAAAAAGGCGAGCTCGGACGAGAAGCTTTGTGAATGACATATGAGACATATATGCTAAAATCCCTTCTCCGTATTAAAAAAGAATTAGTCTGGTTTGTTTGAGAACACGGCAATCATACACAGGTTAAGACCCAAAACATCTGCTCCGAGCGTATCGAAGCGAAATGCTTTGGGAAGGTTCCAGACTACCTTTTAAGGGATTCAAATGCAGCAAGAAAGCGATCAGCTCTGATACGATTCGCCTACAGAAATCTGATTTGTTGGCTTGTGTTGATTTTGGAGTTTTCCCTAACAGCGCCTCTTACGTTGGTTCGAACTGCAAGACAAATTAAAGGTTTATATTAAAGTCTCCTATTTAATTTTTAGCATATTTAATACATACTATATCTGAAGACATAATTCTAAGTATCTGGAGAGGAAGATGTGCATGTAAACCATTAAATACTGGTTGTCCCAGTTGACTGAATTACAAATTGAAATAAAGGTACAGGGTTACTTCGGCGAACGCCTGTTTCTGGTAACGTTTTCGGTTAACGTTGTGTTTTGCAACCAAAGTTTTGCACTGGATAACGACATTTGCTCCAGGTAACGTTGGGATTCGTCGTTGAGCCGTCTAGTGAACAAGTGTTCCCCTCTGTCTCTCCAGGACAGATGGTCAGTCAAGAGGTAATTTATTGTAAATCAGACGGCCATATTTCTGAGCAATAGATAGGTATTTAAAATGGTGCCTCGGCTAACATCCGTTTCAGTTAAAGTCCCATTTTCAACAATGGAATAACAACATTAGCCGAGGTACCACTGTACTGTACTATGGACAATTAAAGAGTTAACAGTATCTCTCTCTGTCTCTCTCTTTCGTAACAATTACTAATAAACACATATAATACATATACATGTTTTGTATTATACAAATAAAACCTCTGTGCATTATTTGCACAATAACTGTATGCAATATCTATTCATATATACATTCATCCACGGAAGATATATATCTATATCTATATCTATCTATCTATCTATCTATCTATCTATCTATCTATCTATCTATCTATCTATATATATATATATATATATATATATATATATATATATATATATATATATATATATATATATATTATCCCTCATTTAGTTCAGTGGTTAAGGCACTGACTTAATGATCGGAAACTCAGAGGTTCAAGCTCCGGTATTGCTTTTGGGGACCTTAAGGCAGGCCATTAACCCTCTGTGCTCCATGGTTGCTGTATCATGACTGACCCTTTGCCCTGTCCAGATTTTTTTAGCATTACATGAGAATAAAGAGTTTTACTCAGTCGTCAAAAAATGTATGTCACAATTAAAAAAACACTTTATGTGTAAATATAATGAGAGAGGTGATAGCTATGTGGTTAAGGCATTGGGCTCTGTACCAGAAGGTTATAATTTACCTGATATTCTACTTCATTAAAATGTTGTTATTTATTCATTTGTTCATTTATTCATTGAATAAACTGATGAAATGATCAATGAAAGCCCAACAATCACATGATCCTGATAGTGAGCTTATGTAACAATACATTCATGGAGCTGGGAATTGGTCACTGGCTTCGTCAGTGACGTCCTCCTGGTTAAACATGAATACAGTGAGAGGGTGGGCATTTTACAGCTCTTATTGTCTCCTGATACTTCAAGAGGAAGTCTTGCCTTGTAAATCGGGCTTGGCATGCGTCCTTACCGCCTTCCCGTTTGACAAAACCACTCTCAGCTTTTCCACCAAGACATTTTTCCAGGAAGTTCCCGTCTCAGCTGAGACTCCTGAAAGACGGATACTTCACACCGAATGCCACCACTAATAATAACCACAATAGACTGGGTTTTATTTTAGACATGAAGCAAGCTCACTGGAAAGTCAAGCTCAATGTGTATGTGTGTGTGTGTGTGTGTGTGTGTGTTTACATAAATGCTGATAATGAATCTTTATATGTAAGCATGTTGTTGTAGTTTTATGTCAATAGACAGCACAAATAAGAATATATGAAATTTTTGCTCTTATTGAGACATCTGAATGAAGAAAACCTTATATCGGGGTATGTGTGTGTGTGTGTGTGTGTGTGTGTGTGTGTGTGTGTGTGTGTGTGTGTGTGTGTGTGTGTGTGTGTGTGTGTGATCAATAGGACTTTACTGGGTTCAAGGATATAAGTTTTATGTTTAGGTTTTTTGAATAGTGTCAATCTGTTACCGTAATAATTGAGGTAATATAAGGTCCTCACAGTGATGGTAACACAAATATGGGTGTTTTTTCTGTGTGTGGGTGCGAGAGAGAGAGAGAGAGAGAGAGAGAGAGAGAGAGTGATATGAAGAGCTTTTCAGGAATGTGCTTGGCCTTTGCTCTCTATTCTGGTAATACCCAAAGCATTTGTGGCATGCAAGGCTAGGCAGCCTTCATTACTTATAAATACACCCACTAGACATGGCGCATGGTACTGAATTCACACAGAGGCTTCTCCACTATGTGTGTGTGTGTGTGTGTGTGTGTGTGTGTATGCAAGAGAGAGAATTAACGGTAAAATCCTCTGTAATTGTTACTGTAAATTATTATTAACTGACTCACCAGCCTGGCTGCAGTGCATCACTCAATCACCCAGCATTTGTCTTTGACTTCAGGGTTATATGAGGCAAGATCGATGTAGAAAAGCTCAGTGGTACACAAGAGGCCATGTGGTGGATGGGCGAAAAAAAGAGGTAATTTGATCAGAAAGTTTATGGAAGACTGGGGGAAACGAAAGAAGCCCGGGGAAAACATGCGAAACCACCACACATTGTAACCTGAGCTTTGGAACCATTCCTGGAGCTGTAGCAATGTGCTAATGGCAGTTTCTTTTCTCAGTGCATGCTGCAGCACGGTGTCGCATAATAAAAATGCTGCAGACGTGATATATGCATTGATCTATAATCATCTTTGGGGTTTTTGTTTATTATTATTTACTGGTTCCATTCTTATGTATAACTGTATCTGCATCTGTAGCTGTACATGTATACAGCATGCACCGGAATTTGAATCTCCACCTGTATTTGTACTCACATCTCTACCTGTATTCGTATCTACAGTATATATTCATCTTGGATCTTTAGCTGTGAATATAATCTCTAAATAGATATACATACCTGTACCTGTACTTGCATTTCTACCTGTATATTTAACTTTGTGTGTCTCTATCTGTTCATGTACCTGCATATAATTCTGTACCTGTACTTTAGATTAGATTCAACTTTATTGTCAGTGCACATGTGGGTACAAGGCCAAGAAATACAGTTAGCATCCCACCAGAAGTGCATTTCACTGTGAAATAATAATTAGTATGTATAATCAAAATGGGGCACGTGGTTAGCACGTTCGCCTCACACCTCCAGGGTCCGGCTTCGATTCCCGTCTCGACCATGTGTGTGTGTGGAGTTTGCATGTTCTCCCCGTGCCTCAGCGGTTTTTTCTCCGCGTTCTCCGGTTCCCTACCGGTCCTAAAACATGCACTGTAGTTTGATTGGCACCTAGGAAAAAATGACCCTAGTGTATGAATGTGTGTGTGTGTGTGTGTGTGTCCTGCAATGGGTTGGCATTCCATCCAGGGTGTATCCTGCCTTAATGCCCATAGACGCCTGAGATAGGCACAGGCTCCCCGTGACCCGAGGGAAGATCGGATAAAGCGGTAGAAGATGAATGAATGAATGAATGAATGAATGAATGAATATATAATCAGTATATAACAATAAATACTATTTTCATATGTACAGTTTGAAGAAATATATGGTAAATTTCATATATAAACAATAAAAAAAGTGAGCAGTTATACAGTGAGAGTAATCGAGCAGGGATAAGTATATGTAAGTATGTAATATGTATGATATATGGTCATTTACATATTTTAACAGTGTAACAATATGGTAGGGGGAGGTAAAAGTGAGTAAATGAGAAATTATATGTGTACTGTATATATATATATATATATATATATATATATATATATATATATATATATATATATATATATATGTGTGTGTGTGTGATATCGATAATTGCATATATACTTATATGTGTACTTGAATCTGTATTGGTATCTGTACTTGAATAGTATCTATGCTAGTATCTATATTTGAGCTAAAACTTCCCTACCAGTACAAGTGAAGCACATTTCACCCAAGAAAAAAGGCCAAACTGCAAACTAAAGCCCAACTGCAGCACATGCGGTTATTCTGTGTGTGGTCCTTCATTCTCTCCCTGACTATTCCTCTCTGCTAGGAATAAGCCATAAAAAAATACACCAATCAGCTGTGGGTAAAAGTATACACAAGAAATGAAATCACAGGTTTATGTGCTCTTACATCCGTATAACTTGTAAAAAGCCTGACCCAAATTCCATTAACCACAAAGAAAAGACTTCCATGTGTCTCGTTTTCAGTTCAGTTTAACAGCTTGTATTATGCAGATATAAAATGTATTATAGTACATAGCTACGGGATTCATAAGATTAGTTTTCTATTAAATTATACTTCTATCATACAGTTAAATATAGTATATAGTTAAATAAATACATATAAATATCCAACCGGGAATATTGTTTCAGTTTATTCTTTTTCTATGTCAAAAAAGGCAACAAGAAAATTACATACAGACGTGGACAAAATTGTTGGTACCCTTTGGTCAATGAAAGAAAAAGTCACAATGGTCACAGAAATAACTTTAATCTGACAAAAGTAATAATAAATAAAAATTCTATAAATGTTAACCAATGAAAGTCAGACATTGTTTTTCAACCATGCTTCAACAGAATTATGTAAAAAAATAAACTCATGAAACAAGCATGGACAAAAATGATGGTACCCCTAGAAAACACAGAAAATAATGTGACCAAAGGGACATGTTAATTGAAGGTGTGTCCACTAATTAGCATCACAGGTGTCTACAACCTTGTAATCAGCCATTGGGCCTATATATATGGCTCCAGGTAATCACTGTGTTGTTTGGTGATATGGTGTGTACCACACTCGACATGGACCAGAGGAAGCAAAGGAAAGAGCTGTCTCAAGAGATCAGAAAGAAAATTATAGACAAGCATGTTAAAGGTAAAGGCTATAAGACCATCTCCAAGCAACTAGATGTTCCTGTGAGTACAGTTGCACATATTATTCAGAAGTTTAAGATCCATGGGACTGTAGCCAACCTCCCTGGACGTGGCCGCAGGAGGAAAATTGATGACAAATCTAAGAGACGGATAATCCGAATGGTAACAAAAGAGCCTAGAAAGACTTCTAAAGAGATTCAAGGTGAACTTCATGCTCAAGGAACATCAGTGTCAGATCGCACCATCCGTCGTTGTTTGAGCCAAAGTGGACTACATGGGAGACGACCAAGGAGGACACCATTGTTGAAAACGAATCATAAAAAAGCAAGACTGGAATATGCCAAACTACATGTTGACAAGCCACAAAGCTTCTGGGAGAATGTCCTGTGGACAGATGAGACAAAAATCGAAGTTTTTGCCAAGGCACATCAGCTGTATGTTCACAGACGAAAAAAATGAAGCATATCAAGAAAAGAACACTGTCCCTACTGTGAAACATGGAGGAGGCTCTGTTATGTTCTGGGGCTGCTTTGCTGCGTCTGGCACAGGGTGTCTTGAATCTGTGCAGGGTACAATGAAATCTCAAGACTATCAAGGAATTCTAGAGAGAAATGTACTAGCCAGTGTCAGAAAGCTTGGTCTCAGTCGCAGGTCATGGGTCTTGCAACAGGACAATGACCCAAAACACACAGCTAAAAACACCCAAGAATGGCTAAGAGGAAAAAATTGGACTATTCTAAAGTGGCCGTCTATGAGCCCTGACCTCAATCCTATTGAGCATCTTTGGAAGGAGCTGAAACATGCAGTCTGGAAAAGGCACCCTTCAAACCGGACACAACTGGAGCAGTTTGCTCATGAGGAGTGGGCCAAAATACCTGCTGAGAGGTGCAGATGTCTCATTGACAGTTACAGGAAGCGTTTGATTGCAGTGAAAATTGCCTCAAAAGGTTGCGCAACAAAATATTAAGTTAGGGGTACCATCATTTTTGTCCATGCCTGTTTCATGAGTTTATTTTTTTACATAATTCTGTTGAAGCATGGTTGAAAAACAATGTCTGACTTTCATTGGTTAACATTTATAGAATTTTTATTTATTATTACTTTTGTCAGATTAAAGTTATTTCTGTGACCATTGTGACTTTTTCTTTCATTGACCAAAGGGTACCAACAATTTTGTCCACGTCTGTATATAAATGGAGTATGAAACTTTCTGGGACATTTCTGGGAAAAAAAATGTGCACTATAAAAAAGTACACTGTAATCAGTACATTGCAAATCCTTTGCTTTCTTTTAAAGTGATTTAAAGGGGGGGAGGGACCTACATTGAAAAGTAAAACAGTAAAAAAGTAAAAAAATTACCACTGAGAGACTCACAAAAAAAAAAGTTATATATATATATATATATATATATATATATATATATATATATATATATATATATCATATCAATCATTGTCTTCAGTTTCAGTGGTAAATGTTTAAATGTTTTGAAATTCTTTACATTATTCAATGTTTGTTTTTTTGTTTTTTGCATTTTTTTTTCAACTAAAGCAATGTATTTCCAATGTACTTTTTATTGTGTATCGAAAAAATGGCGAAACACTTTTTTGCCAAAAATTTCCCCAAAAGTTTGCGTTGATGTCATTTTGTTGTCTTTTTTGACGTAGAAAAAGAATAAACCGAAACAATTTCCCTGGTTTGGATCTGAGATGTTTGCTATAGACTTTTAAATTGACACATAGCAAGTACATTACACAACCATGCATCTATTAACCAACTCAGAAAGTCCATGAACTTCCGCTGATGAAGAGGCCCAAATGAAAAGGTGCTGGTGTGCAGTGTATATGGAGTCTTTATGGGACACCCTGTAGTTATAACAAACATATTAGCAGGAATTAACTTGAGTTATGGACATTCCACAACATTCCACAGCTACATTATGCATTAAGTAGGGTTCATTTCACAATGGAGGTGGAGTACATTGCTACATAATGTGTGATCATTCTCACCTGGGTCTTGTTATCATCACTATTTGTGTTTCCTGGTGGTTTCATTAACTGCTACAACAAAAGAGAGACATGATAGCGGGCTAATGTGGCAGATCACACACACACACACACACACACACACACACACACACACACACACACACACACACACACACACACACACACAAAGCCACAAGTGAGTGTATCTTTCTTTTCTGTTTATTTGGTTGACTTGAGTTAAAAGTGTGCTGAAAGAGCAGAGTGGAAAAAAGAAAAAGAAAGAAAAAAGTCCAGAGCTCAGCTGAAATTCCAACAGTTTTCCAAGCCTTCTTCCATTTTTCAATAATATCATGTTGTAACATTAAATTGTTGAGGTAAAGAATGGAATAAAACACACATGAATGGGAAAAACTCAGCTTTATTTTCCTGTAACATGAACATTATGAAGCATTATTTTTCCTGACATTATTCTGACAATATTATTTCAGAATGCTTACGTTACTATTATTATTATTATTATTATTATTATTACATTATTATATGACAATAATGTGTGGTTTAGTGATTAGCACGTTCGCCTCACACCTCCAGGGTCCGGGTTCGATTCCCGTCTCTGCCATGTGTGTGTGGAGTTTGCATGTTCTCCCCGTGCCTCAGGGGGTTTTTCTCTGGGTTCTCCGGTTTCCCCCAGTCCAAAAACGGTAAGTTGATTGGCACCTTGGAAAATTGTCCTTAGTGTATGAATGTGTGTGTGTGAGTGTGTGTCGGTTGGCATTCCATCCAGGGTGTATCCTGCCTTAATGCCCATAGACGCCTGAGATAGGCACATACTCTCCGT
Source organism: Kryptopterus vitreolus (assembly GCA_030449085.1). Taxonomy (NCBI): domain Eukaryota; kingdom Metazoa; phylum Chordata; class Actinopteri; order Siluriformes; family Siluridae; genus Kryptopterus; species Kryptopterus vitreolus. The sequence continues at coordinate 21,408,015 of JACRUU010000015.1, forward strand.
GACCCGAGGGAAGATAGGATATAGTAGTAGAAAATGAATGAAGGACAATAATATATACATTATTCCTGAAAGTTATTTAACATATTATGGTTTGTCCCGAACATAAATAGGATAATTTAACATGTTTTCATTGCCTATGGAGGACAAAGCCTAACACTGGCAGCTTAAATGTCCAAACCAACCTCACCAATGTCTGTGGGTTTGTGTGTTTTTGTTTTTTTTTTACCCCTGAGTCTGCAAAGTAGTCTGAGTCTGAGTTTACCACTGAGTCTCCCAAGATTACCAACGTTAAGCAAGACACATGACGTATGATGTGTTCGTAAACAGGAGGATTACTCCTGTCTCCTTATTTTTTTATAACAATATTAATGGAATTTTCATCCGCTGCTTTTCCAAATAAAGTGTTTACAAGTGTATACTCGCACACACATGCTTACTACTTCATAAACAGCCAGTAACCTGGGAGTCCTGTCACGGCCGGTTCATGCTGTTTACACCTGCATTACATCCAACACTATTAACCAGACAACAAGCACTGTTGCTAAGCAACAAATCATTCACATACTGTATACAGATACAAATAAAGGCCCTCCCTCTACTGTTTAGACTGTAGGAAATGTGCAGCCTTACTGAAGCACCTACAAGAAGAATACCGAATAAAATCATTTTAAAAATTCCTGTTTATATTTGTTTTACAATCTCATTTTGACCAAAGGGGCAGAACATGTGTTTCGGTTCATTAAAAGTGAAATAGATACATAACCTCATTTGCATTTATCCTTAATTTGCAATATTGACTGAGTGGTGTGTATAGTAGTGAATGTGTTGATGTAATCACATAATTCCCTTTATTTAGGGATTTTATTTTGGGATGATGGCGCTCCATGTGATACTATATCCTCTGTTATCTCACTTAGGATAGATGGAAGGAAAATCATTACCACACCTCAGTTTTTGTAAACACTCTTTCCCTTCGGCGGAACACCCCATCACTCACATCCCCCCGGTTCTGTCTGTGTGTTCTTTCAGGAAGGAAGGTCGAGTTCTCCTCCCCTTTTCGAGTCACGACCTGAGTTCAGGCGTGGAGCAGCCTGTAGCACTTCTTTCTGTGGTAAAAGAGCATTCATGCATAATGGTGTATCAAACTATTATAACTATTACTATTACATTCAAGTTATTGTATAAATGTATATATTAATGAACTAATAAATAAATAAATAAAGTACTGAGGAATGGTCTGTTTAGAAAAAACTAATTTAAATGGCAATATATATATATATATATATATATAGATATATATATATATATATATATTATATATTATATATACACATATACATATATATATATATATATATATATATATAATATATATATATATATATATATATATATATATATATATATAATATATATATATATACACATATACATATACATATACATATATACTGATCCTCAGTACTTTCTTTCTTTATTTCTTTGTTTATTTGTCTGTTTAGTTATTTATTGGGCTTTATTTTTGAGTTGTAATGGCTTAAAAAAAATAAAATAATAATAATAACAATAATAATAATTATGAGTTAGCTTTCAACAAACTAAGCTTAAAGACACTTACATGAATCCACATATTATAACATATTTTGGGCCAATGCCCATTCTTAAAAGACTTAAACAAATCAAATACAATTTAGTTTTATTCTATTCATTTAGTTTAATGTGCAATCTAATATCAACATTTTACTTTAATATATAATATCACATCATGTGCAATAAGGTATAGTCCCCTATAACTTTTCTGTACGGAATACATTATTTAACTATAAAATTTCATTTATTTTTCCTTTATAATTATTTCTATTGTAATCTGAAGTAGTTTCTGGCAAAAATGCATTTGTTTGGGATTATTAAATATCCATCATGTCTATTGTTATATTGTATTGTATTGTGTTGCGTGGCATTTAATGAACTATTTTTTTAAATAAATTACTCTCTGTTGTATTTATTACATGTGAACATGTGAACTAGAGCTCCGCAGTAGAAATCGTCAATATTCGGGTGCTTGTGTAATTGGGTTGCCTGTCATTTAATTGAGAAACCAAAAAACCTTGTAAAGAAATCTCTCCTGAGGACTTTTACTGCGCTGTTAACAAAATAGTGTCGAGCCTCATTAGCTGCTGAGATGCACAACTCCTGTATGTACAGTAGACAGCCACGGGCTACACTGAAGCTTTAACTGTGTGAACAACTGAGGCGGTGCATGAAGCCAGATTGTAAACAAATAAAAATAAACATTTTTGCAGAAGCCATGTGTTTCCTATTGCACTCCTTCAGGAATCCCACACACAATCACACACACACACACACACACACACACACACACACACACACACACACACACACACACACACCTCACTACTGATTCAGCTCATAAATTACTTCAAATTACCTGAGTTGAAACAGATGTTGGAGCCCAAAAACACACACATATGTGCACACACACACACACACACACACACACACACACACACACACACACACACACACACACACACACACACACACACACACAAATGCTGTGTTGGCGTAATCAGATCTAAGCCAAAGGTATATAAACTCGCCCTCGAATATTATACAATGCATTCCAGCCCAGAGACTGCAGTCACAAATAATACAAAGTGATATTACGAAGATACAAATACAAACACTAATACAACGATATTAGTGATAAACTGCTGTGTCATTCGAAGCGAAGCCTCAAATACGCTTCTTTATAGCTGCTCTTCCTACGCTGGATTCCTGTAGTCGCCTAGATCAGATTTTAAAATGCATGCAAACTATATATATCTATATCAATGTTTTATGCCAATGTTAACCAATCCAAGCATATTCACTCCTGTTTGAATTCAGAGATAATATACAAAAGTGAAGAAGAAGTAATGAATAGTACATTTAAATAACACTGTGTTAATATTAAATCTGCAGGTGATTTCCACCAGGGGCCAGTGTTACCGGAAGATTTACTACGTCTGACACTATTTTTTTTATCTCAAGTACAATGTTCACACCCTTGTTTTAACGCTTTATCACAGCTGGAAAAGATTAAGCTGTGAATCACAAATAACATTAGTATAAGTAAGAACAGATGGCAAAAAGTTGCAAGATAGATAGATAGAAAAGATTAGATTAGATTTAAGTGCACCAAATGATAACTAGTAAACAATTGAGAATTTTTGGACTTTTGTTAATAGTCTTATTTTATTAGTTGTTTTTTTAGCTTTTATTAGATTGATTTTTTCTGATGACTTTTACTTTAGTTCAGTACTTCATTCATTCATTCGTTCATCTTCTACCGCTTTATCCGATCTTCCCTCGGGTCACGGGGAGTCTGTGCCTATCTCAGGCGTCTATGGGCATTAAGGCAGGATACACCCTGGATGGAATGCCAACCCATCACAGGGCACACACACACACACATTCATACACTAGGGACAATTTTCCAAGGTGCCAATCAACCTACCGTGCATGTTTTTGGACCGGGAGGAAACCGGAGAACCCAGAGGAAAAACCCCTGAGGCACGGGGAGAACATGCAAACTCCACACACACATGGCCGAGACGGGAATCGAACCCGGACCCTGACGGTGTGAGGCGAACGTGCTAATCACTAAGCCACCGTGCCCCCTTCATATATATATATATATATATATATATATATATATATATACAGTGTGTATATATATATATATATATATATATATATATATATATATATATATATATATATATATATATTCATTCATTCATTCATCTTCTACCGCTTTATCCGATCCTTCCCTCGGGTCACGGGGAGCCTGTGCCTATCTCAGGCGTCTATGGGCATTAAGGCAGGATACACCCTGGATGGAATGCCAACCCATTGCAGGGCACACACACACACACACATTCACGCACACATTCATACACTAGGGACAATTTTCCAAGGTGCCAATCAACCTACCGTGCATGTTTTTGGACCGGGGGAAACTGGAGAACCCGGAGAAAAAAAAAAACCCCTGAGGCACGGGGAGAACATGCAAACTCCACACACACATTCCCGAGACGGGAATCGAACCCGGATCCTGGCGGTGTGAGGCAAACGTGCTAACCACTAAGCCACCGTGCCTATATATATATATATATATATATATATATAGATATATATATATATATATATATATATATATATATATATATATATATATATATATATATATATATATATATATATATATATAAAAACGGGAGATGCAGAACACAATTTGACATTATTTCTGCCATCAAGAGTTGTGCAGTCAGATGTGTTGAGTAAGTGAAGTCCTCGCCTTCCTTGTCAGTGTAGATCCTGATTGAGGATGGCAAAAACGATCCACTTACGCAAAATTGTGATCCAGATCATTAATCAGATCCAGTAATATCAACTCTAGTAAAATATACCATTATGGGTGGAAAATGTCAATGTGATTTATCTGTATGGCGTAATTTGGTTTTCTCAATGAATATCTCTGATCTCATTTTTTGGTCACTGTATGGAACTTAGGGGAATCCAAAGACACACTGCTAAATGAACATGCAAATGTCACATTCATCTTTTTCTGGAATCCCGTTCTCTCGGCATCTGAAGACTGGACCAATACAACTTATTCCTGGCAGGTCAAATACATTTATCCTCAAGTTCTCTCATCTCTCTGCGCCATCTACTGGCTTCCTGTGGTATATCTGCTCACGTCAGACTGAAAACATGGACGCTGGAAATAAAAAGCAAAACTAGTAGCACTACATCATGCGGTCTGTACCAAATCTCGACTTACCATCTTCCACGATACAAGGAAGGAATGCTTGCTTGACCAGGGATGTAACGGTATGACAATTTCATATCACTATTATAGTGACCTGAAGTTACCATCAAAGTTACCAATATTATCACGGTTTTGTTCAAATGACATGAAAATGTAAAAAAAAAGTTTTATACTTTAAAATTAACAAATACAGTTGCACGTATCAAATTCACACATCAAAACAACACAAGATAATAACAACACGATAATAGTAATCGGCAGGACATTTTATCGTGGTTTATCAATAAACCGGTAATTGTTTCATCCCTATTGGACCCCTGTGGATCCCTAGTGTTGAACTAAACTTAGACTTGATGTCCAAACAGCAGTCTTCAAAAAAATATCTAATTGTGTATAGTCTGTGTTTCAAAGTAGCACCATGAGAATGTCTTTTTTATGATGGACACTTTATAAATCGCTCTGAAATAAGACAACTGTCAAATACCAGGAATGCAAATGCTGTGCTAAAACACTACAACACTAACTGTATCCCACCAACATCTGTTCACATTGTGTATGTGATTCTTGTCCAGTTGTTTACGTGAGTTCTTGCTACGCTTTATAATCTCCTAGAGTCAGCCTCAAATCTAAACTCGACAGATTAGATGGCGGTGCATGTGTAGGTGGCTAAGCACATCTGCAAACAGCTGGAAAAGTTCTGCCTTAGAAGTAAAGTACTGTACATTGATGCAAAATACTAGGGACCATTTTAATCTTGTAGATGAATCACTTCCTAATTTGTTCTATAATCTAATGTAATAATAATAATATCCTTTATTGGTCACATATACATTACAGCACAGTGAAATTCTTTTCTTCGCATATCCCAGCTTGATGTTGGTAGTTGGGGTCAGAGCGCAGGGTCAGCCATGATACGGCGCCCCTGGAGCACAGAGGGTTAAGGGTCTTACTAAAGGACCCAAGGGCGGCAACTCGGCCATACCGGGGCTCGAACCCGGATCTTCCGATCAGCAGCCCAGCGCCTTAGACCACTGAGCTATACCCTCCCTAGAATGTAAGTGCTCGTCCCATTTTAAGTGTGTTTTCCTTTACATCGTGTAGTTTACAAAGTATGCATTTTCAGGGATTAAATATTTATGGGTAAAAAGTAAACACATACTAGTAGTGTCTTTATTAAATCTTTCTCCACCAGGGGGCGATGTTACATGTTAAGTTAAGACACTTATACTGATCTTGACATTTTATCTTACTGCTTCTACAGACAAGTGCAATATTTTTCACTCTTGCTTTAAATGCTAAGAAATAGGGCGTGCGTGCGTGTGCGTTTGAGTGCGTGTGCGTGCGTGTGAGTGTGTGTGTGCGTGTGTGTGTTGTTACCCAAATAGATTTACCAGAAGAGACAAGTGTGGGGAAAAATACAAATGTAAATGCATTACATATGCATACAAGAAAACAAACAAACAAATAAATAAATGCATTTGTAACATTACAATGTTACAAAATGTTACTTCTTTATAATATATACTCATGGACCGTTGTACTGTTTTTTGGTTTATCTGATTTTTCTTTTTTATTTATATAGCTTGTGTTACGCTTGCTCAGTTTGGATAAACACATATGTTTAATATGTTGGATAAACACATATCATGTTTAATTTTTGGTTTTCTGATTGTCAGCTAATCTTAATCTTGATGTAAAAGAACTTCAGTGGGAAAATCAAATACAATTCACTGAACATAGACATTTGTGTAATTAAGCTATAACACGTGTACTTTTGAGAGGTTGAAAAGTTAACTAAGTGGTACAAAATAAATCAGAATTATTTGTTTACTCATGTGTTTTACCTGATATGAGTTCTTCCTGATCTTTTGTAATCTTCCACGTATGTTCTTCCACTCATAAAAGGCTTGTGCCTGCTTTGAAAGACTCACCGCTGCATCACCGTATGTCAAAAGACATGTCATGCCAAAAACTTCAGTTTGTCTAGTTTCACTCCAAAACCCGTTCTTTGTTTTAACTTGCTGTCCGTGATTAAACCACATGTGCGGTGGTGCTTGTGGTCAGAATAAAATCATTAGTCTGAAAACTTGATACCATCACGGATGTGATGTAATATTATTCACCTGATTACAATTCAGTGTGATCTGATTTCAGTTTGATTTAACACAATGCCATGCAATGGAATCAATCTTACTTTTTGCAAAGTGCAATTTTACTTTTATTTCTTTGGTTCAGGCAGAAAGCAAATCATAAATATACTTCAGTGTATTGTGACTTCATAGGCAGGCCTGTGTGGTGCTGTAACAGAAGCAGAGACACGGATGCAATGAATAAACTTAAAGGTATTTATTAATAAAAAGGTGAACTAAGGAGCCGCCGCTCAAAGGAGGGGCCAGGTAGGCTAGCCCAGCCTATCGCGGGTAGAGCCAAGGAACGGGAATCACCGGAATTTCCCACTTTTTGGCCCCGGGTTCGGGAATTCCACCGGGCGATTCCTTATAAAAGTAATAGCACACCTCACATCATCGGGCCATGGTCAGAGGGAGGTGGCAGTAAGAATCTCACCTAGGGTGATAAAAAAAAGGAATAAAACAGCTCTGTCTCTGTGAATGTTTGACACTCTGCAGTCTCTGTAGTTTTGCGATGTGTCATATTCACATTGCAACGGAAAACACGCTCGAGAAGTGTGTTTGTGTGTGTGTGTGTATATATACAGTATATATATATATATATATATATATATATATATATATATATATATATATATATATATATATATATATATATATATATATATATATATGTGGGGGGGGGGGGGGGGCACGGTGGCTTAGTGGTTAGCACGTTCGCCTCACGCACGCTATGTGTGTGTGGAGTTTGTGCATGTTCTCCCCGTGCCTCAGGGGTTTTTTCTCCGGGTTCTCCGGTTTCCTCCCGGTCCAAAAACATGCACGGTAGGTTGATTGGCACCTTGGAAAATTGTCCCTAGTGTATGAATGTGTGTGTGAATGTGTGAGTGTGTGTGTGCCCTGCGATGGGTTGGCATTCCATCCAGGGTGTATCCTGCCTTAATACCCATAGACGCCTGAGATAGGCACAGACTCCCCGTGACCCGAGGGAAGATCGGATAAAGCGGTAGAAGAATGAATATATGTGTGTGTGTGTGTGTGTGTGTGTGTGTGTGTGTGTATAATTGTACACACAGTTACTAGGGCTCGAACCCCTGACCCTTTCCCCTTACATAAGATTTTTTATATAGATAATTAATAGATAACTCGCATTGGTTCTCGTTATTTTAAACATTCAGTATAATATAACAATGTCCTCGACTCTCTCATACTCTCGTAAATAAATTTAATCGGATTACCTCATGCACAAATTCAATCTGACTTTCTAATTGGGTTTTATTATGGTCTTGTTAATTATTAGATTTATTCATTATTAAAATTGCGCATTCAATGCAAGTTCGCTGTTAAATGAATCCAATTAGAGGAAGTCAAAGAATCTATTTAGTTTAAATGCTACGTTCATGATTTATTCTTTCCATTGGGTTAATGAATCTAATCTGTTTCTAGCCGCGGGTACGAGTTGGCTGCAGTGGTTTGTGTAGGCAAAACTGGACGACCTGTTACGCTGTTACTGAATGCTTAAAACTGAAATAAAGGCGGGCGATAACAAACATGCCGATGGAACAGCGCTGGTAAGCTATACAAGAGATGATTCAGACAACATGGATGCGTCTTGAAATGTTATATACAGCATAGAGGTAATGTTTTGGATATTTTGTTCTTTCATTTTCACTCACTTTCCATTGCCTCTATGTCAGTGTCATGGGAAAGCACATTGGTCTGTCACAGTATATGAATGTGTGTGTGTACACAATACCCTTTCTCGTAACCTGAGGCATTTCAGAGTTCAAATAAGCATATCCACACATCCAGGTTGACACTAGTGGGCCCTTGAGCAAGGCCCTCAACTCTCACCTACTCAGTTGTAAGTCGCTCTGGATAAGGACGTCTGCCTAATGCTGTAAATGTAAAAATGTATGTAGTGGCTCAGTGTAAGCATGGATGTTGGATTTCTGAGTGGAAGGTCATTACAGGTCCTTCATGATTAACAGTTCAATACAGAATATAAGGTTAAAGTCATATAATATATTTATTGGAAATACTGATTACATGATTTATTCTCATTGTCTGCAGTGGGTTATGTAGCCCAAAATCAGACGACCTATTACCCAATAGTGTAATTGTGATAATCGTAAGCTTCTCTGGATAAGGTATAAATAAGTGAAACTGAAAAACCCAGTGAGAAAGCTGAAGAGATGGAGTGAACGTGCAGAAATACACACAACGGTAACCTTTTGTCATTTGCTCATTTTTAGTCATTTGCTCATTCTTTCTTTCTTTTTTTTGCGGACAGTTTTTCAGTTTTTGTTTCTATCACTGAAAAACACGAGAGACCTGTGAACCAAATAGTGAAGGAAAAAACAGGAAGGTCTTTTTTTTCTACATGTAGAAATGCCTTCATGCCATCATGCCTTTTCCTGCATTCACATCTTAGTGTGAATTTACACCGGGTACGATATTAATCACTGCATTACACACTTCTTTCACATGCTTTAACTATCGGAACAAAATAGCATAGTGAAATTTTCATGTTTTGGCAACTCCAGCTTTTTCATTATCACTTCTTTTTTTTTTTAGAGAGAGAGAGAAAGTAGCTTAGTAATATAAGTCTTATTACCAGAAGCATCACAATGCTATACAGGTGCATAAAAAAATGCCATTTGACAAGACAATCTTGAGGATTTGCTGGGATTTGAACTGATGACCTTCCGATCCGAAGTCCACTGGGGCGTGTAATGTTAATATATCATTTATAAACAGCGTCTCACATTTCCACGACATGTGAGAACTACATGCTTTCTAGCTTCTTGTAAAACTGTAAGCAGCCCAAACCTGTTTCAGTCTTGTGCAGCTCTATAAAGCTTTATAACTTGTCTTGAAGGAAGTTCAATTTCTTGGAACTCGGCCTGTCATCCAAATGCCTCTCCCCCAACCAGTGCCTGATCTACTAAATAACTAAATACCAGAAATCCTTCTTACACTTCAAATTCCGTAGAAAGACTTCAAAGAATGGAGGATGATGGGAAGCTAGTGGATAGGCTTTATTTTTGGTATTAATTCCCATGATTATGGAATATAATTTTCAACAAGATCATATGGGATCATATAGGCAGGTGGTAGCCCAGTGGTTAAGGTGTTGGCCTCTGATTGTCACCTTGGAAAATTGTCCCTAGTGTATGAATGTGTGTGTGAGTGTAAGTGTGTGTGTGAGTGTGTGTGTGTGTGCCCTGTGATGGGATGGCATTCCATCCAGGTTGTATCCTGCCTTAATGGCCATAGACGCCTGAGACAGGCTCTCCGTGACCCGAGGGAAGATCGCATATAGCGGCAGAAGATGTGGTGGTGGCTTAGTGGTAAGGTGTTGGCCCAGTAGTGTATTGTGTGAGGATGGCGGGGGGGGTGTGTAAGTGCCTTGAAGTGTCAGTGAGTGTTGTGACCGGGTGACTGGGTGTGATGTGTGTAGTGTGCCCTGTGAAATTGTGGCTAGTGTGCCCCACACCATGATGGCGGTGGGTGTGTGTATGTGGATGTGTGATGGCAGGGAGTGTGTCATGCCCTGTGATGTGCAGTGGTTGTATCCCCGGGGATCCTTGAAAATGGATGGCCTGGTTTTAATAGACGTAGATCCAGTGGTACCGGCGGGTGCCATAGGCTTGACGGCCCTTAAGTGATCTGCCATATAGCGACAGATTGCGTCAGATCCGCTTCCCGAAGATCCCCGAGATGGCCCTTTATAAGATCGCATATAGCGGCAGAAGATGTGGTGGTGGCTTAGTGGTAAGGTGTTGGCCCAAGTTCCCACTAATGGGTCCTTGAGCATGGCCCTTAACCCTCAATTGCTCACAGTTGTAGTTCCAGTAAGCAAAACCCTCAATTGTTATTTGTAAATATTTACATTTACATTTACATTTGCTGCATTTGGCAGACTTCCTTATCCAGGGCGACTTACAACTGAGCAATTGAGGGTTAAGGGCCTTGCACAAGGACCCACTAGTGGCAACTTGGTGGTTGTGGGATTTGAACCCATGATCTTCAGGTCCAGAGTCCAACACCTTAAGCACAGGGCTACCACCTCCCCACTGGGCAACCATATCCCAACTACCAACTCCAGATACTAGTGGAACATTATAGGATATTATTAAATGTTTAGTCCATATTAAGCCATGACTCGAGCATGCAATGTGAATTTCTTTCCAACGTTGCTCTATCGCAGCACAGACATCAAATGGCCTACACTGGAGTAATGGAAACTTTTTTTTTCTTCATTTTTTTGCTAGTATGTTTAACACTTCCTGTGTGGGCGGCCACAAGAAGCTCCGTGTCAAAGAAAAATTTTAACTTAAAAAATAGTATCTCTATTTCATTCTGGTTCTGCTGATACTTTATACACTCAAACACAAACCAGGCGGAAATGATTAATGGAATGGATTGTATTTTTTTTTCCTTTTATGAATCAAATCATTCAGAAATCAAGATATATATATGTGTATGTGTTTATGTGTGTATATGTTCTGATTAGGAAATATTAACGCACCAAAAGCATCAGGATGGCACCTCTATTAAAAAGGAACATTTATAAAGCAATGAAAAAGGAGAAGAAGGATAAAGCTATTTGTATGCCACTTTTCATTTTAGGATGCCCAACATACTACAAAGTTGTTTATACTGATCAGAAATCAGTATAAACAAAAATCAGTTATATTTTTGCTGAAAAGATTAGTCAGCAAAAATATGCTGACTCTTGGTTTCCGGTATGTAGAACATAATAAAAGAGGCAAAAGGTAAAACCACTTTTTTTTTAGTACAACACCACATGTAAATATTGTTCCACATTTTACACCATTGAACAGTGTAACATAATGAGTGTTCATTGTTAAAAAAAGGGAAAGAAAAATATTGTGAAGTACCATTTGTGGCATCACAAAGAAACGCCCTGTTGAACACAAACAAGCTAAAATTTCATTTGTTGCCTTCAGGGGGGGGGGGGTAGCGTGACAGATTGAAATAAATTAAATACATAAGAAATATAAATAAATTAGGCACAAGTAATTTCATAAATTTATTTCTATAATCAGTTTAGTCAGTTTCTGTCCGTTATCGCATTTACAGATTATAATTTCATATTCAAGTGGCACACAGTAACAATAAAATATTCATTAAATATAAGTTCAACATACAGAGTAATACTAAACATTAGAAATACACAAAAACAAGACATGAGCTACTGGGAGGAAGATAAAAAATATGCAAATTACTCTTGAAGACAAAAATATACAAGATCTACAAAAATCTTGTAGATTTTTGTAGATCTGGCCAAAGTTTTCACTTTGGCCAGGCCTCGAACGCAGGTGGTTAAAATAGCCCTGGTTGCTCAAAATGATGTGTGAAGAGAAAAAAAACCTCATACATACATGCATACAGGAAATATGCAGATTGCGATAAGAAAAAAAAAAGCAGAGCTGACGAAGTGCTATTGAGCCGATCTCGCTATGTGTTTTTCCAACAATGCGCTGTCGGAGCCGTGTGATGTAGCAGTACGATAAACAAAACAGCCAAGTGAAATTATTGCAAAATGCTCAAATCTAGGCACCTTGTATGATTTTGGGTTCTTGAAGTAATAAGAATGGATAGGAATTAAAACCGAAACAGTTCAAATCAACATGAGGTTATAAATATATGAGGGGGAAAAGAATAAATACAAAAATGAGACGCTCTTTTAAAATGAGTATTGTCATCCTGATGTGCATCTGCGGGATATGGAAGGGTTAATCGTATACGTCTCTGTCGCATTGTGACAGAAAGCTAGCTCAGGTGCCGCCGCAAGCCAGCGCGTGACCTTAAAACCCAGATTTGAGTTCTAAAGACAAGCATAAAGATGCTAACCTGCTTAAGACGTAACGAGATATAATAAACAGATATAAAAGAACTAGGCAGCCATTGTAATGAACATGAAAGAGGTACATGCTGTTTTCTGCATCCTATTGTGAATACCGATGCTCTTGACTGCAGCAGCTTAGCTGGTTGCATTCTGTCTATTGTGTTTTTTTCTGGTACCTTAAAAAGCAAAGCGTTGCATTAGTTAGGTGAGATGTGAGAAATAGAAACAACACCATCAGCATGAGGAGAGTCGAGGTTTTTGTGGTTTTTCTTTTAGGGTATTTTGTTTTAGTTCTTGTTCATCTTTTTTCCATCAAGAATCGGTCCTACTATTTTTTTTTTCTCCTTCTAGAGCTAAAATGTATTAAAATGTCTGGGAACAAATAAGAAATATAATTGGATCATTTCATCTTACTGGTGCACTCTCTGGTCGATCACAATATCTATTCATGCCGTTTGACCTGGACGTTTTTCCTAGGTTGGGGTAAAGGAGGAGGTTGTTCCTCATCATCATCTATTGGAGGCGGTGGAGGCCGGGAGCGTGTCTGGTTCCTGGCTTTGTTCTGACCCTGACTCGGGATGTCCTGGGCGGAAACATCATCGTAGGGTTCTGGAGGTGCAGGCTGACCTCTTGCTGTTTGCTTTGATTTTTGTTGACCAGTACCTTGAGGGATGTTATGGTAGTTCAATCTCAACTCATCTTCATCTGGGAAAGAAGAGGGGATTTTGTAAAATACATTTATTTTGAATACATATTTGAATACATTAGTGGTAGTAATACACCATGGTGTTTCTAAAATTCCATTGTGGCAATTTATTTGCCAAACACTGTCACAAAGAAGCGTCACAGAAATACACATAATCAAGATCTAAATGAATTAAATGAACAGCATTAATGTTATTAACCTGTGATTAACGCAGTGTGCATTACTATGTGAGTGATCGGCTCCTTCACTCTGTGTTGTGTTGGTGAATGAACAAAACCAAGATAGAACAAATAAATAAACAAATAAAGAAAGAAACTTTAGTGCATCCACTCACACTTCCTAAATTTCCCCCAATTACACCTACTAGCTGCGCATTCACAACAGGTATGATCTTCTCACTATATTAGCGTATATTACCATATGAAACCTTACGCAAGCGCATCGCATTCCCAAATCCGTATTACACAATAAAGCGCATTTTATCTTTTGTGAACGCAATGCGCTTCCGTATAACCTAAACACCGTATCACCAGTTTAAATGGAAAAGCAACCGGAACACAATCCTTAAAGGAGCCACGTTTCATATTTTACAATTAAAACAACCTACTAAAACAAAGTAACATTGAAATGAACAAGAAATTAATGAATTAACAAGAAATTAATATTAAAAGAATAATTTGCAGAGAAAAATAACGTACTAGAAATGTATTATACATTAAAACGTGCGGTTAATCTCGCTAAATCTTCAATTAATTGCGATACATATTTGAAATATTGATTGACAGCCCTATTGATAGTGTGTGTGTGTGTGTGTGTGTGTGTGTGTGTGTGTGTGTGTGTGTGTGTGTGTGTATATATATATATATATATATATATATATATATATATATATATATGCAATGTTTATGATGATGAAGTAGAATCCTATTGATCTTTATGTCTTTCATGTATGTGATCCAATATGATTCATATAAACCACCCCAGATGTATGCACACTATTTTGCTGATATGTTACACAGTGTTTTTTCTAACATCAGTAAGATCAGATACAGCAGTTAAGGCATTTTGTTGTTGTTGTTGATGTTCAACTAATTGTTTAGCTTGTTGCAAGTATTGTGTTTAGTCTAGTTAAGGTTCATTCATAAGGGCATGCAATAATTATGTGCAAAAAAATGGTTTCGCCTTTTTTGCATGCAGTTGTTCATATTTATATCACAACCCAAATACAAAAGAGTGTTTTGGCACTCTTCAGCTGCTTTTACACACCTGCCAACTTGGTATTTAAAAAAAACAGTCTTTTTTTTCTTTTTTTTTCCTTCAGAGGAAAAGCGTCTTTACAAGTAGTTCAGAGAGCTTGAAATAAAGTAGACCAGCAAGCTATTGTGCAAATTATATGCGATTCTTTCCCCCCCCCCTTACATTTATAGAATAATTGTAGAATGTGTTGAAATTATATTAAAACGTTTTAAACCCCAGGTCTCAGCATGTTTTGGAAACTTGTGCTTCAGATGTTTTTTTTCACTGGCCTCCTATCAGTCATTTCATATACATCATATGCCAAAAAACTCAAGGCCAAATACAGCTCTCTGCTTCGCTTGATGTGGTCTGGAAGGAAAAAAATAGACTATGGCCAAAAAAAGACTATAGACCATAAGCTCTGAAAAACATATCTGAACATTCTGGTACAGTCTAAACCCTCAGATCTGTTTGTCATCGCAAACAATGCAATACAGATTTACAAGCGTCAAGCGTTGAAAGGCTGGATCAAATCAATGCCTTTGTATGATGTTTGATGTAAATCAGCATTAACCAGGATGTGAAAATATAATAAATAAAATTGTGTTTTTCTTTCTTAACCATTACATCGATTCGGGCATGCTCATGCATTTTAGCTACACAGTAGGTAGTATGAACAATTTGTCATTTGACCCACAATTAAGCAATTTTCTCATGTTACTACTACTAATAACTATATAGGCACTTTACTGAGAATGATTACAAGTTTTTGCCTGAAAATAATCCTACTCAATACTCTTACATCCTATATTTCCTACACCTACTCCATAAATCTGAATACTGAAAAACACCACCGACACGTCAACCCCGTGGTTCAACCTGTTTTTCATTATATCTATATCTTCATAAATTCCCATAATATAAAAATAAAAATATCTTGTACATTCATACGTGTCCCGGGTCACAAAACATGCCAGTCCTTGCGATACAATAATAAAAAATAAGAATAAAGAATAAAAAAAAAGAAAAGAAAAAAATCATCAAGCTGTTTTCAACTAGCAGGTTTGACTCTTTTCTTGTCCTCCCACACACTTCTGTGCAAATTGTGCCCATCCTACACCTACAGACATGCATTCTCATCACACGCCCCACTTTCTGATGGGAAATTAACTGAAACCTGGTTCTGATTGGATAACTATATGAATGACCCGGTGTGTCGGCAGTCCTGGTAAATTGAACTATCCAAAGGATGCCATAATTAAGCGCTAATTTTAACTCTATTTGTACTCCACTGGCTCTCATAGACATGGTGAGCTCATCGATGCTGAATATCCCCTGCTAAACAGCTTAACTTGATGCATTTTCATGAATCTAATTCACCTTTAAAGCAGCACACACATAACAGTTTTACACTCCAAACAACTGTTTACTTGACTCACACAATAAAGTGTGTGAATATTCATTGTAAGCACAAATGTGACTTTTATAAAGTGGCATTATATAAACCATGACCTCACAAATGCATGGAATACATTAGATAATATCCAAGACTTACCGTACTGTTGCTTTTCTTTGCGTTTACAGGCACGGCAGGAACAAATCACCATCACAATTATTAATATCAGTACGAGACCCCCGCCACCGGCTAAGATCCCCACCATTATCCAAAAGTCAAAGCCGAAGAGTTTTCTCCCACCTGAGCAAAATAATACATCATTACCTTTCATATGATTGTTTTACATATTTTAGTAATATGTGTAAAATGAAGAGATTAATAATTTATTTCTCATATATATATATATATATATATATATATATATATATATATATATATATATATATATATATATATATATATATATATGTATATGAGCAAACACTTACAGTCTGCTTGTACAGGGTCACTTGTGTTTTTATCTACAGGATTGTGCACAGTACAGGTGTACTTCGCTGTATCCTCCAGAGTTGCTGTGAAGCTCATTGCTCTCTGCAATTCGTTCCCATTTCTGTGCCATTTGTGCCATCTTTGATCTTTGTCGACATTAGACTCACATCTGATGTCAATATTTTTTTCCAGGCACGTAATATTCACTTTCGGCTTTGGGACTTTTGCTGTTAAATGGGAACAGAATCATGGTTGCATTTATTACATGTTGTGTGTTATCGATGATTTCATTTTAATGCGGTTGAAATATTAAAGCATAATTTAATGTTTATTTTTTATTTTTATTATTATTTATTTTCTATTTTTATTTCCTGTCGGTTAGTAATGTGCAACTAATAGCTTCTGTCACCAAAGCAAATTCCTTGTAAGTGCAAACCTACTTGGCAATAAAGCTCTTTCTGATTCTGATTATGTTAGTAAGATATGGTGTAATATATAGGTACAACATTCAAATACTGAGAATATGAAAAGAGTATAAGATCAAATAGCATGTGTAATTAGAAATTGCATACCGTAAACACAGATACTTTCTGAGTACGATGTTTTCCTTGTGCCATCTGAAGTCACAACTTCAACTTTGTATGTTCCAGAATCTTTTATATTGTTTATTTGGAGCTTCAGGAAATTACCCTCCACAATCCCGGGTCCTTTTTGATTTCGGGTTCTCCTGGGGACTACTATCTGTTTGTTATCCTTTTGTATAGAGAATCGATCGCTATCCTGAAGCGAATTGTCATCAGTCAGTTTAAATTTGTGAAAGTCCCCTTCTGTTATATTGATTGGACATGTGATAGAGTCTGCGGATAAATAATTGGAATACCATTTTAAAGCCATAATCAAATCCACATCACATTTAGAGTGTAGAACACATCACATTTGCAAAACAATTATTTGTTAAATTAATAAATAATAAATACAAAATAAAAAAACATAAAATTATGTAATTAAAAATAAAAACCCATGAATACATATCACAATTTATATTTGCATACTGAAATCTTTGTAGCCTCTGTCAGTACAATATTGGAGAACAATGGTTAATCAGTTATACTCAGTCAAGCCACCATTAAAAATGATTAGTGATTAATTAATTTATAAATCATAACATACCTGTCAAGGACAATAGAGTGAGAAAGCAGAGAAATAAGATTACAGCACTGCTTTTGGTGTTCATTGTTCTTCTAAAAAGTCTTCAGTCAAAAATGGAGGAAACACTTTTTGTTTCCTGTGTTGAAAGGAGGTGTGTTATACAAAGAGCAGCACCGTTTTTCTTATAAATGCAGATGTGCATAATGCTGACAGGCACACACACACACACAGCACAGAATGTCTCCATTGTTGTAATGGAAAGTCTGTAGAAATGATATGTTATTATGTATATAGAAATGATATAATATGATATGTAGAAAAGGTATTGTTATGTGAGTGATTCGAGAACATGTGAGCATCTGAATGCACAACTCTCACATCACTCATTCGGTAATCTATAAAGTCAACAAGAGTTTTAATGTGAGAGGTTTGAAATGATGAAAAAATTAGTGATCCTCAAAACACAAACACAAGTAGTAATATCAAAGTGGCAAACCAACAAACAAGAAAATTAATTAATTTCTACAATGAAATATTCATGGATGGAATGATATATATATATATATATATATATATATATATATATATATATATATATATATACATAATATATATATATATATATATATATATATATATATATATATATATACATACATTCATTCATCTTCTACCGCTATATCCGATCTTTTCTCGGGTCACGGCCGCCCTAAATAAATAAGTAAATAAATAAATAAATAGGTAGATAGATCGATAGATAAATAGATAGATAGATAGATAGATAGATAGATAGATAGATAGATAGATAGATAGATAGATAGATAAATTCATTCATTCATTCATTCATCTTCTACCGCTTTATCCGATCTTCCCTCGGGTCACGGGTGAGCCTGTGCCTATCTCAGGCATCTATGGGCATTAAGGCAGGAGGATACACCCTGGATGGAATGCCAATCCATTGCAGGGGCACACACACACACACTCACTCACATTCACACACATTCATATATATTATTCAATAATAATAATAATAATAATAATAATAATAATAATAATAATAAACTGCTGCTTTGAAGGCGGTGTGTGGGAGATTCCTATAATTTACTTTTGCTCATTTGTAGCTGGTAACTCCTGTCACTCAGACATGTTAGTTGTTTATCAAGTTATTTCTTTCCTCTTACATCAAATATCTTCCTAATCCTGGTGGCAGCGCATGCCCTTATCATTACATCAACACAATGCTATCATCGTTCTGAATCAGACTACAAAAGGAAATAGGAAAAGGAAATAGGAAAAATCAGTTTCTGTTGTGGTATAAACAATATTCATTTTTTTCTGCAATGAGCTTAATACATTACACGGATCTGTTTATTCAATCTGCTCTTAATCACATTAGGGCTTCAGTTACACCGGTACTCAATATTTTACTACAGTAGATTGCAATTAGATCCACGAAACTTGCTTCCAATTTAATCTAGAAACAGCATTTTGAATACAGTAACCTGAAAAAAATGTCAGATTTTCCTTCGCTATACAAATAAAACCAAATTAAATCGAATAGAACTGAATCTGCCTTTATCGTCATTTACACCACTTTTGGATGTTTTGTTTAGGGGTGTAGACCACTTAACCCTCATTGAGGTGTAAACAATTGAGCAAACAAAGCACGCGATAATTGCAGCATGCTGTTGATACCATTACTGTCCTCTTTATTATTATTATATATTATTATTATTATTATTATTATACACCTGGTCTATTATGCGACTGATGAGTTTTAATGAGGACGATCAGACCCTGACAGGAAGGCTATAGAAATGCGAATAAGCACTTCTGTGGATAGTGCTGTAATGTATATGTGACAAATATACATAGGCTGTTCTATTCTATTCTTCTTCTAAATGCCAGACCAAAATATTAAAAGGGAAGGGAATCTTTAATCTGACTGATGATAATAATACAACTGCTGGATAATGATAGGTTCACCATTAAAAAGGTAATGTAATCATAGTCCATGAAAGGAATCGGAAAGGAAATGGACCGGGGATTGTAAAAGGTCCTTCTCTGGAGCTCCGGCATGTGAATATGAGCAATTCTGGAACATACACTGTTGAGGTTTTAGATGTAACAGGCACCAAAAAAACATTATACTCACCAAGTGTCTGTGTTTATGGTTTCTTATTGCAAATGTCTTTTGCTCATTTATTCATATACATATTTAGATATAATACCTTATCAGTGTAGTAGTGTTTTATATTTCAATGTAAAACTATTATTAATAAATATAAATGCCCACAATTTCATAGTTATAGGCTTAGTGGTTAGCACGTTCGCCTCACACCGCCAGGGTCCGGGTTCGATTCCCGTCTCGGCCATGTGTGTGTGTGGAGTTTGAATGTTCTCCCCGTGCCTTAGGGGGTTTTTCTCCGGGTTTTCCGGTTTCCCCCCGGTCCAAAAACATGCACGGTAGGTTGATTGGCACCTTGGAAAAAATTGTCCCTAGTGTATGAATGTGTGTGTGTGTGTGTGTGTGTGTGTGTGTGTGTGTCCTGTGATGGGTTGGCATTCCATCCAGGTTGTATCATGCCTTAATGCCCATAGACGCCTGAGATAGACAGACTCCCTGTGACCCGAGGGAAGATCGGATACAGCAGTAGAAGATGAATGAATGAATGATAACTGTACAAGATAATGTATAGTTTTACAGAACATGTTGCTTGCTTCAAATAGGGAAATGATTATTTAATGCCATTAAAGTGAAAAAAGAAACACATTTCTTTGACAGAAATGCTGAGTTTGCAATACATGCAATACAGAAATGCTAGTTTACAATACAAATCTGGAAGCTACATCATACAAAGAACTTCTGTGTGTTTTCAGAATGCGCGAACGACAAAAAGAAATGGACAAAAACAAATGGTCCCTATGCTTTTAAAACGACTGAGGGAGACCCGTCATGGCCACAGAGTGCCATCTGTTCTGTGGTGAATGGTGGTGAATAAAAAAAAAAAGGAAAAGAAACTGCACAATTTTTCTTGCCCCCTCTCTTTCTTCTCATTGGAGCCTGTTTGTCACAAGTCTTCCTCCTGCTTCCTGTTTCTAATTGATTAGACATTTCCACAAGTCTGTATGTGGGAGGTGGTGGCTCAGTGGTTAAGGTGTACGGTGCCTATGGACTAGAAGATCGCAGGTTCAAATCCCAGCACCACTAAGCTGCCACTAGTGGGCCCTTGAGCAAGGCCCTTAACCCTCAATTGCTCAGTTGTAAGTCACTCTGGATAAGGGTGTCTGCCAAATGGCACAAATGTAAATGTATAAGGCACCAAACTGCATAACCAAACAGTAGTGCCTTATCGCTATGTCAACCGCGGACCATTAAATCCATACGAACATGTTGTACACCCCATTCCAAAACCTTGTACGTTATTATATAGTGGGTCCGCCTTCTGTGCTGTTCTTACAGAGAAGCTCTTCAGACTTTCCATTAGTGTTTGGAACAAACACAGCATTACATTTCACTTACACTGGGCTCCATGCAGAAAATGCAAAGCTACCTCATACAAAGACCGTGTGTAAAGTGTGTTTTCAGCTTTGTGTAAACGTAACGTCCACTAATACATAGTACTTATAAACAGATCACGGCAGCAAAAACAGTGACAATACTTTGCACTAGGTCGTTGTTGTGTTTTTTATTTTATTTTATATTTTGTTTGTTGTGCACTGTCTCGTGTTGTCAACACAGTCCTATTCTATCTTTGCGCTGTTTGCACTAGGTTGCACACGATGCACTTTATGTAGCTAGGACAAACTTAGTCTCGTCCTCAGCATTGTGTTCTTGTGTTTGTGTTATATGTTGTTTTGTGTAGCACCAGGGTCCTGGAGAAACGTTGTCTCATTTCACTGTGTACTGCAGGGGTCTCCAAAGTTTTTTTGGTGAGGGCCAAATACAGAAAAATAGGCAAAGGCCCGGGCCACACACAAGAAGTGACATATTGACGCATGATTACGGTATTTATTTCTAACTCACCTATATAATGTGAAGAATATTGCTCTCAATGGGAGCAGTGATGCTGTTTTTTTCGATTGAAGGATGGCTAAGATGTCAGGAGAAAACTTGGTGGTTGCGACACGGAGAACCTCACAGAGATGGCTATCAGTTATTCTGGATCGCAATCTGCTTTTGTTCTGATTTAACAGAGAGAATGTTTGTTCACATATGTATGTTGAGCCGAACAGGCTCATCATTCTTTTTGCGTGGCGTCTCATCAGAGGAAACTTGGCATGATCCAAAGTCTTATAGAAATCAGGGAGGGTGAGAAGCTGATGTTGACTCTTCAGAGAATCATCACATTGCATTTCAATCAGTTCTAACTGCAGACTCTCCTCCACCTCTTCTGCATCCACCAGAAAGGGAGTCGAGAACAGCTTGATCTGTTTTTCAATAACAGAAAAATCTTGAAAACGCTGGTTGAATTCTGTGATGTAATTACAGAAGCATATTTCTCCTTTTTAGTAGAAAGGTCTGCCTTTGGAAAAGCAAACTTGATTTCAGAAAGCGCAGGGAAGTGTGCAGCATTAAAGCTTCGTAGTTGTGTCTCAAACAGGCGGAGTTTTACACAGAAGGCTTTCATGTGCGCATACAGGTGTGACACCAGCTGTTCTTTGCCTTGTAGGTTCTTGTTCGGTGTATTCAAATGATGAGTGAGATCAACTAAAAATGCCAAGTCTGCCAGCCACAGAGGGTCACTCTGTGGCTGACAGTTTATGAAGAGGTCGGCCTTTCTCTTTCAAAAACGTATCGATTTCTGATCTCAGCGAATAAAACCGCTGCAACAAAGAGCCGCGGCTGAGCCAGCGCACATCCGAGTGATAGAGTACATCCCTGTATTCTGCATCCACGTCAGATAAGAAAGCTTGAAATTCCCTGTGGTACAGTCCTCTAGTTTGAATTATGTTGACAGTTCTTACAACAGTGTTCATCACATCGCCCAGCTGGATAGTCTTTAGTCTGGATAGATTTTTCTTCGCTTAATTTTGTTTAGTGGAGAGGCACCTTTTCTGTGACTAGCTTCATCTAATGTTGAAAATGAGAAGTGCAACAGAGTTGAGCTCAAGCGCCAATGTGCGGGCCATATTCGATTATATTTTCAAAATTTGCTGCGGGCCAATAGAAACTGACCCGCGGGCCTGCAGTTGGCCCGCGGGCCGTAGTTTGGAGACCCCTGGTGTACAGCGTCAGCTATATGTGGTTGAAATGACAATAAAACCTCTTGCCTTGACTTGAAAGAGTTTGCAAATGTCTAGTAATATATCACAGGTTATGTTTTATTTCTCTGGCGCCCTCTTGTGGTCAGTATTTTCATCAACGCCAATCTCCACATACGATCTCTGGAGCTCAGGCAGAGTGACCATCAGGTTTTCATCATAAATCATGAATCATATATACATATACGTGTATACATAAATACATGAATGAATCATATGAATCACTTATAAAGAGTGGCGAAGATGTTTCACCAAGAATATTATTTATTGTATTGATTTGAACGAAAAGCCTTAAAATCAGAATATTGTATCCACAAGAAAAGCTACTTGTGTTATTACTTTTCAAATATTATTATTTATCACGTCAGAAATCAATTTCTGTATTATTATTATTATTATTATTATTATTATTATTTTCTTTTTAATCCAGAACTGGTACAGAATTGTTCTAATCAAATCATATTTCAATTCTGACTGCATTTCATTTGATCATCTCCTGTAATTCCCTGACATTCCACCAGATGGCGCGTTAGGCCTTTGATGTGTTAATGTTTGATATGTATACATCTGGTGCTGGCCCGGTTCTTCTTCCTCTTTCGATATGGGTCGCCACAGAGAATCATCCTTGTCAGTGGTATAAAGCAGGGGGTCCCCCTGCGGCCCGCCCCCACATTTGATCCGGGCCCTTTGAATAATGCCAGAGACATATTTAGAAAATTTAATTATATATATATATATATATCTATATATATAATATATAATATATATATATATATATATATATATATATATGTTATTGGTCCGTCCGAGCTGGAAGGAATAGAGAAAAAAACAAACTTTCAAACTTCCGTTTGGTATCTCACTGTGAGAATCGCCCTGGGTGTGAGCTATCCAGGAAGCACCAATCACACCACGCCTATCGGAATGACAGACCAATCACAACAGGGTTGAGGGAGTCCCACCTCCTATTCGATACGTGCCTTGGCGATTTCCTTCCCACATGCTAGATGTTTTACTAATAATAACTGTAATAACTGTATTCTCCCGCAACCCACACACACTCTAATATATTCCCGCTCGGGCCGCAGTCAGTTGCATTGGGTCTCGCGGGAGTGCAGATCTCTGCCTCATAGTCTCATACTCACAGTCTCACGGTTCAGGAAGCCTTCTCCTGACGTCCGCCGGCGCCCACCTTTTTAGAATAGAATAGCCTTTATTTGTCACATAAACATTACAGCACCATGAAATTCTTTCTTCACATATCCCAGCTTGTTGTTTGGTAGCTGGGGTCAGAGCGCAGGGTCAGCCATGATACAGCGCCCCTGGAGCACAGAGGGTTAAGGGTCTTGCTCAAGGACCCATACCGGGGCTCGAACCCGGATCAGCAGCCCAGCACCTTAGTTCACACTTAGCAGTTTACACTAATTAATATGCAAGTAAATGTTTTGATTTTGAATTGCACTGAATATAAAAAAGCCATTATAATTGTAATAAAGTTGATTAATATATGGGGCCACGGTGACATTCGCCTCACACCGCCAGGGTCCGGGTTCGATTCCCGTCTCGGCCATGTGTGTGTGGAGTGTACATGTTCTCCCCGTGCCTCAGGGGGTTTTTCTCCAGTTTCCCCCCGGTCCAAAAACATGCACGCTAGGTTGATTGGCACCTTGGAAAATTGTCCCTAGTGTATGAATGTGTGTGTGAATGTGAGTGTGTGTTTGTGCCCTGCAATGGGTTGGCATTCCATCCAGGGTGTATCCTGCCTTAATGCTCATAGACTCCTGAGATAGGCACAGACTCCCCGTGACCCGAGGGAAGATCGGATATAGCGGTAGAAGATGAATGAATGATGATTAATATATCTATATATATAGAAATGATCATTTGTCTGTGTGGTGAATAACAAAGTAATAAACTATTCTAGTATAAGAATGTATAATACATACATTTATAATCCTAATACTACTAGTAGTCACTCCATCCCACGTCATTTTCTTTTATAAACTGACCCGGCCCCCATTAAAGAAAGGAAAAATTAAGTGGCCCTCTGAGAAAAAAGTTTGGGGACCCCTGGCAGAAAGTATATTAATTACACGGGCATGTACTGTACTATATATCGGGTTTAAGTTGGAAACGAAAGTTCAAACGGTCAGTCGCAACAAATAAGCACATTTACACGCCATTCAACAGGGATTTGCAAGTAATATGCAAATATTCAGAACACTGCTGGAATTGTTATGGACTTGTCCAAATATATGATATATTATCAAAGATTTTTGTCGGAATACGTGGTGTTCTTATCGATTGCTATTACGTGTTATTTTTCTGAATGTATTCATAAAAAAAACACTGTTTCATTGCAAAAAAGAAACACCTGAAGAGAAACCTACTAAAGCACACGCCCAGTGTAAAGCTTTCACTTTGGTTACAGCAAAAACGAAACTTAAAAATGAGCACACACCCAATCCAGACCAAGAAGGAGGAACCGGTATAACAACCAAACATCTCATTATTTAAAAGGAATCATTTCTAGCACGGAAATACTCATCCAGCCATTTTTTCTCGAGTACGGGAAATATAACTGAAAGAATTTTGTGGATCATGGACAAACGGAGAAGTCGTTTTGGTGAGTTAGGCCAAATTGTTTATACTTTTGAAAATGTGTGGATAAATAAGTTGGATTTAACAATGGAGGCAAAATTCTATTAGGGGCAATCATGAATGGATGGCATTAATATGCATGGCATAAATATGTTAGATATATATAGGATCTATAGTTGACTAGATATATAGGATCTAGTCAACAATTTGATTCTGAAGCAGCTCAGTTTCAAAAATATATCCCACTTTATATATTCATTCATTCATTCATCATCTACTGCTATATCCGATCTTCCCTCGGGTCACGGGGAGCCTGTGCCTATCTCAGGCGTCTATGGGCATTAAGGCAGGATACACCCTGGATGGAATGCCAAACCATCACAGGACACAAACACACACAGTCACACACACTAGAGACAATTTTCCAAGGTGCCAATCAACCTACCGTGCATGTTTTTTTTTTTTGGACCGGGAGGAAACCGGAAAACCCGGAGGAAAAAAACCCCCTGAGGCACGGGGAGAACATGCAAACTCCACACACACATGGGCGAGACGGGGAATCAAACCCGGACCCTGGTGTGAGGCGAACGTGCTAACCACTAAGCCACCGTGCCCCACCCACTTTATATATATATATATATATATATATATATATATATATATATATATATATATATATATATATATATATATATATATGTATGTATATGTATGTATATATGAATATATGAATATGTGAATATGGCTATATTTATTTTATTAATATATAAATCATGGTCATTCTTCAGAAATCTTACATTGTCTTCAAGCATTTGAAGATCCCTAAAAAAAAGAAAATAAAAACTCCCTTAAACTAATTGATAAAAAAAAAAATGTCATCTTATCATATTTCAAAATGACAATTCTGACATTTCAAATGTTTATTTGCCCAGAAACAACAAAGATGAGTAGTGACCAAATGGAACGGCGTCATCATCCCTACATCAATTTTAAACGTGTGCACAAAGCCCATTCCTTCACCACACAAGGTAAAACCTCATCCTTTACTTCTTCTTTTTCATTCAGTTGATTCTATTAGGGATCAACACAGAGGATCCCGTGTCTCCATATCACTCTGTCCTCTGCATGTCTTCCATCCCTCTTTAAACTTCCTCCTTAAACTTCCCTCCTTTTTTGCCTGGAATCTCCATCCTAGGCATTCTTGGCAATGTTTACATACAATGTTTACAATCAGATATTATCATCTTTTTTTTTCTTCATTTTTCTTTGTTTATTTATGTAATTTACAGTGCAGATCAACATGGAAAAAATCAACAACATAAGGGGTCTAAAATACTTTCTGTATTAATGTATATGTCATTTTTTGGTCACTATACTAAAATCATAGAAATATCACATGCAATGTATATCTATTTATATGTAATGTGTTACTAGAGATTGGTCCCTGTGCCCATATAAAATGTATACATTTTTTTAATTAGTTAATTCTTTTTAAATACAATTATTATTAATTAATTTTATTATTTAATTGTGTTGTTAGAAACGGAGCGTTCCAGCAAGCAGTTACGCAATCCTGGTTCAAAAAGACCAGACCAGGATCCCATGCCTTACAGGCCAGAACCTAAACAACAGCATATGTATATTGGTAAGTCTGGAAAACGTGAGCAAATAATCAGATATTTTATAATCAAATGTGTACAGACATTTTAAAAGCGTTTTTGTGTGTGTGTGTGTGTGTGTGTGTGTGTGTGTGTGTGTGTGTGTGTAGAACGAGCAAACTAAAATAAGGTTTGTCACAATGTTTCAAGAGACTGAAAAAAAGAGAGAAAGACATGCAGAAAAAAGAGGGATATTTTAAAAGTAAATACTTATTGGTTATACAAGTACATTGCGGTGATAATGTTCCAAATGTTCACGTGGATTTTTAAGATACAAATCAAGACAAAAAAGCTTTTGGATATAAACCTGCCCTAAAGGAGAATATAAAAAAAAACCTATAGGAGGAAGAAGGAAAAAAATCTTACCTCAGCAGTTAATTATAATATGATGCAACAACAATATATCACGATTTAAAAATGAATAAATTAGCAAAGCTTTTAGGCTGAAAAAAAACAATTACTCAATCTAAAATGGATCGTTCTGAGATCAGTAGGAGGTCACATGACCATGAGGTTGTTTATAACAGTCTAGGGTTGTGGACTGTTACAAACATATACACTTGGGGGGGGGGGGGGGGGGGGGTGTTGGGGGGGTAACTAGTTACATGCAATGGCGTTACATAATTTAATTACAAAATAAAAGTCACAGTAATCCATTACAGTTATAATGAAAAAAAACCTGTAATTAAATCACAGTTACTTTAGAAAGTGTTGAAGATTACAAATTTCAACGACCACCACCTAACATTCCCCCAACAAAACAACAACATTTTCATCCGACCCCCCCCCCCCCCCCCCCCTTCCTCCACAGTCAACAATTTGATTCTGAAGCAACTCAGTTTCAAAAATATATCCCACTTTTTTCAAGTGACACCGAGTGGACAAAATAAGTTTTCAGTTACTTTTCTTTTATAAAGTCATTGAAAAGTTAAAAGGGGCACGGTGGCTTAGTGGTTAGCACGTTCGCCTCACACCTCCAGGGTCCGGGTTCGATTCCCGTCTCCTCCATGTGTGTGTGTGGAGTTTGCATGTTCTCCCCGTGTCTCAGGGGGTTTTTCTCCGGGTTCTCCGGTTTCCTCCCCGGTCCAAAAACATGCACAGTAGGTTGATTGGCACCTTGGAATATTGTCCCTAGTGTATGAATGTGTGTGTGTGATTGTGTGTGTGTGTGTGTGTTCCCTGCGATCGGTTGGCATTCCATCCAGGGTGTATCCTGCCTTGATGCCCATAGACACCTGAGATAGGCACAGGCTCCCCGTGACCCGAGGGAAGATCTGGTAAAGCGGTAGAAGATGAATGAATGAATGATTGAAAAGTTACACTGCTTATTACATTTTGAATAGGGTCATTTATACAACATAAAGACAGTGCTTTTTTGACAGTATAGTGACCCCTGTCACTATACTGGGGTTCTGGGACCCACAGAGTCCACAGTGTAAGCGCCCCCTGCTGGCCCTCACTAACACCTCTTCCAGCAGAAAGCCTAGTTTTTCCCAGGAGGTCATTCATCCATCCAGGTGCTAACCGGTACTCAACCCTGCTTAGCTTCAGTGGACAACCAGTCTGGGGATACAGGCTACATATATAAGAATAAAAAATAGTACTAATCCGTTTGCTAGCAGAATAAAATAGAATTTATGATGCAATAAAATATCTTACTGAGTGGAAGGTCAGGGGTCTCAATCCCTTGCATTGCCAAGCCATTGTTGAGGTCTTGGGTTATGCCATTAACCCTCTTGGATCTTAGGGTGCTGTATAAAGCCTGACCCTTGTGGTTTGGCCCCAGCTTCCTAACAATCTGGGGTACACATAGATATACAACTTTTTCATTTCTCTCTTTTGCTCTTTTTTCTTTTGAAGGCCCAGACTCTAAATGGGAAACACACTTCCTAGGGATGGTTGTGATGGATCTACAGACACCGAGCCTTATAGAAGAAAAAGGATTCCAACGTTTTATGCGTGTTTTACACCCAAGCATAGATGCTGCGCTAAGTGCCTCGGCGATCCGAAAGGAGCTTGTGGAGATTTATCATAGCACAAGGAAAAGCGTGAAAAAAGCACTACTAAATGCCAAAGACCCGGTGCTCTCTGCTGAACTGTGGAGCTCGAGCAAAGAAGAGTCCTATTTGACAGTCACATGCCACTTCATTGATGAGAAGTGGGAAATGAAATCCTACATACTAGACACGGCACAGCTTCTCGATGAAGTCACTCAAGAAAATGTTCATCAGCAACTGGGGAGAATTTCAATGGAGTGGGACATCTTGGAAAAAATCCAGGTGGTGGTCGTCAATTACGGGATGAAAAAGGCTCAACAAAAGCCAAAGTGGACCTACATACCTTGCTTTAGTCATACTCTCAACAAAGTTATCCAAGAGGCCTTGGATAAAACAAACCTTGATTGGGGTTATCTGCTGAAAAAGTGTCGTCGGATCGTTCAGTTCTTTCACCACCAACATGAAGCGTTGTGGGGTCACCAGTTGGCCCAGTCTACTTGCCTTGACTGGCTTTCAACACTAAACATGTTAACAAAGATCTGCGAACACTGGCCGAGCTTTTCCCCAGACTCCAATTACAGTCTTACAAGTCCTCTTTGGCTCAATGAAAATGAAAGGAAGTTGCTGGAAAACATGGTACAGGTGCTCACAGTCATCAAAGACGTCACATGTTCGATTGGGACATGCGGATATGTTTCGGTCTCCAACATCATACCTATGATCGACAACTTGCAATCGAGTGTGAAAAAGCTAATACAACAAGATAACAAGGTAGC
This sequence comes from Kryptopterus vitreolus, assembly GCA_030449085.1. Classification (NCBI taxonomy): domain Eukaryota; kingdom Metazoa; phylum Chordata; class Actinopteri; order Siluriformes; family Siluridae; genus Kryptopterus; species Kryptopterus vitreolus. The sequence goes on from JACRUU010000015.1 coordinate 21,438,132, forward strand.
GGCAAGGATCAGTGAAAAATGTAGTTATCACTTCGGAAGCATTAAACAGAATTTTTGGTTTACGATAAGCACAGCACTGGATCCCAGATTCAAAAGCAGTATCCCTAATGATGACGAAGGAGAAAAAGTTCGAACGAAGATCATTGATGAAATGTCCAAACGGCCAAGTGGAGCGAGGAGTGACCAAGGTTCGTTTCTTCAATACGCTTCCGATAAAAACATCTCCGTATGGGAAAATCCGCTTCAGTACTGGGCAGCCAAAAACAAGTCTAAGAACTTGGCCATGGTTGCACACAAGTACCTCAGCGTGATCTCCACTGCTATTCCAGTAGAGCAGATGATGCACAAGGACCGATCACAAATGATTTCCAGCAGAAGGAAATGCCTGGAGCCAAAAGATGTTAACATGATGTTGTTTCTGAATGGCAATTACCAAAAAATATGAATTGTAATTGGCGACACGTCTTCTTTCCTGAAGGCAAAATATTGCAGAAGTACTATTCTTTTTTGTGCACAAGTTCGTCACTGTCATTTTACAAACTTGTCTCTACTCCCGCCATTTTAATATCCTCTATGTTCAACAATGGGCCCGGTCTAGCCAATAGTAAAAGAGCACCTACTTGGAAGGCAGGTATAAAGATGGGTCCCATTTGATTGGTCAAATTTGGACAAATCTAAGCATGCAACACAATACACAAAATAAATTTGAATTTATCGCAACTCTTGGGGATATGAATATCGCATATACTATTATCGCGATAACAATATCTTTTCAATATATCGTGCAGCCCTTGTTGCAAGGACACTGTGTAGGACAATCAAGTTGGTCAATCCATATCCATATCTTCAACTTGTTTTACCATTCGGTAACTGTTTATTCATTTCATTCATTCATTCGTCTTCTAAATCTAAAACTACCACCTTCTACCGCTTTATCCGATCTTCCCTCGGGTCATGGGGAGCCTGTGCCTATCTCAGATGTCTATGGGCATTAAGGCAGGATACACCCTGGATGGAATGCCAACCCATTGCAGGGCACACACAACCACATTTATACACATTCATACACTAGGGACAATTTTCCAAGGCGCCAATCAACCTACCATGCATGTTTTTGGACCGGGGAGGAAACCGGAGAACCCGGAGGCACGGGGAGAACATGCAAACTCCACACACACATGGCCGAGACGGGAATTGAACCTGGACCCTGGATGAAAGGATAATCTTAATGTTAAATGACATTCAAAGGATATTGTAGGGAATTGCAAGGTAACTCAGTTATTAAGACTTTTCATTAGAAGTTAATGAGTTTAATAGCATTCATTCATTCATTCATCTTCTACCGCTTTATCCGATCTTCCATCGGGTCACGGGGAGTCTGTGCCTATCTCAGGCGTCTATGGGCATTAAGGCAGGATACACCCTGGATGGAATGCCAACCCATCGCAGGGCACACACACACACATTCACACACACATTCATACACTAGGGACAATTTTCCAAGGTGCCAATCAACCTATCATGCATGTTTTTGGACCGGGAGGAAACCGGAGAACCCGGAGAAAAACCACCTGAGGCACAGGGAGAACATGCAAACTCCACACACACATGACCGAGACGGGAATCTAACCCGGATCCTGGCGGTGTGAGGTGAACGTGCTAACCACTACGCCACCGTGCCCCTGAGTTTAATAGCAAATGTTTTATATTAATGTTCAGACGGTCACATACATTTAAACAAATATTTTATATACTGAACAAATTAGCATATTTACTGTATATTAATGCTGTAACAGATGTTATGATTAGATATAGATTTCACTCAAATCCATCCCTTTAATATAATTATTCATTATTTATCATTTAGTTCAAACTAGAAATTATTCTTTTAATATTAACTTCTTATGAATGTTATTTTGTTTAGTGGTCGTTTGAATTGTTAAATATGGTACGTGGCTCCTTTAAGAATTGTGTTCCAGTTTTGGTTGCTATCCATATAAACTGGTTTAGTTTAATGATATGGGAAGTCCAGAACGCATGCAAGGATATACAGATGTGTCTGTTTAACAAACCTTTAAAAAAGACAGTTTAAATTATTAAAATCTCAATTTTTCTTAAAGGAATTATGCATGCACACTTTTTGTGACAACTAAAGAAATTGCCAGTGTCATATATATATAAGATATAATTATAGTACTCTTGTTACTATACATCTACTATAATACTTTATTTCTAGATAGTAAATGACACATTTAACAAATGAATGTTATTGTATTATTGTAGCTGTTTATTTGATTTTGATGTATTCATTCATTCGTTCTTCTACCGCTATATCCGATCTTCCCTTGGGTCACGGGGAGTCTGTACCTATACACCCTGTATGGAATGCCACCCCATCGCAGGGCACACACACACACTCACACACATTCATACACTAGGGACAATTTTCCAAGGTGCCAATCAACCTACCGTGCATGTTTTTGGACCGGGAGGAAACCGGAGAACCCGGAGAAAAACCCTCTGAGCCACGGGGAGAACATGCAAACTCCACACACACATGGCTGAGACAGGAATCGAACCTGGACCCTGGCAGGTGTGAGGCGAACGTGCTAACCACTAAAGCCACCGTGCCCTCTTTACTGTATGTATTCATTTTTGTCATATTTATTTATTTGCTTATATCACATATTTTTTTGTCTATATATAAAACTGTTGATGGTAAAGATATTTTAAATAACTATGCAAACATATAAAAAAATAGCATCTGTATAGAAGACAAATTCTGAATTGTTCTGCAACTGAAGAGCTTGTATAAAGTTATTGTGATGGAATTGGGTTACTGTAACTCGAATCCAGTAGTTCCTGTTAAAAATATTATTATTATTATTATTAATTATTATTATTATTATTATTATTATTATATTAAAAACAAAAAAAAAAAAAAATTATAAAATGTATGTAGTAGCACAATACAATCCTGTATTTCTTGCAGTTGTGTGTGTGTGTGTGTGTGTGTGTGTGTGTGTGTGTGTGTGTGTGTGTGTGTGTGTTATTTATTTATTTATATTACGCTACTATACTACTGCGCATCGCTTTATTCATAAAGACACACTGATTTAATTTAATGATGTTCTTTTCCCAATCGGTTACCATCTCAGTAATTGTGTATTTGTGTATGTATAGTGATATAGTATATAGTGATGATATATTATATATATATATATATATATATATATATATAGATCACACACACACAAACATAAATATATATATATATATATTATATATATATATATATATATATATATATATATATATATAGATATATATATATATATATATATATATATTCATATATAATATTATATATCTATATATATATCTTATAACGCTTTATCATTTCGATCTTATCTCATGGGGTAGCCTAGTCTGTGCCTATCTCAGGCGTCTATGGGCATTAAGGCAGGATACACCCTGGATGGAATCCCAACCCATCGCAGGGCACACACACACATTCATACACTAGGGACAATTTTCCAAGGTGCCAATCAACCTACCGTACATGTTTTTGGACCGGGGAAGGAAACCGGAGAACCCGGAGAAAAACCCCCTGAGGCACGGGGCACGGGAGAACATGCAAACTCCACACACACATGGCCGAGACGGGAATCGAACCCAGATCCTGGTGGTGTGAGGCGAATGTGCTAACCACTACGCCACTGTGCCCATATATATATATATATATATATATATATATTCCTGGATATCCTATTTTTTATTTTGCTAGCATAGAGAATGAACATTTGATTATAACACAAAATACAGAGTCTGGTTTCTCTGTATCCTTCCATAAATCTGGACTAACAGCAACACTAACAAGCCACAAGATTTTACCGTACGGAACCTCCACATGATGGAGACAGAACCACAAATATCAGTCACACCACATTTTGAAGTGCTCAGGTTAAACCTATTTCATTTACATATTATACTTTTTCATTTTGTTCTTAAGTCGCCATGCGATTTAATAAGTTTAATAAAGCATCCAGGCCATGAGGACATTAAGGACATAATGATTTACTGGTAATAATTACAGTTAATATTTTAATAACAAGGGTATCTTTGGTATAACTTGATAAAGTGTGTCACGGTTCCCTCTCTCTCCTCCTCGCTCCTCGCTGCTCTTTTCCCCACACACACAACCCTAATTGGCCTCACCTGTTCCTCATCCTCTCTCCCTCCCTCTCCTATATAAGCCCTGGTCATCCCCACATTCCCTGTCCCGGCTCGTAAACTCATGCGTAAACGCAAGAATAAATGCAATCTACGAAGCGGACACGCGTTCCAGCCCATCGTGTTATGTCAACCATTGCGTCTCCTATGTTTATTATTTAATAAATCCTGTTTCGTTTGATTCTGGATCTCCGTGTGTCTGCTTCAGCGCACCGTTACAAAGTGCCAGTCAGGTTTAAAATGTACCATCAGTAAGCAATATATAGATGTATATTATGTATATATAGATAAGCATAATTGTCCATATTAAAAGATTGAGAACACTGCTAATGCTAATATACTGCAGAGTTAATATAAAGATATGGACAGTTGTGTCATAAAGCAGAGTTTCATTTATTTTGATGTCTTTAATTTCTGTCCTGAATATATATATATATATATATATATATATATATATATATATATATATATATATATATATATATCTATATATATATATATATATATATTACTGTAGAAAGTGTGTATAAATGTATAACAGGATAGCATAAGTATGAAAAGCACCAAACAAGAAAACAGGAAAAGTGTGTCTTTTCATTAACTTTGTTGACTGATGCAAATCTAGGTTGGTCCAGGTGCAGTAACGAGCTGCAGCATGCAGGCACTGGAACAAATAGCATGACGCAAGTGTGTGTGTGTGTATATTAGGATTAATTCAGGAATAATACTTGGTGAAACATGCAGCAGAGCCAGATGTGTTTATAAATCGAACCATTGATAAGATCAGGTGTAGAAATGAGAAACAACAATAATTACCCCCAATAATGAATAGCTATTATATGAGCTATATTAATTAAATAGCTATTATGTTAATAATGCTAAAATAATAGGGAACACGGTGGCTTAGTTGTTAGCACGTTCACCTCACACCTCCAGGGTCCGGGGTTCGATTCCCGTCTCGGCCATGTGTGTGTGGAGTTTGCATGTTCTTCCCGTGCCTCAGGGGGTTTTTCTCAGGGGGGTTTTCTCTCAGGGTTCTCCGGTTTCCCCCTGGTCCAAAAACATGCACGGTAGGTTGATTGGCACCTTGGAAAAATTGCTCAAATGCTAATGCTAACTAATGCTAAAATAATCATTTTTGTTCATTTTTTTTTATCCATTCAAAATAATTTGCAGTAAACGGACACTGAAATGCAAAATTGATTCGACAGATATTTTATTATCATTATTTTGTTTTTGTTTTTTTTTTTATTAAAAACAGTCAGGAATGTACAGCATGAAAAAAAAATACAGAATCATGGCTTCATACAAATACTGTAATAGTTTTTTTTTTTTTATTTATAATAAGTTAAGTATATATATATATATATATATATATATATATATATATATATATATATATATATATATATATATATATATATAGCGCTCACACTCTGTGACACTCTCACCACGTTAACGGCAAAATAACCACGTCAAATACGTGACAATGCTTTGGTCTACTCACAGTGACTATATTATACAACAATATATTACCAAATATCTAAAAAGTGCCCATATACAGGTATATTACAAGTACTGACTTCAGGATGCTTGTTTCTTTTTGCTTTTTATACCTTAATGTTAAATACCATATATATGATGTTAAGTCGATTTTCCGATTACAAGGAAATAATAGTTTATATATATACAAAGCACACACACACACACACCACACACACACACACACACACACACACACACACACACCACACACACACACAAATATATACAAAGTTTTGGCAGAACACACATGTGTTTCACAGTATATAAAATGGCCTCTTTGGGGAAATTACACATTTAACCTCTTTTTCTACATGTCTATGTTGAAACTACGATAAAGGTTTAAGGTCAAAGCCTACTAGCAATAACTTACATCATTTATGGCATATTAAACACAAACAAACTATGAATGTTAGAATTAGTACATATACAAGTGTTAATAGTGATTAGAGTTCATTATGTCTATTCCATCTCTGGTTTAAAAAATAAATCTACATAAATTAATACATACAGTACATTAATTATTGGTGCAACCCAGCATAATTATGCTCGGTACTGATTTATTGTCCTTCATATGCTTAATTTCTTCTGTGGTGGTCTGGAAAAAAAAAAAAACATCTTTATGGTTGAGCCAAAAGCTATATATATATATATATATATATATATATATATATATATATATATATATATATATATATATATATAATAAAAGGCATTATGTGTATTTTATTTTGTATTTTAACAGTGAATGCCACGATTCCATCAAGCGTGTCAATGCTGTTTTAATGTGCCAGAGAAAATCAGATTTAAGTCTGATCTCTTAGTGTTATAATTAGGTACGGGCTGTCAAAATGTCTGCGATGCTCCTGTGCCACAGTAAGACAGGAATCTTAAAATATATATTTTTCCCCCATTTTATTTTCATTTTTAGGAGTAACCACACTGAACCTATTCGATGTTTAGTTTTCATTACTGTAAGTCGTCGTTGCTAGTAATTAACATAATAGATAGATATAATATATATATATATATATATATATATATATATATATATATATATATATATATATATATATATATATAAATAAACGGACATATCAAAATTTCATTACGGAATGCTTTTTTCAAAGTTTTTAAGTTCTTTATTATAGTATAAATAAATAACATACATTTTAATTATTTATACTTTAGGTCATATTATTATAATGCTCCTTTTGCATTAGACACATTAAACACAAATCAACATTAAAACTGATCTAATATTGATATGATTTGCTTATTACGTTTTGACCATACTTAATTTAAGCATATTTTGTTCATTCTGACCATCTTTCAATAACATCCTATAGTGTTTTTGTTTCCTAAAAAATTTTAAATTAACTTCTCCATGTGTTAAGCATTCAAACTTTCTTTTAATGGGTCCTGAATGAAGTCATTTCAACCAATTATGGTCCTGAACTGTCACTGGGTTTTGCCACTTTTTGTGCCACTCCTGAGCCAGATGCACATTTTTGTGCAGAAAGCACAATTTGGGTTTTGGACAGAAAAGCTTTTGGGTAGTTTTAGATTTCAGGTCATCGAATGAAGCAACATTTTGTTCATTTAACCTATTAAAACATTTACATTCTGTATACGTCTGTGCTGGCTTTATTTAAAGGAATCGTATAAACAGAGTAAGACTTATGCTCAGTTTTTATGGCCTGAAGTGAAACATCATATCCTGGCTGGAACAAATTTTCATCTCAGCACTCTCGATCCAGGAACATTTGTGTCAAGTTTCACTCAAAGTAATAAAATGCACCGCATAAGGTCTACATGGACCTTTTCTGTTAGTGGCCTTTTGGACCATATTATACCCAAAGACTTTATTTTGACGCACCATTTTATTAGACAAAAGATTCCTTTAAAATCCTGAAACAGGGATGGACAAATCTTAAAATAATTTTCCATCGAAACATGGAAGTAAAATTTCTTATATTTTGCCTGAACAATGATTTGGTTGCTTGGAAACACCTCTTAAACTTAGTTACGCTCTTAGGACACCTATTAATACAGATACCTCAGCTTAAAACCTATTTATTTTCCCAGTATTGGCAGTCGTAACTTGTGTGTATATATATATATATATATATATATATATATATAGATATATATATATATATATATATATATATATATGGTTACAGTTATTCATTCATTCATTCATCTTCATCTTCTATATCCGATCTTCCCTCGGGTCACGGGGAGTCTGTGCCTATCTCAGGCGTCTATGGGCATTAAGGCAGGATACACACACATGGATGGAATGCCAACCCATCACAGGACACACACACTCACATTCACACACTAGGGACAATTTTCCAAGGTGCCAATCAACCTACTGTGCATGTTTTTGGAACGGGGGAGGAAACCGGAGAACCCGGAGAGAAAAAACCCCTGAGGCACGGGGGAGAACATGCAAACTCCACACACACATGGCCGAGACGGGAATCGAACCCGGACCCTGGCGGTGTGAGGCAAACGTGCTAACCCTAAACCACCGTGTCCCTTGGTTACAGTTATGGAGTTATTTAATTAGTTAATAAATTGCACACTTTGATAGAACTGTTAAATGCAACTACATTGGCTTTTATTCTGGTCTGGTCAAATGTCCATTGTTCTCCATCTTGGGAAAGGAGCTATATAACTTAAATTAAACATATTACTATAAATAAAAATAGTAGCTAGCATTAAACAGTGGTAAGGAAGAATATGTATGCTGTTAATTTACTTAAGTGCATTTCTTAAAGTGTTATTTCTAAAGTGTTATCAGGGGAAGTTTAGATCAGGAAATTTGAAATGTCTCATATTTCATGTTGTTCATGTGAATACACAATCAGTACCAAGGTGGATCGAGACCGCAAGCGTAACCCTCTGATTCTCTTACATTTGGGTGTTAACATTGTGAGTTAACACTTAATATATAGAGAACCTCTTAAAATAAGGTATAATTTAGCAACTACCGTAAATTCTGGACTATAAGCCGCTACTTTTTTCCTAGGTTTTGAACCATGCGGCTAATAATAAGGTGCGGCTATTCTGCAGATTTTTTCCCGACCGCTAGGGGCTCTAACCGGAATTAGAATCAAAACTAACACAAAATAAATGCAAAGAAGAAGAATGCGCTAGTTCCTCTTTAGCAGATATAAGTGGGTAGAAGCGGATAGAAGGAGGACAAACTCTATCTTTACAAGGTTAAGGTGACGTCATTTCACACACAGGAGAAATGAAGATAAATACTGTAAATAGCGCTTATTTTCTCTTGGTTCTGTCCCGTTTTAATCAGAAAAGTTGCTGCTCGGTGCTCTCTCTCTCTCACACACACACACACACACATAAGCCCGGTTCACCCTACAATCCCCGTCCGGGCTCGTAGCACATACCTAGTGTCGCTGACACGGACGCTCGATATGTTTATGCCTAACCTTTGTCTGTTCCCGATTCCCGGACTTCCAAGTCCGCCACCGCTCCTGCTCTCCGGTACTCCCGGTACCACGGCGCGCAGAGCGCAAGGCTCCCTAGCCTGTCTGGCCGCTCCGTATGAGCGGCGTCTCCTGAGTTCTTTATTCTAATAAATCCTGTTTTGTATGAATTCCGGATCTCTGCGTCTCTGTGCAGCGTCCACCGTTACACCGTGTTAAAATACAGGTTAGGAAAGGATCTATTTAGGTACATACATGTACATTTACAATTCAAAAGCGGATGCGGCTTGTATGCAGGTGCGGCTTATTTTTTTTGGGGGGGGGGATTTAAATAGAGCGGATGCGGCTTATATGCAGGTGCGCTTTATAGTCCAGAATTTACGGTAAGTTAAGTCAACAGCCTCAACTAGAAAGTCAGCAAATCATGTTGTTTATTAGAAATTAAGTGTTTGTGGAGTCGCATCTTTGTACTTTGTGTTTTCACTGGAACGACATGTTTTTTCTGAAATAATGATGTTTTATATAAACCTAAAATAAACTATTCGGGTCTTTTATAAAATCTAAAAATGTTTTTACTGTTGTGTGTGTGTGTGTAAAAAAATGTTTTTTTAATTAATTTATTTATTTATTTATTTACTTGTTTACCAAGATATTAAAACCCTCTTGTCCTTTGGCACCGAGGCCACTGATTTGTCCACCCCTGCTATACAGTATTTTTTCTACTTGGAAAAGTTTAAAAGCAGAACCCCAATATTTCCAAAGCATTTTTATGAATAAATACTCTATTATCTATAGAAACGGTACTGCTGTTGAAAGATCCATCTCCTTTTGTCTGGCAGCAATACGTTTTCTTTTATTGAAATTATTTTGGTTGATTTATTTTATTCTTGATATTTCATGAGGCGATCTCAGCCAATGAGGGAACGAATAAACACTCGCCATCACATGACCTCTTCACACCCAAAGTGCACTTAAGTGACTCTTGAATTAACCCTAACACATTCAAAGGTCAAACAAACGCAGTTGTTTTGTTGTTTGCCGGATGTCTCCCGAGACACCGTTCCATAATTACATATTTGAGGAGTACAACTCGCGATTTCGTACGAAAGCGGATATGAACGAGTCATAGAAACTCTTACACTTTGTGCAATGTGCGGTATCTCAAGATTTCCAGATACACTATTATAACCACCTTATTTGCGGCGTATTCATAACCTAAATATATACCACTTTTAATGAGTCCTGTATATGTCTATGATAGTGTAGCACTGGAAAGGCAGGTTGTTCAAGTTTTCTATTCTATTTAACTCAATCCGGAAAAAATATTAGGGCTCGTTACAGAGATGATTCCCGGGTCACTGTGGGTGAAAGAAAATGGTTAAAATGATTAATGTACAAAAAAAAAAATTGATCATTTAGATATTTGCACAGGGGAAGAGATTTGGGAGATTAGCGTTTATAAAAAGTAATAAAAGGGCAAAGGGTGACCTTGTAGAGGAATTTGGCACACGTGTTTTGCATACGGCATTATTGGATGGAGTGCTTGGCGTTCCTGGGATTGGTTGCGGGAACACCAAGACCTGGAAAAAAAGGGACTTTAAATTTTGATTGTTTAATCGAATTGTTTAGGGGGAGGGGGTAGCTCAGTGGTCTAAGGTGCTGGGCTGCTGATCGGAAGATCCAGGTTCGAGCCCCGGTATGGCCAAGCTGCAGCCCTTGGCTCCTTGAGCAAGACCCTTAACCCTCTGTGCTCCAGGGGCGCCGTATCATGGCTCTGACCCTGCGCTCTGACCCCAGCTACCAATATCAAGCTGGGATATGCGAAGAAAAGAATTTCACTGTGCTGTAATGTTTATGTGACCAATAAAGGATATTAATCCGAAAGAAATTTGTGGGCGACTTTAGAAATCAAAATAAAATCAGACTTTGAGGAGTTGGGAGCTCAGTGGTTAAGGGATAGGTCTCTGGACCAGGAAGATCGCAGGTTCAAATCCCACCACCGAGCTGCCACTAGTGGGCCCTTGAGCAAGGCCCTTAACCCTTAATTGTTGTGAGTCTGCCAAATGGCGTAAGCATTAACTCTCTCTAACCAATATTGTGAGAAATCTCTCTTCTCTACATTTTCGAGTCGACCCTCATCAGGTAAAAGATAAAAATGACTTGTTTGTTGATTTGTTTTTGTTTTGTTTTTTGAGTTTATTAAATATTGTTTACGTGTTTGTTTCAATCAGTGCGGAGATATTGTATTTGGGTCTGAAAATCCAACTGATGGCCCGGATCAACAGGACAAGGCTGAAATACGGAACTGTGAACAGGCATGTGTAGAGTTGCTTTCGGTCTATCGAGTGTTATATCTCAGTCGCAGCGACGTCGTCGAAGGTGACCTCATTGCCGCTGCTCTCGTCGTCCTGCTCTCGTTTCTCCAACTCCAGGCTAAGCTCGCGTAGGGCCGCCTCGAGCTCGCGATTGCGCCGGTACATCTGAACATAGTTTTGCTGCAGCTGCTTCTGATAACGGATGACTTTGTCCTTCTCTTCCTCCCAGCAGTGGCGCTCGTTCTCGAACGCCGCCGCCTGGTCCTCGATCAGCTGCCTCTGGCGAGCCAGCTCACCTTTCAGCTTTTCCACCTGCGGCCTGGAACCCTCGCGCTGACCTTTCACCTCCTCTCCATCGCTCGCCAACCTTTGCTCATCCATGCTTACCCCACCCCCAGCTCCCCCTCCTCCTGCTCCTCTGTAGCCTGGTTCCTGCATGAGGGGCGGAGCCTCGGCGTACTCGTTCAAAGCTTGGCGGAGACGTCGCAACTCCTCGTCCAGGCGGCTCATTTTCTCTCGGAGCAACTCGTTCTCGCTTTTGCGCCGCTGCAGCTCGTTCTCGCACACCTCCAGCTCGAGGGCGCGGGTGCGCGTGTGCGTATGCGCCTCCTGTAGCTGGCTCTGGCTGTTCTGGAGCTCAGTCCGCACTTCCCGCAACTGTCCTCGTAGCGTCACCACCTCGCCCACTCGCTGAGACAGGTCTGTCTGCAAGTCCTTCAGCTGCTGCTTTAGCAAAGAGATCTCGCCTGTCTTTTGACACACCTGGGGATAAAAAAAGGCACGAGTCAGACGGGGAAGGAAAAAGCCGTGTCTCTAACAGCAAAGCTTACTCAGAGAACCAGTGTCTTTTAGGAATGGGAAGGATTCAAAAGATCCAAGAGAGCTAAAAATAGGCATAGGTGTTTGTCACAAAATAGCATATTCGCTTATATTAGTCTGTTTTCTGTTTATTCCGAGGTCATCATCACCACTCAGATCCACTGTATCCTGATCACATGGTCACTGCAGTTCCCTGATCCAGACTTTATCCAGATGATGATCAGCACTGATACACCACCTTCATGAATACAGTTTCCTAGTTTGTTGGTCAGAGGAGAACTGACCCCCCGACTGAGCCTGGTTTCTCCCAAGGTTTTTTTCTCCATTTGTGTCACAGATGGACTTTTGTTTCCTTGCCGCTGTTGCCTGTTACTTATGGCTTTCTCAGTTGGGGACACTTAATTGTTTAGAATTTTGTTAAGTTTGTTTCTGTATGTCATTTATTATTATTATTATTATTATTATTATTATTATCATTATTATTATTGTACAGCTGCTTTGACGCAATCTCCATTGGTAAAAGCGCTATATCAATAAAGGTAACTTGACTTGACTATAGATGTTTAACAATGCACTTTGTCTCAAAGTATCTTTACAGTGCTTTACAATTCTGAAAAAATGATAAAGATTGTTCTTTATAAGTGTAAGTTTCCAGCAAGGAAAGACTCCCTTACGAGTCTTTTTCATTTTAGAGGAACCGGACTCAAAGAGGGAACCCATTGTCATCTGGGTGACACAGACTGTTTGTGTATTACAGTAAACTGTAGCCTTGGGTGGGCTATGGGGGCCTCACACCTACAAGGTTGGGGGTTCGATTCCTGTCTCGGCCATGTGTGTGTGGAGTTTTGAATGTTCTGCCCGTGCCTCAGGGGGTTTTTCTCCGGGTTCTCCGGTTTTCCCCTGGTCTAAAAAATGCATGTTAGGTTGATTGGCACCTTGGAAAATTGTGTATGCCCTGCGATGGGTGTGCATTCTATACATGGTGTATCCTGACCTGATGCCTTAAGACGCCTGACATAGGCACATGTTCCCCGAGGTAAGATCGGATAAAAGCAGTAGCCTTGGGTCAGTGTGTGTAAATGTCCAACATTATGACCAGTATAGTGATTAACACTGGTTATCATTTCATCATGGCACCTGTTAGTGAGTGGGATATATTCGTGTAACAAGCAGGAAAAATGGATGAGCTTAAGGATATGAGCGAGTCTGATGAGGGACAAATTGTGAAGGCTAGACGGCCATGATCGGCCATGATACAGCGACCCTGGAAGAGGTTTAAGGGCCTTGCTCAAGAGAGGTGTCAGGCGGTGGTCCAGACGGCCCAGGACCAGAAGATCAGAGGTTCAAATCCCACCACCAAGGTGCCACTAGTGAGCCCTTGGGCATGCTCAGTTGTAAGTCGCCCCCGATAAGGGCGTCTGCCAGGGACCCAATGGCGGCAGCTTGGTGATACCGGGGCTCGAACCCCCGACCTTCTGATCAATAGCCCAGCACCTTAAACCGCTGCTCTACACCCCTCCTGGGTAGGTGTTCATAATATTATGCCTAATCAATGAATCATCTTTTTGTCTGTCTAGTTGGAGGACAAATATCTCTTTGGACATTGTGGACTTCTGACACCAAGCAAGAGATCAACAGGCTTTTCCATCTTTTTAGACCATTAAAGAAGGTCCTCTTTGGTGCCACTGGAGTCAGCCGGACCGTTAACTGAATAATTCGCCACCTTTTGAGGCTCGCCCCTCTTGGCGAAATTACTTCCGAGTAGAATCCCTTTTCCGAAATCAGAAGCTATTATCCAGACAAAGAACACTCCGCTCATCCCAAACCTCGAAGACTGCTCACAGTCACAGTTTGTTCCTGATCACTGGCTTCCCTGCCCCTGCCTCACCTCCCTGCTGTTTCACTGTCCCAGTTTAGATGGCCTCAGGTCCCAGTGAAGCCCAATAAAGATCTGGAATAGTCTATTTTCTCTCTATCTGTGCTGAAAGTCCAGCTGTGACTCTGTTCCCAGTGTTCTGTTCACACCCATCCATGTGGCTGTAATCTCTAGATTTGGACAAGTCTGGTTTCCCTTCAGAAAAAAGAAAAAAGCTCGGTAAAGAAATTGCAACACTTTTTTCTTCCATTTCTCTGGTATCCAAATCAAGTTGCTACCCCTTTTGTCTCCTGGTGTCTCTCTAGTCTTTATCTCAAGTTCCTGCTGCTATGCCTTGAGGAAGGTGTGTAGCTCAGTGGTCTAAGGCGCTGGGATGCTGATTGGTGATACCGGGCCTCGAACCTCCGACCTTCCGATCAATAGCCCGGCGCCTTAAATCTCTGATCTACACCCCTCCTGGGCAGGTGTTCATAATGTTATGCCTAATCAGTGAATCATCTCTGCATCTTTTTGTCTGTCTAGTTGGAGGACAAATAGGGACGGGGTGTCGGGCTCTGATATCGCCAAGCTGAGCAAGGCCCTTAACCCTCTGTGCTCCATGGCTGACCCTCTGCTCTGACCCCAGCTTCCAACCAAGCTGGGATATTCTATTCTGTTTGTCAGTCCTTGTTTTACCTTAAATTCTTGCTTGAGGCTCCACTTCATTCAATCCAAACGTCCTTCCCAACCTAATTGTCCCCAACTTTCCACCCTGGTATGTGTAGCAAGTTCATTCATTCATTCATCTTCTACCGCTATATCCGATCTTCCCGCGGGTCAGGCGGAGCCTGTGCCTATCTCAGGCGTCTATGGGCATTAAGGCAGGATACACCCTGGATGGAAGGTCAACCCATCGCAGGACACACACACACACACACATTCATACACTAGGGACAATTTTTCAAGGTGCCAATCAACCTACCGTGCATGTTTTTGGACCGGGAAGGGAAACCGGAGAACCCGGAGAAAAACCCCCTGAGGTACGGGGAGAACATGCAAACTCCACACACACATGGCTGAGATGGGAATCGAACCCGGACCCTGGCGGTATGAGGCGAACGTGCTAACCACTAAGCCACCGTGCTCCCGTGTAGCAAGTTTTACCTACATATTTTTCCTACAAGAAAGAAACACGAAAGGTGCTTTCGGGTGGCCTGAAATAGCTGAGAGTTTTCTCACCTCCCATTTGGTCTCTTCCAGTCTGGGCCCCAGCTGAGTGTGTTCGCGTTCAAAGGAAGCGCAGCGTTCCTCAAGCCTCTCGCGTTCCTGCAAGATTTGCGTGAAGTCATCATGCAGCTTCTTTTTCTCCTGCTGAAGCTGGAAGATCTGGAACTGAAGGAGCTGATGTGCCCGCTGAGCCTTCTGGGAAGCCTTCTGCATTTTAGTGGCGCAGCTCTGTCGCAACTCTTCCATCTCGAGCTCACTGCGTTTCTGCTTCTCTTCGTACACCTGCCGACAGGGATAACGTTTTCGTTTTCGTTAATGCTCAGTTACGTGTATTTCCAATCAGACATGCTGAAAAAGCTGGCCCAATTATCCCATGCCGGTCCCATTCCTAGGATCGTGGTGGACACACTTTTGTACTAACCTGACAAATAGCCACCTCATTCTCATCCAGGTTCTCTCGCAAGTGCTGCAACTCTTGCTCTCGCTCGCGCAATTTTTCCTCCAAGTCTCGCACAATGGCCTCATACGCCTCTATCGGTGGAGGAGAGGGTCCACCCGATCCCAAGTCGGATATGCCTGGTTGGCTGCGACTTCCAAGAGACCCCGTGCTTTTGCTAGACGATGAGCGTCCACTGTCTGAATTGGAGTGTCCATGGCTAAGCACGGGCTTGCTAGCTTCGGTTTGGTTTAAACTATAAACGGGGCCGTTGTATGCATTCAAGTTGGTTAAGGAGTTCCGGCCCGAGTCTGTCATAGTGAAGGACTGGCTGAACAAGCCATTGCGAGCCCCACTGTAGGAGCTGCGTCGTTCTGTGGTTACCGGGCTGTCGTCTTGCTCTGGAGAGAGTACGCTGAGATTGCCCTGGCTCCCTGATAAGCCTCCTAGCCGTGGCGAGAGATACTGCATTGCATTTCTACTCTTTGGCACCACCGGTTTGAACGCTGTCGGCCGAATGATGGCCTGCTGAACATTCTGGAAAGTAACAATGGTTATAATGATTTAGTCTACTTTAGTCAATATTTGGTCTTACGTTGGTTTTCTTAAACAGTGGACATCCATCTCAAATAAGGAAAACATTGTTTCGGTCTAGTTGCTATTTCCAACTTTTATCTGCGTAGGAAGTCCATTCCCTCAAATTTTCATTTACTGCCTAAATGTTTAGACATCATTCTATGCAATACTTACCCTCTCTAACTGCCCAGAAACGGGTACCAATTTGGGAGGTCCATCCACACCCATCTCCCCTCCAGTCTGGCCTGAATCCAACCAGTTATCATTCCAGTCAGTGATCAAATCTTCATGCGAATACGATCGTCCCCCAATTCCTTTCCCTCGAGCTGCAATGGCCTTCCTCTTGCTTGATGGCGTTTGACTTACAAAGATTCCTTCACGAGAGGAGTCGGAGTGGAGCCTTCCCGAGCCTGCGACTGCTCTGCGACGCTGAGCCGTGACCTCCAAGTTGTTCCGGCCGTGGTACGCCGTGTGGTTGGGGATCATACTGCTTACGGAGCCCATGCCTCCTAGAGCGGATGGTGAAACAGGAGACGAACGTTGTCTACGACTCTCCAGACCTGAAGGTTGGTGGTCAGTATTCACTGGAAGGGACTGGACCAATGCCATGCCTGTGGCTTACTGCACCCACACAAGCTGTTGTATCAGCATAACAAAGAGAGAAACATTTTGGTCAGATCATTCAATACATTCCATTTGGGAACCACAAATAATTGTTGGTGGTTGTTTATTTATTTATTTATTTTTATTTGACTTTGGTTGGAACCTTGACATAGTAGTGTACTATTGCAATTTTTTTTTTAACCCAAGGGAAACTCAAGATTATGTAGCTGAAAGTGGATGAGCCGGCTATTTCAGTAAAAAGTAACAGTACAAATACTTTTTAAATACTTTTTATTACTTAACTATATTGATTTTTTACCAAAGATACCACAGTCGAGTCTAATTATTTTCTTGTGGCTAGTTTTTCTAGCTAAAAACGATATAAAACTACCTCTTACAATAACAAATAGGTACCTTTTGCATTTTTCCACAAACTTTTCCCTCGTATTTATTTTACAAGGGAGAAAAGTGGCTCTTATTTAGCTACAGTTCAACCAGAGACGTAAATCTTTAAATATATGAATTGTCATGAAATCCACTTAAAAAGTCCTAACCTAGAGGAACCAAATAGTTCTGTATTAACAAGCTTGTACGTTTATACTTGAACAGATGAAAATGCAATTGCTCCGTTTCTCTACTTATTTACTTCTACCCAGACGGAAATACACATGTGAAAGAAAATGCTTTAGTAGTTTAAATTGTACACGGACGAATTCAATGCAATGGGGTTTAAGTTGAACCACTATCACATACTGAGCAGGGTTGTACTGTGCAACCTCCCAGCCTGCTACAAAAATAACTTGAGCTTTTGTGTAGACTAATTATGAAGACATATTAGTGACGCTACATTTTTATTCAGCCCAGGGAGTGCAATCATGTGGGATTGTATATATTAATACATGTTTAATTTGATTAGGCATTTTTAAAACTATGAGTGCTGGAGCTAATTAAAGCTATTCGCCCTAATTACCGGGGCAGGACTTGAAACTATAATGAAACGGCCCAGGGGTCTCGTGCGTGTGTGAGTATGTATTTATGTGTATGTATATATACATACACACACACACACACACACACACACATATATATATATATATATATATAGCAGGGGCACGGTGGATATATATATATATATATATATATATATATATACTATATATATATATATATATATATATATATATATATATATATATATATATGAATAAAATGTAATTATTTAAGCAATGTCACTGAAAGTAATATACATTTTCAATGGTGTTTTTCTTTCAAGAAAATAGATTTTCTAAAATATTTAACAGTACAGTATTTGAACCATGAAATTACTTTTGACAGCCCTCGCAGTAAAGTCCTGTGGTGCTGCATTAAACATGTTATACAAGCATTTTCTGTTTCTGCTAGGCCTAGGCTTCTTAATTGTTAATTCTGTAAGAAAGCCGCATGCCTAGTTTATAAAAACCAAAAGCCCTGAAATACACTGTTACAGATTTATCCTTTCGCAAGGTAAGGACATTGTCGTGTAAGGTATTACGTTTATCTCGCAGGTCATTTCTTTGCTCCAATTCGATTTCAGGGATGAGGCAGTAAGCTTTAGATGATGAACGGCCTCTTATGTTGAGAGCAACTGGCTATAGATGCGCATAAGAAATGTAATAATCGATTCTACATGCTTAATTCGAATAATCGATGCAACAAGAAGAAACAAATGTCCCATAAAAGGCTAAGTAGACAACTGTCCTTTTTTTATTTTTAAAACAGGTATGCAATGGATAATGATCTCACATGGTTTACTCGAGGTAGATATCAAAGCTTAAAAATTCA
>JACRUU010000015.1:21459519-21472019 GCA_030449085.1 Kryptopterus vitreolus
ATATATATATATATATATATATATATATTATATATATATATATATATATATATATATATATATATATATATATCTATATAGACACACACATACACACATATAAATGTTTATGCATGTGATGTGTGTGTGTGTGTGTGTGTGTGTGTGTGTGTGTGTGTGTGTGTGTGTGTGTGTGTGTGTGTGTGTGTGTAGTATATATATATATATATATATATATATATATATATATATATATATATATATATATATATATACAAACATTATAATTTGCTCACTATTATTTTACAAATGTACCACAGAGAGAGTGTCCGGCAGATATTTTTTGCATCACTAGCAGACTAGTCCATAGTTATCATGAGTCAGGATTACGAATGTGTTTGACTATGATTCAAGTATTTAAAGACAGTATATGATGCTCAATAAATATCCGATAAAACATAGCATGAGAAATTATAGCCGAAAACGCGTAGAAAGAAAGTCACTTTCTAACAGTAAGAGAAGTTTGGACTAGCAGGGAGATTATATTAAAGATCAAATATGTGTTTTCAAACGATGAATTGTTTCTATGCTACCCAATTGTGCCATTTCTGTCCTCTGTCATCATCCTCTAAAAGTAAAAATAATTGTAAGGACACTGTGTTCATAAGTAAATGTCACATGTAGAGTCACATGACTATGCAGTACAGTAAAAATGCTAATTCTTATACAGGCTTACAGCTTATATTAGATCGGGAAAAGCCACTTTTTTATGTTTTCACAAAGATATATTATCATCCTGATTAGTTTCCTTTCAAGTGATCCAAGATATTAAATCACATAGACAGTTTGTTCGCTCTCTCTCGAAGCACACACACACACACACACACACACACACACACACACACACCCTGAAAAGTTCCCAAGTTGACATACCCCAGGTTTGAGTCCGGCATTGCTGCTTCCTCTGCCAAATGAAAGTTAAAAAAATAAATTTAAAAAAGTCTCTTCAGCTCTTTTGTCTAATCCTCCACAGTTCCATCTCTCACTGCCCGGGCCGTCTTCACACACTTTCCTCTCTCGCTTCCTCCTTCTCGTTGCGCTCTCTCTCCCTCTCTCTCACCACTCTCTCCATCCTCTCTCCTCCCTCAGGAAATGCTATTTCTCCGCCACACGTGTTCTATATAGCGCAGCTCAGCTGTGAATGGAGGCCTCCCCCCCCCCCCCCCATTCACTCTTTCGTTCTTTCTGGTCTCCACTGTGTTTCCTCAGCACAGGTTTTTCCCACTTCAGCAGGAGGCAGATGTTTCTGGGATTTGAGCAGCGCTGTATGTGTGTGTGTGTGTGTGTGTGTGTGTGTGTGTGTGTGTGTGTGTGTGTGTGTGTGTGAAACATGAACCGCGCTGGGCCGAAACTGGGACAACAAGGAAATGACACACAGGTCTGGAATGTGTCGTGCACCTTTATTCACAGACACACTCTTCTGTAACACTCTGTAATCACCTTATTATTCTCAATGCAGTGTTTTTTTCCTGAGGATCCAGGTATGAAAACAAACACACACAGGCGCATACACAACAAACCATCTGACATAATCTGTTTTGGGGTTGGGGATCGAAAAATCTGATATTTGTCATAAAAGTACAATTTCGATTCCTCTTGTCGATTCCCGGGTGCGTTTTATTTGTTTACCAGGCAATCTGCCAGGACCTTCGGCCGCCTCCAATCTGCCAGGACCTTGTGTGGTAATCTAAACATCAGTTTATAAGATGAACCGCGCGAAGCGCTGAAAAGTGTGGCTACATTTTGTACTCTATTGATGAACAATGCTCATTGCATAAAGTCAAAGGCACTATGGAGGCGGGGCTTAAGTCACATTTGCTCAGCGAATCACAAGCTCAATCATATAACACTCCCGGATCACCTTTTCTTTATTCTCCTTATACAGTCGGCAGATATAGTTATATGATGCATTATGTAGCCAGGTATATTTATTGGCGTCTAACTTCATAGCTAACCAGCGTTTATAGCATTGTGTAATTTGTGTGTCCACATTATGTTGGAATTTCAGCTATTCCGAGATCACAGCAAGAAGACCGGCTTGTCTCTTTGATCCGACTTCCGAGCAAGACGCAAACACCATTGTCTCACCAAAAGCTACATGTACTATAAGGAGGTTGGATTATGGGTATTGACAGATCGCTAACTCTAAAAGCCTTCACGAGTTTGTGTTTTTATTAACATTTTATTAATTATTGCTCGGTAGGAAGAAATGCATTATTAATTAACCATTTGTTGCCTGAATGTATATACAATCATATAAAAAAACTAATTATGTGCTTTTGCTTTCAAACAGATACTATAATTGCGCTAGACGGCGCAAGTACTGCCTCCAATATGATCTACGGTACGTGTCATATATGCATAAACAGGCAATGAAGGACTATATACATTATATTGGCTGTGTTCAGCCTGGATGCAGTTCGAAGCGATTTCGCCACAATCGTCTACAAGGGTTTAAATCCAAGCAGCTTCATATTTATGACAAAGCATCCACATTTAGTTCCTATTTGGATTCATAATAAAGATGTCCCACTAGATTTTGGAGTGCGCTTGTGGAGATTTGCGATTATTCAGGTGTTCAATAGGGTTCTATAGCAGGAGTTCCACAAGTCTTCCACAAGTTCACAGTGGCATGTTACTGTGTGGTATCACATCACATGGCTGAAATATGTTAGTTGTCCAAAAGTGTTTATAGACCATTCCTAATTATATACTATTATATATATATATATATATATATATATATATATATATATATATATATATATATATATATATATATATATATATATATATATATATATATATATATATATATATATAGATATATATATATATATATATATAGACGGGGCACGGTGGCTTAGTGGTTAGCAGAGCACGTTCGCCTCACACACACCGCCAGGGTCTCCGGGTTCGATTCCCGTCTCGGCCATGTGTGTGTGGAGTTTGCATGTTTCTCCCCGTGCCTCAGGGTTTTTTTTTCTCCGGGTTCTCCGGTTTCCTCCCGGTCCGAAAACATGCACGGTAGGTTGATTGGCACCTTGGAAAATTGTCCCTAGTGTATGAATGTGTGTTGTGAATGTGTGTGTGTGTGTGTGTGTGTGTGTGTGTGTGTCCTGCGATGGGTTGGCATTCTCCATCCAGGGTGTATCCTGCCTTAATGCCCATAGACGCCTGAGATAGGCACAGGCTCCCCGTGACCCGAGGGAAGATCGGATATAGCGGTAGAAGATGAATGAATGAATGATATATATATATATATATATATATATATATATATATATATAAATAACATTACAAGTAAGGGCAGCTGAGGAAAGGTCAATGCTGAAATTATCTGGGAAGGACACGGACTGAAGTTTCTTTATTAATTTGTTCTTTTTTGTTCTTTGTTGTCCGGGTTTCATTCATTCGCCAACACAATGCAGAGAGAGGGAGAAGATCGCTCACATAATAATGCCAGCTGCGTTAATCGCATGTTAATAAAATTAGTGCTGTTAAGGTGAACTTTGATATATATAAAGAGAGAGAGAGAGTGGTTAGCACGTTCACCTCACATCTCCACTGTTGGGGGTTCGATTCCCGTCTCCGCCATGTGTGTGTGGAGTTTGCATGTTCTCCCCGTGCCTCAGGGGGTTTTTTTTTTCTCCGGGTTCTCCGGTTTCCTCCCGGTCCAAAAACATGCACGGTAGTTTGATTGGCACCTTGGAAAATTTTCCCTAGTGTATGAATGTGTGTGTGAATGTGAGTGTGTGTGCAATGGGTTGGCATTCCATCCAGGGTGTATCCTGCCTTAATGCCCATAGACGCCCAAAGACTCTCTCCAAGACCCAAGGGAAGATCTGGTAAAGCGGTAGAAGATGAATGAAATATATATATATATAACAAATAGTTATTTATAAAAATGTTGATGTAGAACTTTGTACAACTGACACAAAATAGCGAATGTGTTGCTCTGTGCTGTTAAGAATAAATTTGCCCCTGGCTTGCATATATTTATTAACATTTTCCCTCTTAAAGAGATGTCATGCGTTAGCAGAACGCCTTCTGGCTAATGTTTAGCCTGGCTCGGTCTCCTCAGTGCTTTTACCGTAGCGACTTTGCGACATATAAAGTTGCCTGAAGTTGCAACAAATCAAATTAGTCAAGGCGTTTGTTTTTTTGTAAACAAATTATGAAAACCTGGAACACTCTCCACTCTAAACCCATACTTCTGCATACTGTACGTGTGTGGAGGATATGGATGTGCATGCGGGTCAGTAGAAGTGCATAAGTGAGTGTGTGTGTGTGTGTGTGTGTGTGTGTGTGTGTGTGTGTGTGTGTGTGCACATGCTGGGGTAAGTAGGGTAGAGTAAGTAGGCTACAGCGCTGTTCCACAGGTTCCTTTCAGGTCCTGTTGTAAATGGGTCACTCTAGCCAGTGTTAATTTGGTCCCGCAGGCGAAACGGGGCTAAAGAGCCGACCTCTGTGGAACAGCCCAGAAAAACCCAGAACAGCAGAGACAGGGGAGGGAAGACGCTTTCCCATGATACTGTGGGCTATTATTAAAACCAGGTCCGAACATGACTATGACAAAGCCTCAGACAGCGAGGCCACACACACACACACACACACTCAAACAGACAATAGGCACTTCCCAAAAAAACAAAAAAAAAGCTGTTCAGGGGTGATGTCATTTCCGTTTGTTGTGTAAACAGAATAAACCTATAGGTAATCGTTTTTTTGTTGTTGGCGTAATGTTACAGGTCCTTATTTGTGTACTTGTTTCTACTATCGTGTCGGTTTTTACATAAAAGGCATGGGGTTATTTCTTTCTTTCTTTCATGACCTTCACCGAAGAAAAGTCTTGCTCATATTTAGTCTGACTGCATTACAAAGTAAAGGTCATGGGTCGAAATGTTGAACTGCGAAAGATGGATTTTAGGGCCTTGCTCGAAGGCCACTTAGAAGGTCGGTTTGGAAATACCGGGGCTGGAAATCCCGACCTTCCAATCATTAACCCGGTGCCTTCATCACTGAACTACCACAAATCCCAGAATGACCAATATACCTCTCCTTGGCCCATGAGCAGGGTCCTTAACCCCAATCAATATGGATAAACACCTCACCTAGTAAGCTCTTGTCCATCAGTGCAAACTGGAAAGAGTTTAAATAGGTGTAGATGGGATTGCTTGGCATTTTCAGGTGTATCCAAAAAAAAAAAAAAAAAATATATATATATATATATATATAGGGGCACGGTGGCGTAGTGGTTAGC
Organism: Kryptopterus vitreolus; assembly: GCA_030449085.1. Classification (NCBI taxonomy): domain Eukaryota; kingdom Metazoa; phylum Chordata; class Actinopteri; order Siluriformes; family Siluridae; genus Kryptopterus; species Kryptopterus vitreolus. The sequence goes on from JACRUU010000015.1 coordinate 21,464,819, forward strand.
ACGTTCGCCTCACACCGCCAGGATCCGGGTTCGATTCCTGTCTCGGTCATGTGTGTGTGGAGTTTGCATGTTCTCCCCGTGCCTCAGGGGTTTTTTTTTTTTCTCCGGGTTCTCCGGTTTCCCCCCCCGGTCCAAAAACATGCATGATAGGTTGATTGGCACCTTGGAAAATTGTCCCTAGTGTATGAATGTGTGTGTGAATGTGTGTGTGGTGTGTGCCCTGCGATGGGTTGGCATTCCATCCAGGGTGTATCCTGCCTTAATGCCCATAGACGCCTGAGATAGGCACAGGCTCCCCGTGACCCGATGGAAGATCGGATAAAGCGGTAGAAGATGAATGAATATATATATATATATATATATATAATATATATATATATATATATATATTATATATATATATATATACACACCTTTATACACCTATTTAAACTCTTTCCAGTTTGCACTGAAGAGAGCTTATTAGGTGAGGTATATATATATATTTAACTCACTGGGCCGTTTGCATATCAATTGTTTACATTTACGACATTTGCCAGACGCTCTTATCCCGAGCAATTTGAGTAACTGAGCAATTGAGGGTTAAGGGCCTTGTTCAAGGGCCCACTAGTGGCAGCTTAACGGTGGTGGGACTTGAACCTGCGATCTTCCGATCCAGACCCCAATGCCTTAACCACTGTGCTCCCTAGGTTTAAAAGCCACTGTAGAACACTGTCCTCTATGGACGTCCAGCACACAGCGAACATCACACCAAAACCAAGCCGGTACCAAAAAATCACATAAATTTCATTATCATGGACAACATCGGCTGGTTTATTATAACATACGTCAGGAGGTCACAAGCAAACCTAACAAACCTATACCCAGCCTCGCTTCCAGGACTTATTTATAGTGTGGGAGTCTCGGAGAGGAGAGCAGAGGGAGCACTGACCCACACTTAAGACCCAGAGGTCTTTCAATCCTTTATATGTGCCTGCGGTTTAGCTCGATGGGAAATGGGAGCACAGGAAGACCCCCTGCTGTAAACGGAGAGATGCGCCTCCATTCACGAGCTTGTGTAAGGGACGAAGGGATTGGGCAAAGGATTTATTTCCAAATCAAGCCTCGTGAAACCAAAGGCCAATAAAATAACCACAGGAATGGCAAATGAAGCATTCTTTTCTGCACCGCAGAGGGCAAACGACTGAATCCCACCAAAAATGGCCTGTTTATTTCTATTTCATAATTCATCAGGAAGATATTTGTTTTTGCAAGAGAACAAGAGGAACGTTTTTTGTTTTAAGGCTGGAACTGGAAAAGGAAATGAAAACATTGCTTTTTCTTTATACTTAATATATTAATAAAAGATAACCACTGCAAAACAGATAAGGAGAAATGAACGGTTTGTCTCGGGGGTTCGTTTCGGCCAAATTCTTCCAGGAGGTCAATCAACCCGCACATGTCTTGTTGTGTAAACGACCCTACTTCGTTTTTAGCACCCGGGCATTCCCGTCAGCGTTAAGTACCTAAGTCCTGAATGAGTGGATTTAACATTTTAGTAGGGGGCACGGTGGTTTAGTGGTTAGCACGTTCGCCTCACACCGCCAGGGTCCGGGTTCGATTCCCGTCACGGCCATGTGTGTGTGGAGTTTGCATGTTCTCCCCATGCCTCAGGTGGTTTTTCGCCGGGTTCTCCGGTTTCCTCCTGGTCCAAAAACATGCACGGTAGGTTGATTGGCACCTTGGAAAATTGTCATTAGTGTGTGTGTGTGTGTGTGTCCTGCGATGGGTTGGCATTCCATCCAGGGTGTATCCTGCCTTAATGCCCATAGACGCCTGAGATAGGCACAGACTCCCCGTGACCTGAGGGAAGATCGGATAAAGCGGTAGAAGATGAATGAAATGAATGAAGATCTCCCACACCTCCTGCATTGCTCCTGTAAAGCAGTGCTGCTCGCCTACAATGCCAAAAATGGACTAAAAGCCGCTTACTTCAATGCACTTATCAAACCACCACAATCCAGCACACAAACACACACACACACACACATACACTCACGGTCCTAAACAGGCATGGATCCAGGATCTTCCCATCTAGGTGACGAATGGACCTCCTACATCTGAACGTATCAAGACAATGTAGAAAAACCTGCCATATTCCTGAAATACTTCAAAGGAATGCGTTCCCAGCGTTACTCTATTTACTCCCCAATCGTTGTTTTTTGTTTTTTTTTTACTTTATCTTAATCCATGGCCCAGTGAACCAAAATCAGGAAGTCATTGATCAAGTCTTCAAAGCACTTCTTGTAAGTCACTCTGAATGCGCGCATCTGCCAAATGCAGAAATGTAAACGCCGGCGTGAACGATGGCCTGGATTACTCGCTAACCCATTACTCAAACCATTAGCTTCTACGAATCTCACCGCTACATATCTGTACGAGATTCAACCTGTAGATATATCGCTTATTTGAGTTTTTAGTTACCGATTAACTCAGACGTTGGTCTCCGCACAGGTGTAACACTTCCTCTTTTTTTTCCATGTTAACATGACTTTAGGACAGGGGTGGGCAAACTACGGCCCGGGGGCCACATCCGGCCCCTTGGTCCTTTTAATCCGGCCCGCTGAATTGCTTCGGCTTCTTTGCCGCACAAGAAGAATGTATAACCACACAGCAACGCTGACGTTGTTGGAGTATGCTCAGTGTTAAAAATGAAGGAAAAATACAGCCTTTTTTTGTTGTTTCTTTTCCTTAAATAGAATATCCTTATTCTTAAGGATAGTGGGTAGCCTAATGAACATGATGATATTTAACACTCTTTACAAGAGGAAAAAATTCATATTGAACATAAGTTACGTTCAACGTTATTGTTGGTTCGGCCCACGAACACACCTCAGGTTTCTCATGTGGCCCTTTGGAAAATATAATTGCCCACCACTGCTTTAGGCGATGCTGGGAAGTAGTTAATATTTAAAAGAAATCAATTGTTTAAATAATTTAAAAAAAAAAAAGCTTATTGGGTTTAGGACTCTAAAGACATAACCAAGGCTGAACCGAGCTTGAGCAGAATATAGGCCATGACCTTAAAATTAGAGGTCGAATGATTTCATCGATACCAATAGCTAGTGATCCAATTTGCTGATAATCTATCAATAGTTGAACGAATACTGGATTAAAAAAAAACCTCCATGTAAAATAGTACTAAACTTTATTACAAAAATTTAGGTTCATAAATATTGAGGTAAATATACCACAAAAACAGCATTAAAATTTAAACAAAACGTAGCACACCAAATAAATCAAATCTGTTACTTCTAAAATGAATAGAAATGACACTACATGTGAGGCAGAGATTCTCCACTAGAGGCCGCTCTTTCTCTGTTAAGCAACCCGGAAAAACTATCGATGTGGATTTTTGCTGAGCAACAGATCGAGAAATCAACTTGTCGGAGGGCTGGAGAATATATCATTTATTAGCAAATAATATTGCATATAAGATAATATTGCAATAAGGATTGACGATGAAAACTTTAACAAATATCATGGGAATATAATATTTAAAGAGCAGAAGTGAAGTGGAGAGGGTCTATATATATATATATACATATATACTTCCTCCACAGGGTGGCTGGGCGCTCCCTTACAGACAAGATAGGGGGCCAGGTGGGGTGGCTCTTTTTCAGATGCCTCCTGGGCCCCTTCCGGGGAAGTTGTTTCAGGCATGTCCCACCAGGAAAAGTCCTCGGGGAAGACCCAGGAGCCATGGAGGGGCTATACCTCTAGCTTATCCTGGGAATGCCTCGGTGTCTCCACGAAAGAGCTGGAAGAAGTGTCTAGAGAGAGAGGGACGTCTGGGTGTCTCGAGCGATTCAGTTCCAGATAAGCTGTAGAAGATGGATGGATGGATGGATGGATGGACGGATGGATGGATGGCACAAATTTGCCAACACTGACTAATCGGTCCAGCTCTACTACAAAAATATTGTCGACCAACTATGATTCCATTCAATTTCAAGTTCTTTGTACTGCAACTTGTTTGGTCTAATTCCCGTTCGGTTTAATTTCTACAGCACCATTTGGTGACACCAAGTAATTAAAGTGTTTGTGTCTAATTTGGGCTCAAACAGGACACACTCATTATGGCAGACACACCCGTGACTTGGTGTAACAGTCCTGTTCTAAACCCCTGTTTGTATTCTCACTACAGACTACTCGTCAGAAAACACTGTATGTTGAGTGGCCATCTACGCCCCTGTGTCCTGTTTGGCAGACAGTCCAGAATTACACACACACACACACACACACACACACACACACACACACACACACACACACACACACACACACACACACACACACACACACATATTCTTTAGCGGGAAAACCTTGAAGCTGAAACTCACCCCTGGGATCTTCGGTATAAATGTCAACAACAAGGTGGGGCACAGGAAATTAGCTAATGAAACATCGGGAACTTTAGCTGGAGCATGAAGGTAAACATGCACACACACACACACACACACACACACTGAGTAATGCCCACGAGTCAATGAGTAAAGAGCTGAATTTGCGTATGGAAAAGACTGAAACAGGAGAGGACGTGGGCGTTAAATGGCAGTTACTCACAATCTGCATAAGGCTGACTTTATTTTAGTCCATTTGTGCCCTTTGCTCATTGATAAATTCGAACAAATGTTTATATGTGCTGTATTTATTTTCCATTTTTGCACGGACAATCCACGTGTCTCGTGCTGTTCGGTGTTTTTCTGTAATACTTTGTTGATTGACGTCTTAGTCTCGACACAAATGAGCAGAGAAAAATCAGTTGTAATGAAGAGGAATACACCGGGCACGTATAAGTGTGAGGAAAAATGGACTGCCAATCATTCATTCATCTTCTACCGCTTTATCCGATCTTCCCTCGGGTCGCGGGGAGTCTGTGTCTATCTCAGGCATCTATGGGCATTAAGGCAGGATACACCCTGGATGGAATGCCAACCCATCACAGGACATACACAATCACACACACATTCATACACTAGGGACAATTTTCCAAGGTGCCAATCAACCTACCGTGCATGTTTTTGGACCGGGGAGGAAACCGGAGAACCCGGGGAAAAACCCCCTGAGGCACGGGGAGAACTAGCAAAACTCCACACACACATGGCCGAGACGGGAATCGAACCCGGACCCGGAGGCGAACGTGCCAACCACTAAACCACCGTGCCCGTGCCAATCATAATATTTGCAAAAAAATAAAATGCTGCAAGCAAAATACATGCATTTGCTTTCTCATGTGCTGATTTTATCGCAGTCTATAAAGAATATTTCTTGGTATCATTCCATATGTTGACGTTTCTTAAAAAAAGCCCGATTCGTTCGAGCGGCGATCGTCTAAGCTCACGCCGCTGCCGAACACTAACGACACTAATGATTTTAATTAAAGAGGATGATATATCGCCGACGGGCTCGTGAATAAAATTAGTCTGCCTGACTCCAGCACAAGCACAGTTCACGGCTGAGTGAAAGAACTCAGACGAGTACGGTTTGCCCACATCAGGGCGGCTGTGTAATGCAAAACACACCCTTTACTGGGGGAAAACCCACCAACTTAAACCCTGACGCAAACGTTTAACCACCGATTACCGTCGTTTATGCGCGGGATTATTAGGGGATCCACAGCAAGGCATGATACATTATGGCACATAGATAGCTCAAAAAAGGACTTTTTGTTCTCAAAAAAAGAACAAAACGACGTTGAAACTAGAAAACGATTTCTTTGTAAAGAAACAAATAGTTTGGCACCAACATTGCTGAGGAAATTAGTAAGCACAAAGAAAAAAAAACATTTTACTACAAAATCCCTGCAGCATGTCGGACCCATGCAGAGTGAATAAATATACAACTTATATATTTATATATGGAAATTTTATTTTTATATATATATATATATATATATATATATATATATATATATATATATATATTTTATATATATATATATATATAACTTGGATAATAGGAGGCACGGTGGCTTAGTGGTTAGTACGTTCGCCTCACACCTCCAGGGTCCGGGTTCGATTCCCGTCTCGGCCATGTGTGTGTGGAGTTTGCATGTTCTCCCCCCGTGCCTCAGGGGTTTTTCTCCGGGTTCTCCGGTTTCCTCCCCGGTCCAAAAACATGCACGATAGGTTGATTGGCACCTTGGAAAATTGTCCCTAGTGTATGAATGTGTGTATGAATGTGTGTGTGTGTGTGTGTGTGTGTGTGTGTGTGTGTGTGTGTGTGCCCTGTGATGGATTGGCATTCCATCCAGGGTGTATCCTGCCTTAATGATCATAGACGCCTGAGATAGGCACAGGCTCCCGGTGACCCGAGGGAAGATCGGATAAAGCGGTAGAAGATGAATGAATGAACTTGGATAAGCTATGAAAACAGTGAATCACACAGAAGATGAACAGACTAATTAACTTTGGAACGAATCATGTCACACAAATCACGGATCACTCGAAGGATCACTAGAGGTCGTGCCTACTTTAGACACATTATATGAAGAGAAGCACATCATGGGTGGAAGAATAGAAGGAACCAGGCAAAAAGGAAGACGAGGAACTTGATGATGATGATGATGATGCTAGTAGACCAAACTAGACTTGAGCATGGTCGAATTTTATTACCTATAGCAGGGGTGTCAAACTAAGTTCCAGAAGGGTAGAGGGCCTAATGAACTAATTAGATCATTAAGACTTGGTATGTGTGTTGGGTTGGGTTGCGGCCCTCCCCTGACTAGGGTTGTGACGATGAGGACATTTTCACACCGGTGTATGGACATGTGTCAACACCGGTAATTCCGGTATCACCACGGTCGCAGGGCAGGGGGGGCAATTGCCAATTTGCCGTCAATGCTTGAATAAACAACAACAATACAGAGGAACAAAATTCTAACTCGCGACACAAAAGAAACAACGAACTTTTATTATGTTACGAACTTATTATTACTTTTATATGACGACTAAAAATACACCCTCGTCAGACAAAGTTTGCAGATTGCATCAGGTTCGCTGTTTGCATTCGGTTTGAATCCAAAATACTGCCAAATAAGCGCTTTTGCATTGCGTTTCGAAACTCAATCGTCCGCCATTCACTTTCTTTTCAGTCCTGCCACTGATCTGCGTCGTGACTGTCACTCGGCATTGTGCAGCTGATTTTAGTTTTTCAATGT
>JACRUU010000015.1:21479519-21509519 GCA_030449085.1 Kryptopterus vitreolus
TTGTAAAATATGCATTACAGTAACTTGAGCTTATTATTTATCTGATGCTGCTGCAGATATAATTAACCGAATGACATGTGTGATGCATCGTACATGTATTTATTACCTTACGCCTTCGTAATGATCTTACTCAAATAACGACAGCATCCTGGGTATTTGGATATACAACACATTAGAAGCATTACAGACATTTTTCGTTTGCTTTTAATTTGTACTCTTTATATCTAACAGCTGTGTGTGTGTGTGTGTGTGTGTGTGTGTGTGTGTGTGTGGTGTGTGTGTGTGTGTGTGTGTGTGTGTGTGTGTGTGTGTGAATTCCTAACCTGAGCCACATTGAGGGGAGTTTGGGATGTCTGGGTGAATATGATGCTACATTTAGCTCTTAGTTGTCGGTGAAATGAGGTTTTGCACAGTGGGTTAAGGGTCTTGCTCAAGGACCCAAGGGTGGCAGCTTGGCCATACCGGGGCTCGAACCCGGATCTTCCGATCAGCAGCCCAGCGCCTTAGACCACTGAGCTACCCCCTCCCATATATATATATATATATATAGATATATATATCTATAGAGATATATATATATATATATATATATATATATATATAGATATATATATATATATATATATATATATATATATATATATCATATATATATATATATATATATATATATATATATATTTGCTCGATATTGATTGTCACACATGATGTTTAATCATTTTTGAATAACCTTCATATGGGCACATAGTGTCAGAGAGTAGCATTGCAATACTTCACAACAAAAGAATAAAAATAATAATAAACAAATATCAGTATATCTATAATGACTAATCACTAATCAATAACGAAGAAAATCCACCACTGTAGAGAAGAAGAAGTTCATGGAACAGTAAGCGCGTTTCCGTTATCCTTCAAAATGCGCAATTTTAATTTCCTAATGGAAACACGTTAGATCGTTTTTACACTCGCATGAGGTGGGTTTCTAGACGAATAATTTGCAAAACTCTATTTGGGACATATCCCAAACCTTATTAAACGTTAATGTTTTTTCGCATTTCCTGGTCACATGATATACGGTCATAAGACACGGTGGCTTAGTGGTTAGCACGTTCGCCTCACACCTCCAGGGTCCGGGTTCGATTCCCGTCTCGGCCATGTGTGTGTGGAGTTTGCATGTTCTCTCTGTGCCTCAGGGGTTTTTTCTCCTGGTTCTCCGGTTTCCTCCCCGGTCCAAAAACATGCACGGTAGGTTGATTAGAACCTTGGAAAAATTGTCCCTAGTGTATGAATGTGTGTGTGTGTGTGTGAATGTGACTGTGTGCCCTGCGATGGGTTGGCATTCCATCCAGTGATATACAGTCATATGTTCATTCTTTAAAGATGGTGCGGTATGTGTGGACTGAAGATGAGACGCGGTTATTTATTAAACTAATCACAGACAAAAAAATGGACGGAATATTAGATTCCCTACATCTCCGATTAAAAATAAGAACCGCTAATGCGTTGGGTGCGATATAAGTAAACCTGCCCATATCTAGCGGCATTTTTTTAAAAATGGCTTATCGCGAGAGGACGGGTTTTCGTCGCATGAACGTTTTGCGCAAATCTGTAATGGAAACGCGCCATGTGATAATCACGAGTAACACTATATCCTTGGGAACAGACTGTATAAATGTCAAACAGTCCAGCGAAAGATATTCCGAGAACGAGACGACTAAATTCTAATGGCCAAAACGAACCTTGTTGTCGAGCTTTGCTTTCCAGCGAGGGGGTTACCGTATACCTCCTGCAGCACTTCAGGAATGTGTTTTTTATCGTATACGCAATAGACTCCGGCATTTCAAACGCTAGCCGAACAGGTCTTACAGGATCTCAGGGAAAATGTGTTGACTTGACGTAGAGATGCCGGTCATGCCTGAAGTATCATGTGCCAAAGCTAAACTAACTTCACCATGCTGTAAAAGGTACATATCACTACTGATCCTGTACTGATTTATCCAAATTTCCTCCTTCTGGATGGATTTCTTTGGAATAGGAGACCACTTGCAGATCCGGAAAATGACTGATGAACAACAAAAATGGACATGAGGTTACTATGGTTGGTTACAAAGTGGAGGGCCTTTATTGAACACACTTCAACATGTCTCCTTTCGCTGCAGCCAATACATTACGTGTTGCAGCAGTCAAAGTTATCTTGTAACTCTTAACTCTTATTTACTTTTTAATAAGTTTTATACTTGAAAATCAACCAACAACAAATAAAATTCATGCTTTAAAAATGCAATTAACATAAAATGAAACCCTGATGAATGAAAAGCATCAAATGCATACGTAAAAACAGCACTTCTTTCCTTAATAAAAAAAGTACAGCTAACCCGATTTCTGGCGGGGGGGGGGGGGGGGGGGGGGGGGGGGGGGGGGGGGTAGCACTTGAATACAAGTCATTGGGATGGAACGATTGGCCGTTTATTGATAAACCACGATAAAATGTCCTGGGGGTTAGTATTCATTCATATTCATTCATTCATTCATTCATTCATATTCTACCGCTTTATTTTTTTTCCCTCGGGTCACGTGGAGCCTGTGCCTATCTCAGGCGTCTATGGTCATTAAGGCAGGATACACCCTGGATGGACTGCCAACCCATCGCAGTGCACACACACACACACACTCACAATCACACACACACATTCATACACTAGGGACAATTTTCCAAGGTGCCAATCCACCTGCCGTGCATGTTTTTGGACCGGGAGGAAACCGGAGAACCCGGAGAAAAACCCACTGAGGCACGGGGAGAACATGCACAAACTCCACACACACATGGCCGAGACAGGAATCGAACCCGGACCCTGGCAGTGTGAGACGAACGTGCTAACCACTAAACCACTTGGGGTTAGTATCATCGTTTAAAATTTAATTAACATGAACACCGGGTTTGATTACTCGCAGTAAATCCTTTCCAGCCTTGGACAAATATTTGGACAAAAAATATTGACGGGAAATTAAATATTTCGTTATCTCACTTGATGGGGCATGGTGGCTTAGTGGTTAGCACGTTCGCCTCACACCGCCAGGGTCCGGGTTCGATTCTCGTCTCGGCCATGTGTGTGTGGAATTTGCATGTTCTTCCCGTGCCTCAGGGGGTTGATTGGCACCTTGAAAAATTGTCCCTAGTGTATGAATGTGAGTGTGAATGTGTCCTGCGTTGGGGTGTATCCTGCCTTAATGCCCATAGAATCCTGAGATAGGCACAGGCTCCCTGTGACTCCCATTGGCAGCATGCAGGCCATTGGCAGCATTTTAAAAACACAGTAAACACACCGATCTTTCCTCGCCTCCCCACGTAGTCACAGTGAATCCAAGCACATAATATCTTTTTGCCATAATTCTCGTTGAGCATACTCAGACAATGAGAGAGCCACTGCCACCTACTGTAGTGGATGTGCAATTGTATTTTTTTCTAGTACATAGCATATTTCCCCTTCCCAGGCATCAGACTATTACTATTTGAGAACCAGTGGGTTAGCTGCACTTTATTTATTAAGGAAAGAAGTGCTGTTTTTACGTATGCATTTGATGTTTTTTATTCATCAGGGTTTCATTTTATGTTGATCGCATTTTTTAAGCATGAATTTTATTTGTTGTTGGTTGATTTTTAAGTATAAGTCTTATTAAAAAGTAAATAAGAGTTAAGAGTTACAAGATAACTTTGACTGCTGCAACACGTAATGTATTGGATATTCAAATACTTTGTAGAACAGCTTCTTGCAGCAATAAACAATATGAAACAAAGAAAATAAACTATTGGGAATAAACCAATATCTATTCATGTATATTAATATATTACAAGGTAATTCTGATAGTTAGTCCAGCAGAGAAAGCTTTGCCCACCACTGAAACTTAAGAACCTTAAAATGGAATTGGACAGTAATTATGATAAACATTCTGCTACAATTGCTTAGGATGACAATTCCCAACAACTGCCAACAATTACCAATTCGATGCCACCCACATGAGGATGGGTTCAATCTGGTTCATCTCGGGATCATGTGTCATACTCGCGGCCCACAGGCTGGGTGTGGTCCACCACGTCATGAGCTTAAAAGGTGTATGATTGTCTTAAAATAAGGCTCTACTGCTTTAAAGCGTGCATTGACAATAAACTACATCTCCCACAATGCATGCGACTATGTTACCTGCGAAGTGACGCCATCCCGCCACTAGACTGCAGTGTATCCCACATCGGCTTTTGCGTTTTCCAACAAGTGGAATTGAGAAATTTCTATCGTAAAATGTACTCGAAGTGAAAAGTTGAAGGTACTTCCAAGAAAGATTGGAAAGAGAATACATGTTTGTGCTTCAAGGAGAAAAAGCTCTATGTGTTTTGTGTTATGAGGCGACGTCGCTCATCCAACACTATATACTGTCTTATAGTTACAACTGGCAATTCGAAACCAACCATAATGCTTATGTGGCCTACGGTGATGATGAGTTTCACCCATGATCTAGGGGATTCTTCCTTATACTATCTCAGATAATCATCCCTTGCCACTCCACTGTCATGGCTGACTCACTGTTTGGGTATATATAAATATAAAACAAATATATGTATATATTACTCTTCTACCGCTTTATCCGATCTTCCCTCGGGTCATGGGGAGCCTGTGCCTATCTCAGGCGTCTATGGGCATTAAGACAGGATACACCCTGGATGGAATGCCAACCCATTGCAGGGCGCGCGCACACACACACGCACACACACACACACACTCACACACAATCACACACTAGGGACAAATTTCCAAGGTGCCAATCAACCTACCATGCATGTTTTTGGACCAGGGGAAACCAGAGAACCCGGAGAAAAACCCCCTGTGGCACGAGCAGAACATGCAAACTCCACACACACATGGCCAGGACGGGAATCGAACCCGGACCCTGGAGGTGTAAGGCGAACGTGCTAACCACTAAGCGACCATGCTCATATATATATGCTCTTATTTAAAAGTTCTATTCTGTGAAGCTGCTTTTGGATAATGTCCACTGTTACAAATACAATTCACCTGAATTGAATTGAACTGCAAACAAGACAGATATGTTGTATATAGTCGGATTGATCTAATGTTTATTATTATATTTTATATATAATTTATTACTTTATAATTTATTATATATAATATTATTACTTTATTATATATTTTATAAATATTATAATAATTATTATTTTGACTATTTCAAGCTTGACATAACTAAATATGTATTGACATAAGTTTTATAAAAGGCTATTTGGTTAACTGTATTGTTATCTTGTGGTTTTCGGTTCAGTACCCAGAGGAAAAAAGTAGGCCAGTGTGACCGTCTCAGAAGCGAATAAAAAAAAAAAAAAAAGTTGTTCATTTCTTGTTTCATCATTCACAACATTGTGGTATTGTGTTCCCAAGACCCGTGTGAGTCTGCAGTTAAATCTGGAAACTGACAAAGTACATTGAGCTTTTTCTTGTTCCCCTGAGACAAGACAAGACAGCAGCATTTCATTAACAGCTATAGTATTCAATTGGGTCAACTTGATTGCACGTAATACATATATGACAATATGAAAATGTTATATATCCTATATAAGCTAATATATAATATGTTGAGAATTTATATTCTTCTGTATATTGTTTGTTTTTTCCCCACGGATGATCAACAAATGTTCCTTTGTGCTGGATCTTTTTCCTGGTTCACTATGCCCTTCACTATGCCCTTCAAAAAATATATATAATGTAAATTAAGCATATGAGAAAGAGAGAGAAACAAAGAGTGAATCATTTTTAGATTAGTCTTCTAAAAAAAAGGGTATCTAGAGTACATCTATATCCTATTACACTAAAGAGAGCAAAGTAAGGTTATGATATAAAAATGAGGGCATGATAGTTTCTAGGTGCCTTTATTTGTTCGGTGAACTTTAAATGTCACTATACAATGTTAAATATTCAGTTTTATTGCTTTTTTTCATTCATTCATCTTCTACCACTTTATCCGATCTTCCCTCGGGTCACGGGGAGTCTGTGCCTATCTCAGGAGTCTATGGGCATTAAGGCAGGATACACCCTGGATGGAATGCCAACCCATCGCAGGGCACACACAGACACACACATTCACACACACATTCATACACTAGGGACAATTTTCCAAGGTGCCAATCAACCTATCATGCATGTTTTTGGACCGGGGGAAACCGGAGAACCCGGAGAAAAACCCCCTGAGGCACGGGGAGAACATGCAAACACACACACATACCGAGACGGGAATCGAACCCGGATCCTGGCGGTGTGAGGCGAACGTGCTAACCACTACGCCACCGTGCCCCATCACTTTAAGGTTATTAAACGTTATTAAATTATATATAATATTTCATATTATATAGGTTATTCAATTTACAATAAAAACACATAGCACCATGTTTTGGTGTTCAAAAGCGTCTGGTCTGGTGTTTTTTTTAAAACACCAGACTAAACCAACAGTTTTATATGAATCCAAAACGTGGCGAGGTAAAATTGTAAACCCTTAAATCCCGTTTGTTCTCCACCGTTTCAGTTTGAAGTCACCTTGGATAAAAGTCTGGCTGAATACAGAATATGTAAATGCAAAACGACAGCAAAAAAAGGGGGGTCACGACACCTGACATTGCATTTATATGCATCGGTGCTTGTTAAACCAAAACATTCGAACAGGTCCGGCATGAACCTGGAATTTGAATATGAAAATAAACACCATCTGGCCCTGTTCTAGAGCAAGCAATATTCTCCTTCAGCAGAAGCACCTTTTATGCTAAAGCTGTTTTGGAAAGATCTGATAAACGCATAGTGCTCCATTTTCAACGATTTCCATTCTGTAAAACGTGTGCGCAGTTTATTTGGTCGAAGAAACTTGAGCTAGCTGAATAACTAAACTTGGTGTGTGTGCGTTTTAGACAGATACACTAATAAAACCCTCCATGTTATTCGGAAATATGAGCCGAATTATCATATTGCTTTGTTAATTGATTAGGGAAGTATTTTTTAAAGGGATTTTTAGACTATCTTTGAGTAAACGTGCTTTAATGAGAAAAAAAGGGCTTCTCTATTGCAGAAAAACAACTGTAGGGTGTAACTCCATGAGAGTAATTCTTCCTGTATCCATTTAATGCTCCAAATATCAATAGGATTTAAACCTTAAACAGCATGGTCTTTTTGTCCCTTATTTGTTCACGCCCAATGGGATTCTGTGAACTTTCCTATTAATTTATAGAAACTGCTAATATTAGTTTCCTGATATCTGTTTATTACACACAGTACACATTTAGTACACATTATTTGTTTTGTGTATATTGGTATTATATATCTATATAACATTACACCACTTTACTACACTGCATATGTAAAGGTTTATTCAGAGGACCAAGCTGTTTACTTTTTAATAATGCTAATTTGGGAACATCCATATAATGAATAATTATATATAAATATAATTTTTATTATATATATATATATATATATATATATATATATATATATATATATATATATATATATAATTATATAGAAATAATTAATGAAGTGTAGTTAGAGATGGGTGTAAAGTGTATACCATCTGTGATTAATAATAGGATTTATAATTATAGGGGTTGGTCCTAAGTCGTACACTAAAAGTTTGATTGTTATTTGAGTCGTGTTTCTGTGCCCAGGAGTTTGTTGAGAAAAAAAGTGATAAAAGAATTAATCGTTTCCTTTATTAAACAGAATTTCCAACACAGGTGCACAGTGGTTTAGTGGTTAGCACGTTCGCCTCACACCGCCAGGGTCCGGGTTCGATTCCCGTCTCGGCCATGTGTGTGTGGAGTTTGCATGTTCTCCCCGTGCCTCAGGGTTTTTTTCTCCGTGTTCTCCGGTTTCCTCCCGGTCCAAAAACATGCACGGTAGGTTGATTGGCACCTTGGAAAATTGTCCCGTGTATGTGTTTGTGTGCTTTGTGCTCTTCATGAAACTTGGTAGATCTCTCTATCCTCAATCCTTGGTCAAATCCAAAAAAAAGTGGGTAGGCAATAGCCACTAGGGGCGATATCAAGTTTTTCAAATCCAACAAATCCTTATGTCCTTCAGGGCCTCAGTTGCTCGAACCCCTATTTATCTATTCTTTAATATTTTAAATATTTTATTATTTAACATGTATCTATTGTATTTCATAAGATTAAGCACGGAAAAAATCTGACAATCATATCAGCCAAAAAATTAATTGAAAATCCGTGTCAAAGATCGGCTGCCTGATTTCTATACTTCTAATAGGAATTGTATGCTTTACTTGAATGTTAAGTGAAATATGTCTGAAATATATGTATATTTCTTAGTCGCATGACCAAAAAACACAACTACTCTTTACTTTTGTTTTGTTTTATTGTTTAGATATTCAAATACTCTGCCAATGCTGTAAAACAGTAGATTTTTAGGCTCAGCAACACATAGGATTGTGTGAAGTCATTATGCAATTTTAATTTAGTTTACATAGTAGCTAAGGCATGAGTATGTGATTAAAGATAAGCTTCCACACAGCAGCGTTGAACTAGAGAATAAACACTGCAGCACCTCCTCAGTAAAATAAGCCGTGTTTGATTTGAGGGTGCAACTTATCATTCCTAACCTCTAAACGGGGAAAAAAGAAAAGAACGAAAAACACACAAAGTGGAAATGGCTGCTACACATCAACTCATCAAGGATTGTTTACAAGGTGTGAATATAATCCATAAAATACTAACAGTTGCGCTGTTACTAAGGAATAATATGGTGCACATGCATCACACCCCCCCCCATCCCTACACATCAATGTTTCTGTGGTTGGGAATGACGTCATTCCCCATCTTACTTTACCAATTACTAAGTAAAATGCAGTATAAGCAAAGACTTTTTCACACTTTAACTTGCCTCTCCTTTGATTCCCGTCTTGGCCATGTGTGTGTGGAGTTTGCATGTTCTCCCCGTGCCTCAGCGGGTTCTCCATTTTCCCACCGGTCCAAAAACATGCATAGTAGGTTGATTGGCACCTTGGAAAATTGTCCCTAGTATATGAATGTGTGGGAGATTGTGCGTGTGTGTAAGTGTGCCCTGCGATGGGTTGGCATTCCATCCAGGGTGTATCATGCCTTAATACCCTTAGACGCCTGAGATAGGCACAGGCTCCCCCTGACCCCCTGGAGTACTTAGGGTTAAGGGCCTTGCTCAAGGACCCAAGAGTGACAGCTTGGCAATACTGAGGCTTGAACCACTGTATTAACCACTAAGCAACACCCCCTCCCCGATATATAAAGCATATAAAGTATATGTACGTGTGCATATACAGAGTATATAAATTATATGTATTTAATCAAGCAGGCATTATATTTAAAATTATTTTAATAATATAAACTGTTGATCAAGTTGCTCAATTGTTGTTAACACGTCCCTTTCAAGTACTACTAGTTGACTACTTGGTGTAGTTCCAAAATGACTTAAAAAGCAATATTGGCAGGATAAAAAAAATGTTTTATAATAAAATGAGCAATTAATTTCATGGAAGACTCCTGACTTTGATTACTTGGGATGAACTGGAACACCAACATCTCAGGCTTCCTTGCCTGACCTCAGTAATGTTCCTGTGGCAGAATGAACAAATCACCACATCCACAGCTATAAAAGATGTATGGTAAAATCTTCCCATAACAGTGAAGGATATAACACCAGGGAAAATAAGAGTCTATAATGGGACCTTTGATATATTGATATATATATATATATATATATATATATATATATATATATATATATATATATATATATATATATATATATATATATATATATATATATATCAAAACATTAGAATAAAGAAAGTTTGGGCATTTACATTTACTTTTTTTATTCTATTTAAATGTATTTAGTTGGATATTTTCAATAAGACTTGACAAAACATATCACAACACATGATCAATACTTTCATGTACTGTAAGTACCATTTTGTTAACTGTGGGAAACAAAGTACACATCAGTATGAAGGTCTAATCCAGTACAGGGGCCAACCTCATCTGTTTTATTTGTATTTATGCAGCATATGTTTCTTTTTGTCCAGTTTCTTTGGCAAACATCTGTGAATATCTGTGGTTGGAGAATAGCAACACAACCTTAAAACCCCGAAGACAATGTAGCTCTGTGAAACCTGTCGAAAAACATTACAATTATGGTTTGGAGGCACGAAAGGAACTTCTTTCTGCATTTGCTTTGAGAGCTCACTGGTTATACGGGTTGTTCCATTCACACGGAGCATAAAAGATATAAGAATTCCCACAGCAATGATTTAAAAGAAAGAAGAAGAAAAAAAATGCCATTGCGATCTCAACATATAATCAGATTTCCTACCAAAACACCTATCCATCTTTGTCACTTGGCTTTGTTCTTCATGCTCTATTTGTTTAATCTGTACAGGCCCGGGCCTTGATAGAGTCTCTTTGTCTGATTGCAAGTGAATTCTGGGGCTCGAAATTACCTCCAGATTTCTCCAGAGCAAATGAGGCAGGAAAGAATGAGAGCAATGTCAGGCCGAGTGGATGAGAGTATGCGTCAACGGCGGCACAGTGTGTTCCTTAACTCAGCACTATCATCTGTTATGCTACTGAGCTCTAAAGGGATAAAAAATGTTGGGGAAAGTTATATTATATTTTTCATATCATATTTCAGCACGGTTTCGCATCGTCCGAGTCACTGGTCATTGTTGCTGCTTGGTGGTAATGACTCAGATTTGGTGTGACACATTTCTTAAGTGGGAGAACAAAATAGTAACTGTGCTGAGAAAAAAAAAAAAAACAATAAGTTTTACAGTTTGATATAGGACCACATAGAAGTGAAATATTCTATGAAATATTCTCAAACTATTTAGTTTCTTGCCATGTAAATATATGGATTTGTTTTTGGGATTGACCTTTATTGTAGTTGCCACCAGGGGACCTGTATTATATCAACCTACATAATGCATATTAGATAAGGCTAAATATAACTTAATGATAATAAAAAAAAAAAAAAGCAAACCAGGATGACCTGGACCTCATGTAAAATGATACATTCGACTCAACAAGTATCATGCTAGGCTAGATTTGCTAGCTAGCTTCTTGCTGTTTCAAACAGCTAATTCCCTTAAACAGCTAATATTTGCAACTACTAAAGGCTCAAAAATTGGGAACCCCTGAGCTTGATTATTAAAAATAATAAAAAATATATTTTTGAAAATATTACCCAAGATCTGTGAGATAATAGCGATATAACTAGTCAGTAGTGAGTCAATGCTAAAAGCTGTGCTAGCAAAGTAACTAGCTATCAAGTAAATAATAATAATACACTATTATTAGTACAATAAAATATAGACTACATTTTCATGTAGTTACACATTGTTCAAAGCTTATTCAGATAAATGAAACAAGTGAAACATAATTTACAATTTCACAATTTACAATTTCATAATTAACAATGTCACAAAGCAGCTTATGAATCATTAAAATTTCATATATACATGTGCTAGTCAAACCTGGCACAATAACAGTGGATGGCGCAACTTATTTTTGTTTGTTTGTTACATATATCATGGTGATACAAAATTGAGATGAAAGAGAAATTATTCAGAAATTATTTTAAGATGAATGAATGAGAAATTATGCTTGTTCTCTTGTTTTTGTCACTGGACTGTTTCCTGTGTTTTGTTTAGAGATCACGTGCTGTCTACTGCCTTCTATCGTCTACTAACTTTATTTCCATAAAGTTCAACATTTCTGCACTTTCCCACATCCCTGTTGCTGACTCTCACTGAAAACAAAATGTCATTCTGTGAGTCACTGTGAGTCACAAGTGAAAACTCAGCGTAAGCTTTTTTATCCCAAAACATATCTTACTGTAAACAGTACAACTTCATCATGACTACTCATCATGACCCAACAGAATTGGTGTAGCAGCTAGAACTGCTATGTAGAGCATTTATAATAAAGCGAATATCTGATGTGTGATGGATGAAATATTTTATGATGACAGGCAGACAGACAGACAGACAGACAGACAGACAGACAGACAGACAGACCGACAGACAGACAGACAGACAGATAGATAGATAGATAGATAGATAGATAGATCTTTATTGTCATTGCATAGTATAGGTACATAGCAACAAAATGTGGTTTTAGGATCTACCAGAAGTGCAAATATTAACAATCTTCAAATCGACATATGTGTATATGTAAAGCTGTAATATAAATATGTAAGTGTATGTACAGTAGTTGTAGTATAAATAAATGTATATGTACAGCTAGTAATGTAAATATGCAAATGTATGTACAGCAATTAGATAAGTGGGAAATGTGCAGACACTGTTGTGAAGTACATGATTCCAGGGGTATATATATATATATATATATATATATATATATATATATATATATATATATATATATATATATATATATATATCTATATATAGATATATATATATATATATATAGTTTGAAACATATACACAGAAACACAAATAAATAAAATATTGCAGATGTTCCTACATAGGGTTATAATCCTTTGTTTTAGTCAAAGAAATGAGAGATTGCAGAATATATAAGGATTTATAGAGTTTATCATATATACATTCACATATAATTTTTTTATAACTTTATCTTTAAAAAGCTGCTGTGGGAATATGTTCCTTCCTTCCTTCATTCATTCATTCATTCATTCATCTTCTACTGCTATATCCGATCTTCACTCGGGTCACGGGGAGTCTGTGCCTATCTCAGGCGTCTATGGGCATTAAGGCAGGATACACCCTGGATGGAATGCCAACTCATCGCAGGGCACACACACACACACACACACACACACACACACACACACACACACACACACACACACACACACAAAGACACTCACATTCACACACACATACATACACTAGGGATAATTTTCCAAGGTGCCAATCAACCTACCGTGCATGTTTGTGGACCGGGGAAAACTGGAGAACCCAGAGAAAAAACCCCTGAGGCATGGGGAGAACATGCAAACTCCACACAAACATGGCCGAGACGGGAATCGAACCCGGACCCTGGTGGTGTGAGGCGAACGTGCTAACCACTAAGCCACCGTTCCCCGGAATATGTTCATTGTTTAAAAAAATTACTTGAGTTGAATTGTCTATTATGTATTAAAATGTATAAAACTATATATTGCCAACATCATCATATTTTTTTTACAGAACACTATATATGCAAAACCTTTTGACCTTGAGATCAGTTCATCCTTCCCTGCTTCAAAAACAACCTGTTAAGTTTCCACCTCCATGTTTGACTGGTTATCTCTGACTGTAAGTCTTTGTCTTCTTAAAATTGGATTCTGGCATAAAGATTCAACCTTTCGAGATGTGAGAAGATCTAAAATAAAAAAGTGACTATGATTTTTACACCATTAATGTATCCAAAGCAAATAAAAATCATACATTACGATTCCCATCATGAGAAAAATATATAGGACTATACTATATATTTCTTCTTCACTTTACACTACAACAGACAAATCTGTGCTAAATCTCTTTGACCCTCCTGCCTTTCCACGTTCAGCATGCACCTGTTTCTGATTTGCTTATTTTCAGGATTTAAGCCTATAGTTTTCCCACCTTGCTTTTTGGAAAATCTCTCTCTCTGTAGCTGAAATCGTATCCGAGCCTATCCTTCTATTCCAAACAAACTTCAATGTGTACTGTATGGGCTCTGAATTCCCCCTATAGTAAACAAGGTGTGGTTTTAATCATACAGCTGTTAACCTTTAGTAAAAAAAAAAAATTTCAGGTTTTATTTTTTTCTCTGTAGCTGTTTTTTAAATACCGTGTCTATGATTTCCTTGTGACTTACTGCGTCTGTACATTTTGTGTGTTTTGGGAATTTGCCTTTGCAACTCTCTGCTTGAGTCCACATTCCTGAGTGTGAGTGTTACAAAAGCTGCTGTTGGAGAAGAGGCGTGTCAAATGATGAAAAAAAAAATCATGCTACTTTAGACTGTTTTAAATGGTTTTCACCAAAACAAGTGACGCTATTTTCAGACGAAATGAGCCCAAATTTTCATTCAAAAGACGTCAAAAAGACTTCTAGGCCATGTTTGTATCTGAAGTTTGCTTGTTTATTTTTGTACAATAATGAAACTAAGAATTTATAGAATGTATGAACGTGAGATCCAGTAGTGACCCGGAACGTTTACTTTTCCAAACAAATCATTAAATGTACAGATGTTCCATTTTATGTCCATTGAAAAATACTCCCTTGGGATGACTCACAGCTTTACACACGCTTGGAATCCAGACAGTTCGTTTTTCCCAAAACACTTTGCCATGCCTCTTGTGAAACTTGCCAAAGGTGTTCTTCACTAGTTGGATGTTTCCTTTTGATCCCAAGGAGCTCAATGGGATTTAGGTGTAGAGACTGGGCAGGCCATTTTATGATGGATAACACTCCAGACATCTGTTTGCTCTCTTATTGAAGCTTTCAGAGCTCTTTGTCATGTTGCCTGGTGAAGTCTTTTCGGAATTGCATAGCGTTGACGTCTTGGATGGCAGCCATAATGATTCAGTATTTCAAGAATAAATCTCCAAATTTCCCTGATCCAAAAGAACATCAAACCATTAAGTTTTCATCTCCATGTCTGTATGTGTGGGTCGAGGAAGTTTAACATCTCTCCTGTTCTCTGTCTTAACACAAGTTCCTCCGTTCCTCCACCACAGAACTTTCATCCAGTCACTCATTGTCCAATTTCGGTGTGTGTATTTGTGCACTTTGCCTAGTGTGTTTTGCATAGAAGCAGAAGAAACTTCAATTCATCGTTTGTTTGTTTTGTAAATTAGCAAACCAGTGCTTATTTTACGAACTGATATTGAGACAAAAAGTACGGTTGTATATTGATGACGTCTGTTAAACGCCGTAAATGTAAATGCATGCCTCGCAATAACCACTAAAGTCTAAGTATTTACAAACTTTTTATAAGCACTAATACGCAATAATTATGAGATTATGAGATAAACATTATGTTTGAAACGTCTGAAGCGATTAAACTACATTTGTAAATTTTACACAGGAATCAGGCAAATAGTTTCGCATGATTTTTTTCACACGAATTCACCTGTACATTGACTTTTCTGTAACTTTTCTGTTCTGCGATGGGTTGGCATTCCATCCAGGGTGTATCCTGCCTTAATGCCCATAGACGCCTGAGATAGGCACAGACTCCCCGTGACCCGAGAGAAGATCGGATAAAGCGGTAGAAGATGAATGAATGAATGAATGAATGAATGAATGTCTTTCTCAATTGAGGAGTTAAAAAAATGAATTCGGCGACAATACACACCATTTTGAATTAAATGTACGTAGAAATGAAATTGTCGCCATCTATTGGTCATTTTAGATTAGTGAAAAAAAGAATTGTATGAAATCCACGCGCCATAGGATATTTCTAATATCAGAAAAGATGGCTGTTTTTATTTAAATTGATAGATAAATAATAAATACATGACACAAATGAAATCAGACATGACAGTGAAAGGTGTGTATTTAGGGTGTGTTTTAATCTAATATATTTAGTTTAGAAGTAGGGTAGAACATATTAGGGCTTATGTTTTTAATGTAAATAGACTAATTTAACCTGTTTAGCCTATATTTTAATCAAACATTAAAAAATTAAACTGCTAGTCTAATTTTGACACATAAAGTAAAATTAAGCCGGACTAATATCATTCATTCATTCATCTTCTACCGCTATATCCGATCTTCCCTCGGGTCACGGGGAGTCTGTGTCTATCTCAGGAGTCTATGGGCATTAAGGCAGGATACACCCTGGATGGAATGTCGACCCATCGCAGGGCACACACACACACACTAACTCGCACACATTCACACACTAGGGACAATTTTCCAAGGTGCCAAACAAACCTTACCGTGCATGTTTTTGGACCGGGGGAAACCGGAAAACCTGGAGAAAAACAACCCCCTGAGGCACGGGGAGAACATGCAAAACTCCACACACACATTGCCGAGACGGGAATCGAACCCGGACCCTGGAGGTGTGAGGCGAACGTGCTAACCACTAATCCACCGTGCTGGACTAATACCATGATAATCTAAATAGTGCTGAAAGCAAACATGTGACAGGCATTTAAAATAAAAAAATAAATAATTCAAGTAAGTTTAGAGAAGTATAAAGAGGGACGTAAGGCAAAGGACAGGGAGATGGGAATAGGTGAATACACAAACGGAGAGCCAAAAGCAGCAAAGGTGGAAGAATGATCAGGTTCAGGAGAGACAGGTGATGTGGAGAGTAACTAATAGGAGACGAAGGATATGGAGAAGGGGGAGATATGTGATGAAGGAGAGAAAGAGCAGTATTAGGTGATTAAGGTGAGCGAAGATCCTCAAGGCTGCCCTCCTCAGTCTGAGCTTCCTGGTCACAGAAGGGAGGGGCAGGAATAGTTCATGTTCCCATGACAGTACATTGAACAATGAGTAGGGAGGCTAAGTGGATAAATACATAAATGAGTACAGAGTAAAGCTCGACATCATAAATAACAAGACTAATTGTATGCATGTGGCAAAAATCAAAGAAAGGATAAAAAAAAAAACAGGCCTGTAGAATTATCTAACGAGAATGACCAGATAAGGGTTCGGCTATAAGACACATCACATATAACACGCTAACAGTATTAACTAGAAAACAGTAGATAAGCATATAAACATATAATCCAGGTAGATGCAGTGTCAGTGAGTAACTACTGTGAATACATTTAATGGCATTACATCATTTAATTACACAATACTTTTTTTTAACTGATACTTAACTTTGATAAAGTCATTTAAAAGTTACTCTACTTATTACATGTTGAATTTTGTCTTTTGTCTTTTGTAATCTGTAATCTATTACATTTACAAAGCAACCTTCCCAACACTGTGTAGAGGAATATTAGTTTGAATTAATAATATTAAAATAAGAATAAAAATAGAAATATCCATTGCAGGTGCTGGGGTGGTTGGGGGGTGCGCAAGACGATCGTCCAATAAAACACACCTGTGTGCACAGGAGAATGGAGACATTCTAAAACACTTAAAGTGGGTCATTGTAATAAGACAGTGAATTTAAAAGACCAAACACATTAATTAAGCATGTGTACAGATGTGAGCCCAGAATACGAACATAATGCACTTAATTAAGCATTAAGAGTTTTTCTCCCATAGACATGGGATGTATCGTATGTGAATTAAAGCGAAAAGAGAGTGTTTTAAAAGGCCAAAACCCACTAAGCACATTCATAGTAAATCATATGTGCAGCTGAGTCCAGAATATGAACGTAATGCGTTTTAATTACGCGTTGAGTGTTTTCCTCCAGGACAAATCTGTTAAGAAAAAAAGCTTAATGTGGATTAATGCGATATTAATGTGGCTTAATGCAATACTTTTAAAAGACCAAGACTACTTTTCAGTACACTGTATTGCTTTATCATCAGTACATATACCGAGTCTGGTCTTTTAAAAAGATTTAAGGTAAAGTAAAGACACAAGAAAAATAAGACGATAATAATAATAATAATTATAATCAAAATAAGAACTTATAAAAAGAAGATAAACATAAAAATCACACTATGGAACAGACAAAAGAAATGATTATTGCACAAAATTCTAAGCATATAAAACAAATACAGTATTAGTATAATATATACTATGTAGAGCGGGATTGGATCTTGGTGCAAAAAGGATGGTCCGAGTTATTATTATTATTATTATTATTATTATTATTATTATTATTATTATTATTATTATTATGTAATATGTATTATTTATGTCTTTCTGTGTCTGTATATTCGATGTATTGGCTATACGAATGTTCATTTTTGTCATGCCAATAAAACAACCTTTGTATCTTGAAAGAGAGAGAAGCAATGTGATGACGTTGATCGTGACGTCACGGCTGCACTGTTCGATTGCTGGAGAGAGAGAGAGAGAGAGAGAGAGGTGACGTCCAAGAAGGCGGGGGGGGGGGGGGTGGTGAAGAAGCGCGCGCTGAACCGCGCCTCTCCGGCTCTCGCGCTGTGAGCATCCCACAGATCGGACCCGCGATGGAACCGGAGACAAGACAAGAACCGGAGGCGCAGGACGAACCGGGGGCTGGAGATGAGCAAGGCTGCACCGTGTACGGCCTCTACGACCAGGATTTAACGCACAAGGTAACATCACCACCATCACCACCATCATTCAATCAATAGGTACAATAGGTACAGCACAGGTACACTCTGTTCCTCAATGCAGAAAGAACGAAATACTTTCGCACTTCACTTATTCCCCTGTGCTACTACTATTATTATTATTATTATTATTATTATTATTATTATTATTTCTTCTTTACTTCAAATCAGCCTGTCTTTGTTACAGAGAGTGTAAAGATGTTCCCACTCAGTTATATAAGATATAAGCACTTTTGCCAAAACCCTTCACTTGCATCTGAGGACCTACAAAAGTGCCTACACTTAACAACATTCACACACCTGAGCAGTTAAAGGGCCTCGTTCCAAGTCCCAGGAGTGGCAGATTAATAGTGAATTGAATGATTGAGTGATTGACCGATGGCTAAAATGATATATGGTTAACTGAAATGATAATGGATATAGAGACATATCACCAGTGAATGATTCATGACAGATGGCCAGCAGAAATCACATTATATACACATATTTTATTTATTAAGCACATAAGGTGGGGACGGCACGGTGGCTTAGTGGTTAGCACGTTCGCCTCACACCGCCAGGGTCCGGAGTTCGATTCCCGTCTCGGCCATGTGTGTGTGGAGTTTGCATGTTCTCCCTGTGCCTCAGGGGGTTTTTCTCCGGATTCTCCGGTTTCCTCCCGGTCCAAAAACATGCATGGTAGGTTGATTGGCACCTTGGAAAATTGTTCCTAGCGTGTGAATGTGTGTGTGTATGTGAGTGTGTGTGCCCTGCGATGGGTTGGCATTCCATCCAGGGTGTATCCTGCCTTAATGCCCATAGACGCCAGAGATAGGCACAGGCTCCCCGTGACCCGAGGGAAAGATAAAGCGGTAGAAGATGAATGAATGAATGAATGAATAAGGTGTGTGTGTGGGGGGGGGGGGGTGGGGGGGGGGGGGGTGGGGGGGGGGGGGGGGGGGGGGGGGGGGGGGGGGATTCGACCACATTTCCCTGTTTACCACCATTTAAATGTTCGCTATTTTAAATGTGCATACAGAAGCATACAAATGCCAAAATCTGGTGAAAAAGCAATGTATAGTTTAGTGTTCATGTTCCTCAGAGTCTAATCTACAGTTTGGCTCTGATCAGTTCCAACTCCAATCATCAATCCATTAAGATTTTAATGGGTGCAATCGAGCATAAAAGCACATTTGGAGTAGAAACCAGTGGGAGAGCCGTAATTTTGAACATGTGAGGCACTGGATCTAGAGGCTCTGCGTAATTCATTCAATTGGTATATATATGTATATATATATATATATATATATATATATATATATATATATATATATATATATATATATATATAGAATGTGTGTGTGTGTGTGTGCCCTGCGATGGGTTGGCATTCCATCCAGGGTGTATCCTGCCTTAATGCCCATAGACGCCTGAGATAGGCACAGGCTCCCCGTGACCCGAGGAAGATCGGATAAAGCGGTAGAAGAATGAATGAATGAATGAATGAATATATATATATATATATATATATATATATATATATATATATATATATATATATATATATATATATATATATATATATAATTTAGTTATTTTCCATCGGTAAATAAGGCATTTATTGTGATGCACATTCTGAAATGCAGTTCAGGCGTGAAATGACTCCCCTAACGCAGTTTTTTTATGAATGAATTTGTTGCTTGTTGCCAATGAATGTACAGAATGCTATATGATAAGCCTGACGTTTGTAACACTGGTGCATTGTTTGGTGTGAATGGAGGACGGAGGGATAAAGTTTATGTAGCGTACAGTAAGTGGTGGTCTGTTCAGAGCTCAGATGCAGTAAAGAGACACTCTGAGGTTTTGTGTGTCCATTAGTCCTACTGAGGATGAGCAGATAGGGTCAGAAGGTCCAGTCAACTGTTGTGTTGGTGAATATGTGCATATAATGTCATTTCTATCTCTATCCATTTAATTCATCCATACCACCATTCATTTCATCTACCCTTACATTTATTCACTCACCTGCTTCATCCATCCCTTTTCTATTCAGTATTCACACATTCCTCCACCCATACATCGATATAACCTTCATACTCTTATTATTTATACGAATTCCATCCATCCTTCAGTCATATTAATCTAGTCATCTATCCATCCACTGACTTACTAACCTATATACTATCCTTCCATCTATAGTATCAGTTCATCTAGTCAGTTATTCATAAATCCATCCATCCAAAATACCACCAATCGTTTTTAAAGGTAATCACTCGTTTTTCTATTCAATACATCATCAAATAATTATATTTATCCGCCCATCCCTCATCATCATCATAACCATACAATAATAATATATAATTGGAAAAAATATCATGTTTATACATTTAAGCATTCATCCATCTGTCTGTACACTTTACCCATCCAACGAGGCATGAATTATACCTATAATCTAATTATATAAATGTGTATATATATATATATATTCAAAACAGCAGTAATACTTCTAGGTACACTTACACACAGTGTTTATGAAGGAACTCGGCTGGTTGTTTGTTCCATCTTGGTAAACACAGATGTTCTGTGGATGGAGACGTTCTCACATCCTTCTGTCTCTTCATGTAAATCCCACACACACTCCATGATTTTGAGATGAGGACTCTGTGGGGGTGCCAACACTTCCACTACTTCTACTTCTTCAAAAGTCACTCACAACAAATATTGATTTGATTTACAGTTTTTCTTTTGTTATATATATATATTATATATATATATATATAGTATATATATATATATATATATATATATATATATATATATATATTGCATTTCATTCATTTCATTCATTCATTCATTCATCTTCTACCGCTTTATCCGATCTTCCCTCAGGTCACGGGGAGCCTGTGCCTATCTCAGGCGTCTATGGGCATTAAGGCAGGATACACCCTGGATGGAATGTCAACCCATCACAGGGCACACACACTCACACACATTCACACACACATACATACACTAGGGACAATTTTTCCAAGGTGCCAATCAACCTACCGTGCATGTTTTTGGACCGGGGGAAACCGGAGAACCCGGAGAAAAATCCCCTGAGGCACGGGGAGAACATGCAAACTCCACACACACATGGCCGAGACGGGAATTGAATCCGGACCCTGGCGGTGTGAGGAGAACGTGCTAACCACTACACCACCGTGCCCTACTATATTGCATTATAATCAAGCTAATTATTAAATCACTTTCACAAATTCCTTTTTTATCCACTCAAACTTTTACCCACCTATAAATCCATTTATTATCCGCAACCATCAAGCCATTATGATTGGTGACACATTTTCTCCATTCTATCCATCCGTCATACACTTCCTCAACATTCCAACCATTAAGGAGGTATCCATCATACAACTAATCTCTCTTTATCAATCCATTATAAATCCATCTGTCCATCCACTCACCCATCGACTATCGTATTAAATTAGTCGTCATTTCATCCGTTCCTCTTATAATTTCTTATCAAGAAAAACAAACACCGTATATTTCGGTCGATTGGTTTATTCATTTCCGCAGAGAAAATAGTTTTGTCAGGTGCCTCATTACTTCTTGCAGCCGAGTAAACGGTTCGTACAGTTACAGGACAGAGCTTGCAAAATGCCTTGGCTTTCCACTGACAAATTTCAGAGCATCTGTGCCGATTCTGCCTAATTACTTCCTGTCATGAGGAGAAGGGGGAGAGCAGGACCACGCTCGCATGAGACTCGCCGTTGTCACGGCAACCGCATCTTCTGGCTCTCTCTCCAGCACGGCGGCGGCTGACGTGGTGCTGTCAGGTTGAGCATGTGCGAACATTAATGCGAGTGGAGGAGTGCGAAGTCGCAGGGCTGGAGGGTGGATTTAAAAAAAGATTCCTGACTGCGTGAAAGAAAACAGAGTGAAGGTCAGAATGATTCACTCGGTCCATTCATTCAGTCGCCTTGAAGGCATGTACAGAAAAAAAAAAAAAATAAATAAAAAACGCTGAGTTCGTTTGGCCCTCTGCACGAATTTCTTTACATTATTTGGTATGTTTTGGTGTTCTAATTTTACATCCTTTTCTGCTGCAGCTTCGACGAGGATTTATTTTTCAAGCTTCCTCAGAAGCTGAATGTTGAATTTTTTTTAATCTTCTAATTAATATTTAAATCCCAGGGAAACTGATGGAGGTCCAACTTATTATTATGGAAATCCTGTATGGAAATTTGCACTAAGTACTAAAACATTTAGCTTTATATACGACTTTGTCAGGTCTACATATTAATATGCAAAATATGGATTTCATTTTTGCTTCCTGCATTTTCTAGCTATATTTGTTTAAGTTGCAGGCATACAGTTGTATTGGATGTCTTTGGCTGCAGTAGAAGTTGTGTTTTTTCTACACCTGAACCAGGAGACTCGAAACTCTATAAAGATATGCTTTATATGGGTTTGTGTGGAAGGTCTTGAGAGCGCTTCTATAGAGCTTTCCATATTAAACACGGTTGGAATGAACTGGAATGCTGAATGCACTCCGAACCTTCACATCTCACCTACATCGTGACCTGACATTATTAATGGCTGAATAAGTGGAATATGTTCCCGGCAGAGTGGATTTTATACTTTTTATAAAAGCAAATAAGGATGAAATGTGGGATTGGATGTTTTGAAAGCATGTACTGTGTGACTTATATGGTCAGGTGTCCACAAACTTTTGGTTTTTACTCAACACATCTTGTCAGTCCCGGGCTGTATTGCATTTTGAATAAAGTCCTTATGAATGTTTTTAACTTCTCTCAGGAGGTTATTTTCTGCTGACTCGCTTTGCTGTGGTGCGAACAAAAAAGAATGTGCTATAATACATGCATAAACCATCTAGCCGTTTATTCATCCATCAATCTGTCCATCCATCCATGTAGTTTCCTATTATCCGTGCTTTAAATAAGCCAAATTCACTTTATTCTTCAATGAATCTATTTATATATACAGTATTTTCTTATAAGGTTTAATCAGGTTCCCATTCATCCATCCATCCATCCATCCATCTAGACAGCCAATTAACAGTTTTTTAAATAAGACAAATTCACTTTTTAAATTCATCATGTTTTCAGTCCACAGATCCATTTTTCAGATTAAATCACATTGACATGTATCCATCCATCCATCCATTCATCCATCCATCCGTCATGCGTCCACATGATCGGTTAATTAAATAAGCCAAATTCACCCATCAAGTTATCTATCTACATACAATACCATTTATTATCGGATTAAAACATATTCACCTTCATCCACCCATCCATCCATCCATCCATCATGTGTCCACCTGTCATCCGTTAATTCAATAAACCAAATTCACCCATTATGTTCTCTATCTACATACAATACCATTTATTATTAGATTAAAACATATGCACCTTCATCCACCCATCCATCCACCCATCCATCCACCCATCAATCCATCCATCCATCCATCCATCCATCCATCCATCTGATTCACCCATAATCAATGACTAAATATCATTTATATCTTCAGTGAAGTAAACTATCATATTATTTAGACTGGTTTGACATATGGATAATAAAGTACTGTATACTTTTTGAAATGTTAAATGTTATTATTATTTTTCATATAAACCCTGAAAAATAGTCACAATGCACCGTAGAACAAACGAAACCTCTTTATTCTCACAAAAGCTTGTTTTGCACGGTGACAGAAGCTGTTTCAGTGGCATTTCCACCTCTTCACAGTTTGTCATGCAGAGTTACACACTCTGCTCAGCAGGGTTTCCATCGCACGGTTAGCTCGAAGGCTCTGCGCAAACAGAAGCGTCCGCTGACTCGTTCTTTTACGTTAATGTCATGTTGCTGGTGCCACCTGGTGTTTTTTTTTGTTTTTTTTTTACTCCGTCTTCAAGTGCACTCTGTCAACTTGGCTTAGAGAAAACGCCTGGCGTGGTGAGAGGTTGGAGGAGGATGGAAACTAGCATGTGGATTCTTATATCATAGAATGTACCTGCTTTTTGTGTTGTTGTGATTTTGTCGACCCTTTGGCTAGATCTCATTTACATCATGACTAGTATCATTATAATTGCCTAAAAAAAAACAAAAAAAACAACAACACCATCGTTACATTATCTATTCCTTCTTTTACTTTTTATTTATTTGTTAGCATCGCATTTATTTCTTTGTTAGCATCATATTAATTTGTTAGCATTTATTTGTTAGCATGTTTTTTGGAAGATGGGAAGGAACTAGGGAGGTGGTGGCTTAGTGGTAAGGCGTTGACCTCTGGACCAGAAGATTGCAGGTTCAAACCCCACAACCTACCACTTGTGGGCCCTTGATCCAGGCCCTTAACCCTCAATTTCTCGGTTGTAAGTCACTCTGGATAAGACCAAATGCCATAAATGTAAATGTAACTAAAGAATATGGTGGAAATCTTCCAAGAATAAACGACTTGATAAATCTGCAGCTACACAATGCCAGAATCGAACCCAGAACCGGGAAAATGCTACATATACCATCAGCTGAAACTAAATCTCATATAAATGGCAAAGAGAGGACAATAAAAGCTCTAATCGACAGGCTAATATCGTTCCTCCAGAAGAAAAAAGGCCTGGATGTAGCATCGTTAGACTTCAAGCTAAGATCTTTCCAGTGATTGAGCAAATGGTTTACCAAATATGAAAACAAGCACTAATTGCTCACAAAACGGCGCTTGTGCAATTATAATAATCTGTTCCCTACAAACAGTCGTGTTTCTGAACAGCCTGGTTTTTACACCAGTGTGTTGCTTATCTCGTCAGCCACTCGTAATAACCACCCCCTCCCTCCACGCTCTTGTTCAATTAAAAGCCAGAGGCGTCTATAAAGATAACATGCTTGTATCCCAGTTCTGCCTTCTTCAACAGTTCTGTAAGTTCTGTATTATTCTTCACCAAAGTCTTTCTAGTCCTTATTATGCATTACGAAAGCCTGCGTGTTTGTAATCCGCTTGTGTTTCCTGCTTTATTTTGCCTATACGATTGCGTTTATTGATGCAGAAACGCAGCATTAATAATCGTCATTCCGGGTGATCTCGTGTGCCACAATGCATGAGACCTGTGTTCATATCAACCCTGGGTCATGTGACGTCTCTAAATAGTTATATGGGGAAACAATTGGATACCCACTTCATGATGCTGCTGTTGTCATTTTGGGAAACTTTTTATTTTTAAATTTTATCAGGCAGTAAAAAAAAAAATATATATATATATATATTTTAGCACAAATTGTTTTATATTTCTTTCTCCCATTAGGGGGCGCCACAGTGGATATTAGTTTCGGTGCCTGTTTTTATATCTGGATGTCCTTCCTAATGCAACCCTCCCCATTTATCTGGGCTTGGGACCGGCATTAGGAAGGCACTAGCTTGTGCAACCCTAACGACTAGTGCTGACTGAGCAATTGAGGGTTAAGGGCCTTGCTCAAGGGCCTCCTAGTGGTAGGTCAGTGGTGCTGCGACTTGAACCCAATGCCTTTAACGCTGAGATACCAACTCCCCCTTAACTTATTATTATTATTATTATTATTATCATTATCATTTATTTATTTATTTGTTTGTTATTTATTTATTATATGTTTTTTCACTTTTTATCTACCCCATATTTATCCTCTGTATACATGCTTTATGCCTTTATATACAATAATTTTTTTAGAAATGAGTTTATTAGAGGGACATTTAGGACGTTTTGGAGACAAGGTGAAAGAGATCTGATTGAGCTGGATTGGACATGTACAGAGGAGAGACATGAGGTATATCTGCAGAAAATGTAGAGGACAGAGTGCTATGGAGACGGATGATCCCCTGTGTCTTTATAATCTACCTTCATTCTCCCGTTTTCAACCCCCGTGTTATCTTTGACATTTCCTTTGTTCCTTCGCAGACTATCCTGGTGGGAGACAGTGGTGTGGGGAAGACATCCTTGCTGGTGCAGTTTGATCAGGGAAAGTTTATCCCAGGCTCTTTTTCTGCTACTGTGGGCATTGGCTTTACGGTGACTGGAACACTCACTCTATCCATCTCTCTCTCTCTCTCTCTCTCTCTCTCTCTCTCTTTCTCTCTCTCTTTCTCTCAAATACATATGTACACAATGTAAAATCAGGACTGTTTATTAACAAACCAAACAAACGATTTCTTTTTCAAACGATTTCATTGACCATCAGAGACCATTGGCTGCTACATGTGGGAATGACCAATGACATAATTGAGAAAAATCAGTACTAATTGGGATTTGATTGGGGGCTTTTGTTTGTTTGGTTTTTGGTTGATGTCCCAATATTTTATTAGTGTTTTGTGCTGTTTCTACTTATTCATCATTTCTAATAATAACATGCTAAAATTTGACAGGTCATATGAGTCATATACTGTAGTCATAACATTCCTCTGTGAACAATGACACTTTTGTTTTATGCATATATAACTAGAGCCCATGTTGTTAAGAAAAGCAAAATTATCACTAGCCCATGTGAATTCAATCTGTGTATTATACTACTATGCTTTCCTTTATCAGAATAAAGTTGTCACGGTCGGAGAGGTAAAAGTTAAATTACAGGTGAGTCAATACGCAATCTTACAATCATTTTTTATTCATTAAAAACCTTTTGGGAATGTAGTAAACTGCATAACCGAGTTTCCCACTAGGGGGCGCCAAAGAGGATATGAATAATACTGGAACTAGGAAGGCACTAGCTTGTGCAACCCTAACAGCTGGGGCATACTGAGCAATTGGAGGGTAAGGGCCTCTCTCAAGCGCCCCTTAGTGGCAGCTCATGGGTGCTGGGACTTGAACCTGTGACCTTTCAGTCCAGAGCCCAATGCCTGATATATCCACTAATTCATATCTTTGTTACTTTGACTATTTACAAAGTTTTATTTAATAGAGATGTTTTTCTTACTAAAATATTTAGAGAATATTCATAAAATATACATATAGAAGAATTCAAGCATGATCACATGAGGGTCATTATCTGATCTTACGTAGATCCAGTAATGAACTATACAGAGAAGAGATGCTATTGACCGTTCTGTGCAATCTGGCAAACAAAATATCCTATAAATAAATATCTAGATGCAAACTGCTTCCATTTTCAAGGCAGGAACAGTGGGGTGTTATGATTAAACAATGCCAAGAAAGATGTTTAAATAAAATGTCTGACTTGTTTGTGGCGGATAAATGTCTTGATATATATATTATTATTATTATTATTATTATTATTATTATTATTATTACAAACACAGTGTTAATATATATATATATCTATATATATATATATATATAGATTTTTTTTTTTTTTTTATTTTTTTTTTTATTTTTTTTTTATATACAGTGCAAAAAGTGCAACCCTTGAAATCCAAAGTACTTAACCCTAGACTTATATATTTTGGGGGGGTGGGGGGGGTATTTTTTTGGGGGGGGATTTTATGTAATTGACCAACACAAATTATCATATATTTGTGAAGTTCAAGAAAAATGATATCTGGTGTTAAATATTTTTTACACAAATATAAGTCTCAAAAGTTTTGCACGCATATGTATATCCGATATTTCACTATAATTAGATACAATACAATGAGTCTCTCTCAGCTTTGCCGCTCTTCCATAATAGACAGATTGGTGGAGGGCATGACTAATAGTTGTCCTGTGGACAGACTCTCCCACCTGAGCTGTGGCTCCCTGCCGTTCCTCCATGGGCTGTATGGCTGGCTGCTTCTTCTATCAATGCTCTCCTACTCTTTCCATTTTCAGATGATGGATTGAACAGTACTCCATAAGATACTCCATACTCCATAGTCCATAAGATGTTCAAAGCTTGGGATATGTTTTTATAAACTTCTCCACAAACTTTATTCCTGACACCGGGTCTGGTGTGTTCTTTAGTCTTCATGATGCAGTTTGCTCACTAACAAACCTCAAAAAGAACAGCTGTAATTATCCTGGGATTTAAATACACACAGGTAGACTTGAATTACCAATTAGTTTAGACTGGACTGGATTTTATTTAGGGGTATCAGAGTAAAGGGGGATGAATATATATGCACGCCACATTTTTGAGATTTATATATGTAAAAAATCTTTAACGCCATGTATCATTTACCTTCCAGTTCACCTTTATACTTTGTGTTGGTCTGTCGCATATAAATCCCAATAAAATACACTTAAGTTTGTGGTCCTAACAATATTTTGTCCATTTTTATCTGGAAGTCTTAAATATTACTAGAGATATTACTAAAATACATATTACTAAATTACTAAAATAGTGCTACATGTAATAATCCTGGTGCTGTAGCCTTATGTCTTTCATCTTTCCGGTTCAGATTTGGGACACAGCGGGGCAAGAGAGATTTCGCAGCGTCACTCATGCTTACTACAGAGATGCCCATGGTGAGAGAATCTGCCTTCACGTACCCGTTCCCTCTTGTTCTCTCTCTCTCTCATTTACTGGGATAATTAATTTATTAATATCCTCATTTTTCATAACTGGATTGAGATCTCATCCTGGGAACATAAGGCACGAGCCCAAAATAAACCCAGGATGGGATGCCAGGCCATAACAGTGCTCAGTTTGATTCAGCTGAACTTTCATTGTGTTATTTGAAACCAATATTTGAATCCTGTTAGCATATGTTTATTACATATCCCATAATATCAGTTCAGGTTTATTATAATTTCCTAAAACTGAACTGATTACGGAGCACAGTGGCTTAGTGGTTACACGTTCGCCTCATACCTCCAGGGTCCGGGTTCGATTCCCGTCTCGGCCATGTGTGTGTGGAGTTTGCATGTTCTCCCTGTGCCTCAGGGGTTTTTTCTCCGAGTTCTCCGGTTTCCTCCCCGGTCCAAAAACATGCACGGTAGGTTGATTGGCACCTTGGAAAATTGTCCCTAGTGTATGAATGTGAGTGTGATTGTGTGTGTGTGTCCTGTGATGGGTTGGCATTCCATCCAGGGTGTATCCTGCCTTAATGCCCATAGACGCCTGAGATAGACACAGACTCCCCGTGACCCGAGGGAAGATCGGATAGAGCGGAAGAAGATGAATGAATGAATGAATAACTGATTAAAATAACTTGCATATCAGGTACAGGTAAAGTGAAACGCAAGTACAATTAATTTCTATTCAAGTCAGTTTAAAGCCGTCCTATGGCATGACTGAAAATAAATATCAATAATTATAAATTAGGCTTCTTTTTTTTTTTTACGTCATTATCATCACCCCTTATTTATTGTTCATAATACACATAATGTATAATCCATTTTGCCCCACCCAGCACTTCTCCTGCTGTATGACATCACTAACAAATCATCATTCGACAACATTAGGGTAAGCACTGCTACTGTACTGAGACTAAAAGCATACACACATGGCACATTTTTCCAGACATATATATATATATATATATATATATATATATATATATATATATATATATATATATATATATATATATATATATATATATAAGTGGCAAGAAAAAGTATGTGAACCTTTTGGAATTTCATGGTTTTCTGAATAAATTTGTCATAAAATGTTATCTGATCTTCATCTAATTCATTGGTATTGACAAACACAATGTGTCTAAAAATAATAACACCAAAAAAATCCAATCTTTCTTGTCTTTATTGAACACAATCATTCAACATTCAAAATGGCAGTGGAAAAAGTAAGTGAAA
>JACRUU010000015.1:21514519-21532019 GCA_030449085.1 Kryptopterus vitreolus
AGGGAAGCCCACGATGTAGGAATACTGAAAGAATGGGATTGACCTGGGCAGGTGAAAAGCACTCCAGTCCAAGAGAACTACTTCAGATTGATTTTTTTTATCTCCTCTGGACCACTACTATGCAGGAGTTTGCTCTGCTTCCCCAAAACGTTGTAGCACAAAGTCTCAGTGTTATGTTCGGTGGGTGTAATGATGCATTATGAGGTCATCTGAAAGGGCTTTGTCATTAATTAACGTGTTGCCAAGGTATATTTGATATCAGGGGAGGAAATATTTACAAGTTGATTCGGTTTTAGGGGTGTGTCCTAAATCAAATGATAAAAATGGAGTAGTGAAACATGACAGATGATACAAATTTGGCCAGGGGACGTCATGGAAATGTTTAATAACCCAAAGAACTAAGGCAGATTTGATAATGAGCCTGGGTATGGAACATAATTGGAACTTGGAAGCAACTTTAAGCAATCATAGTGTATTAAAAAAATGTATAAAAAAAAAACACACTAGAGCAAACAAAATCAGCCCAGAAAATTAATCACAACAGGACCCGGAACGGCAGTCTACAAACTCTAAATAAAAAAAAAGGAACTATTTCCCAGTCTATAATAATTACTCTGTTCCAAATATCAATAGCACAGTGTTGAAATGATACTGTATATTGACTATACATTTCCTCCTCAAGTCTATCACTACTTATCGTTTTCTTCTTGTTTTTGTTTATTGTACAACGTGTATTTTTCATTCTGATGCTACAAAGTTTTAGGGGAAGCTAGGCTTCATGTTTATGGCCCATATTTCAGATATCCATAAATATTATTGATTATATATCCATAATTTAATTGCGTTTTAGTTGTGTTCAATGTGTTTTGGTGAGGAAATAGTACAGGGACGCGCGCCTTGTGAATGCACTGTTTCTCTGCACATCCTGTTCTGAACCACCAGAGGGCGCAAACGTACAAGTCATTTATGAAAGTTTACTGAAAGCAGTCGATTGAGTCCACTACCAGCGACTTTTATGATTTATTTTAAACATTACAACTAAAGTAAAATATTGTGTTATATTATGTTTGAGAAATAGAATTCATTTTAATTCTTATATAAAACTTCTTATCTAAAATGTAATTTTTTTATATAAAACCCTTTAGCATTGTTTTTGTTGTTGTCATGGCTCTCAGTGTCGATGAAGGTGTGTAGTAGGTGTGGTATTGCCTCAGTGGTTAAAGCGTTGATCTCTGGGCCAGAAGGTCACAGGTTCAAATCCCAGCACCACCATGCTGCCACTAGTAGGCCCTTAAGCAAGGCTCTTAACCCTCATCTGCTCAGTCTGCCCGAGCCGGTCCCTAAGCCCGTCAGTTAGGAAGGGCATCCAGCGCAAAAACGTGCCAAACCAAATATGAAGATCATCCGCTGAGGCGACCTCTAACCCGCAAACAGCTTGGAATTATCCTTTTTAGTGTCAATGTGCGTGCGGTGGCCACTTTTTGTCTGTAGCATTGTAGAAATCCTGCCACCTGCCAAGATGTGTGGCTTCTACATCTGTTAGTGTTAATAAAGAAGGTGTGGCCTCTTTATCTGTTAGTGTTAATAAAGAAGGTGTGGCCTCTTCATCTGTTAGTGTTAATAAAGAAGGTGTGGCTTCTTAGTGTTAATAAAGAAGGTGTGGCTTCTTTGTTAGTGTTAATAAAAGAAGGTGTGGCCTCCTAATCTGTTAGTGTTAATAAAGAAGGTGTGGCTTCTTTGTTAGTGTTAATAAAGAAGGTGTGTTATCTGTGTTAATAAAGAAGGTGTGGCCTCCTAATCTGTTAATGTTAATAAAGAAGGTGTGGCTTCTACATCTGTTAATGTTAATAAAGAAGGTGTGGCTTCGTTGTTAGTGTTAATAAAGAAGGTGTGGCCTCTACATCTGTTAATGTTAATAAAGAAGGTGTGGCTTCTTTGTTAGTGTTAATAAAGAAGGTGTGGCCTCTTTATCTGTTAGTGTTAATAAAGAAGGTGTGGCCTCTTTGTCAGTGTTAATAAAGAAGGTGTGGCTTCTTTGTTAGTGTTAATAAAGAAGGTGTGGCCTCTTTGTTAGTGTTAATAAAGAAGGTGTGGCCTCTGTTAATGTTAAGGCGTGGCCTGAAGAAGGCGTGGCCTCTGTTAGTGTTAATAAAGAAGGTGTGGCCTCTTTGTTAGTGTTAATAAAGAAGGTGTGGCCTCTGTTAGTGTTAATAAAGAAGGTGTGGCCTCTGTTAGTGTTAATAAACAAGGTGTGGCCTCTGTGTCTGTTAGTGTTAATAAAGAAGGTGTGGCCTCTGGCCTCTGTTAGTGTTAATGTTAATAAAGAAGGTGTGGCCTCTGTTAGTGTTAATGAAGAAGGTGTGGCCTCTTTGTCAGTGTTAATAAAAAAGGCGTGTCCTCTAATAAAGAAGGTATGGCCTTTTTGTTAGTGTTAATAAAGAAGGTGTGGCCTCTTTGTCCATGTTAATAAAGAAGGTGTGGCCTCTAATAAAGAAGGTGTGGCCTCTAATAAAGAAGGTGTGGCCTCTTTCTTAGTATTAATAAATGTGTGGCCTCTTTGTCAGTGTTAGTAAAGAAGGTGTGGCCTCTTTCCTTGTCAGTGTTAATAGAGGAGGCGTGGCCTCTTTGTTGGTGTGGGCTCGTCGTCAGTATGACATACAGGGATGGCTATTTTGTCTGTCATTTGATGGAGGACAAGTTTCCTTGCTTATAGGTGAAAGAGGTGTGGTCTCTCAGCCTTATTTTATTTTAAAAATAAAGACATGAAAAGACATCATATTCAATTTTTGTTAGTTCCTTGAATTATATTTAAAGTATATTTCCCATAATCAGATCAGGTATTGATATAAGAAAATCACATTCATTGAATAATGATTTTTTTTTAATACTTTAGTTTATATAAGGTGGTAATGGACTCTATGATGGTAATGGAACTGTATGAGGTGAGGCTGTCTTAAAGTGTTAAAATCCTATTATATATCATGACTATAATGTCTGCCTTATGTCAGCTTTTAAAGCTTAAATTGTATATGAGACTTTTTTGTTTTTCATTATCGTTCAGGGAGAAATGTAAAGGACAGTGTACCAGTTTTGCGTCATTGATTTATTTATATTTTTCCGTAATCCAAAATTACGCTGCACTATTTATCCTTGTATGCTGCAGAGCAGGTGACAGTATGGTGTTTAGAGTATGTTTCTGAAGTTTTACTTAAATGAATTTGGTGTCTCAGGGTTTTTTGGGGTTTTTTTGTATTGCATTTTTGCTCAGATGCATGGTTGACTTGCATGAAGCGAGTGAGTAATTTTTTTGTGGAGTGAGTCCAAAGCTTGATTTTAACCGTGACATTGAAATGGAAATAAAAAGCTGTATGTACATGTTTTCTGTCAAAATGTCATTAATTTTATTAATTAATCATTTAATTTATTAATGATTTCTTCTATTGAACACTGTTGATCGAAATATGTTGATCGAAAGCACAAAATATATATTAATATATATTATAGGGCACGGGGTATGGATGTCTTAGTGGTTAGAATGTTCGCCTCACACCGCCAGGGTCCGGGTTCGATTCTCGTCTCGGCCATGTGTGTGTGGAGTTTGCATGTTCTCCCCGTAGGTTGATTGGCACCTTGGAAAATTGTCCCTAGTGAATCAATGTGTGTGTGAATGTGAGTGTGTGTGTGTGTGTGAGTGTGTGTGTGTGTCCTGTGATGGGTTGGCATTCCATCCAGGGTGTATCCTGCCTTAATGCCCATAGACGCCTGAGATAGACACAGACTCCCCGTGACCCGAGGGAAGATCGGATATATCAGTAGAAGATGAATGAATGAATGAATAAATGAATATTATAGGGCCCAAAATGCAGTGTTGGGAAGTTACATGTAACAGTGTTATGTAAAGAAAATGTGTCATTAAATTAGTTACTTATTAAAATGTTAATGATTACAAATAGGGTTACATCTGAACAATTTCATGTAAAACCGGTGCTTTAGGCTACGGTATGATTTTCAACTTATTTTGATTTAATTGATGACAAGAAGGTGAACCTGCGAAAGGATCATTAACGGGTTGCCCTCGGGGAAAGAAAATACATCGCTCGGTGCAGAAGAAAAAAAAAAGATGGATGGATGGACCGGATGGGCAAGAGAAAACTGCTGCAGTTTCATTTTCGAAAATATGTATGTTAATAAAGAAGGTGTGCTTTGTTAGTGTTAATAAAGAAGTTTCATAAAGAAGTTTCTCTGTGTGAAAATATGCCTCTAATAAAGAAGGTGTGGCCTCTAATAAAGAAGGTGTGGCCTCTTTGTTAGTGTTAATAACAAAGGTGTGCCTCTTTGTTAGTGTAATAAGGTGTGGCCTCTATAAAAAGGTGTGGCCTCTTTGTTGGCCTCTAATAAAGAAGGTGTGGCCTCTTAAAGAAGGTGTGGCCTCTTGTTAGTGTTAATAAAGAAGGTGTGGCCTCTTAATAAAGAAGGCCTCTAATGTGGCCTCTGTTAGTGTTAAGGCGCGGCCTCTTTGTTAAAGAAGGTGTGGCCTCTAATAAAGAAGGTGTGGCCTCTTTGTTAGTGTTAATAAAGAAGGTGTGGCCTCTTTGTTAGTGTTAATAAAGAAGGTGTGGCAAAGGTGTGGCTCTAATAAAGAAGGTGTGGCTCTAGTTTAAAGAGGTAGTGCCTTAATAAAGAAGGTGTGGCCTCTTTGTTAGTGTTAATAAAGAAGGTGTGGCCTCTTTGTTAGTGTAATGAAGAAGGTGTGGCCTCTTTGTCAGTGTTAATAAAAAAGGTGTGGCCTCTTTGTTAGTGTTAATAAAGAAGGTGTGGCCTCTAATAAAGAAGGTGTGGCCTCTTTGTTAGTGTTAATAAAAAAGGTGTGGCCTCTAATAAAGAAGGTGTGGCCTCTTTGTTTGTTAAAGAAGGTGTGTTAATAAAGAAGGTGTGGCCTCTTTGTTAGTGTTAATAAAGAAGGTGTGGCCTCTAATAAAGAAGGTGTGGCTCTTTGTTAGTGTTAATCTAATAAAAAGGTGTGGCCTCTTTGTTAGTGTTAATAAAGAAGGTGTGGCCTCTTTGTTAGTGTTAATAAAGAAGGTGTGGCCTCTAATAAAGAAGGTGTTAATGTAATAAGGTGTGGCCTCTTTGTTAAAGAAGGTGTGGCCTCTAATAAAGAAGGTGTGGCCTCTTCTGTTAGTGTTAATAAAGAAGGTGTGGCCTCTAATAAAGAGGTGTGGCCTCTTTGTTAGTGTTAATAAAGAAGGTGTGGCCTCTTAATAAAGAAGGTGTGGCCTCTTTGTTAGTGTTAATGAAGAAGGTGTGGCCTCTAATAAAGAAGGTGTGGCCTCTTTGTTAGTGTTAATAAAGAAGGTGCCTCTGGTCTCTTTGTTAAAGAAGTGTTAATAAAGAAGGTGTGGCCTCTAATAAAGAAGGTGTGGCCTCTTTGTTAGTGTTAATAAAGAAGGTGTGGCCTCTAATAAAGAAGGTGTGGCCTCTTTGTTAGTGTTAATAAAGAAGGTGTGGCCTCTTTGTTAGTGTTAATGAAGAAGGTGTGCCTTAATAAAGAAGGTGTGGCCTCTCTGTTAGTGTTAATAAAGAAGGTGTGGCCTAATAAAGAGGTATCTTTTTGTTAGTGTTAATAAAGAAGGTGTGGCCTCTTTGTTAGTGTGTTTGTTAAAGAAGTGTTAATAAAGAAGGTGTGGCCTCTAATAAAGAAGGTGTGGCCTCTTTGTTAGTGTTAATAAAGAAGGTGTGGCCTCTTTGTTAGTGTTAATAAAGAAGGTGTGGCCTCTAATAAAGAAGGTGTGGCCTCTTTGTTAAAGAGGTGTGGCCTCTTTGTTAGTGTTAATAAAGAGGTGTGGCCTCTTTGTTAGTGTTAATGAAGAAGGTGTGGCCTCTAATAAAGAAGGTGTGGCCTCTGTTAGTGTTAAAGAAGTGTTAATAAAGAAGGTGTGGCCTCTTTGTTAGTGTTAATAAAGAAGGTGTGGCCTCTTTGTTAGTGTTAATAAAGAAGGTGTGGCCTCTTTGTTTGTTGAAGAAGTGTTAATAAAGAAGGTGTGGCCTCTAATAAAGAAGGTGTGGCCTCTTTGTTAGTGTTAATAAAGAAGGTGTGGCCTCTAATAAAGAAGGTGTGGCCTCTAATAAAGAAGGTGTGGCCTCTAATAAAGAAGGTGTGGCCTCTTTGTTAGTGTTAATAAAGAAGGTGTGGTCTCTTTGTTAGTGTTAAAGAAGTGTTAATAAAGAAGGTGTGGCCTAATAAAGAAGGTATCTTTGTTAGTGTTAAGGTGTGGCCTCTTTTAAAGAAGGTGTGGCCTCTTTGTAATAAAGAAGGTGTGCCTTAATAAAGAAGGTGTGGCCTCTAATAAAGAAGGTGTGGCCTCTTTGTTAGTGTTAATAAAGAAGGTGTGGCCTCTCTTAATAAAGAAGGTGTGCCTCTAATAAAGAAGGTGTGGCCTCTAATAAAGAAGGTGTGGCCTCTTTGTTAGTGTTAATAAAGAAGGTGTGGCCTCTAATAAAGAAGGTGTGGCCTCTTTGTTAGTGTTAATGAAGAATGTGTGGCCTCTAATAAAGAAGGTGTGGCCTCTAATAAAGAAGGTGTGGCCTCTTTGTTAGTGTTAATAAAGAAGGTGTGGCCTCTAAGGTGTGGCCTCTTTAATAAAGAAGGTGTGGCCTCTTTGTTGGTGTTAATAACAAAGGTGTGGCCTCTTTGTTAGTGTTAATGAAGAAGGTGTGCCGTCTAATAAGGTGTGGCCTCTAATAAAGAAGGTGTGGCTAATAAAGAAGGTGTGGTCTCTTTGTTAGTGTTAATAAAGAAGGTGTGGTGGCCTCTTTGTTAGTGTTAAAGAAGGTGTGTTAATAAAGAAGGTGTGGCCTCTTTGTTAGTGTTAATAAAGAAGGTGTGGTCTCTTTGTTAGTGTTAATAAAGAAGGTGTGACCTCTAATAAAGAAGGTGTGGCCTCTTTGTTAGTGTTAATAAAAAAGGTGTGGCCTCTAATAAAGAAGGTGTGGCTTTGTTAGTGTTAAAGAAGGTGTGGTCTCTTTGTTTGTAATAAAGTGTAATAAGGTGCCTCTCTGTTGCCTCTAATAAAGAAGGTGTGGCCTCTAATAAAGAAGGTGTGGCCTCTTTGTTAGTGTTAATAAAGAAGGTGTGGTCTCTTTGTTAGTGTTAATAAAGAAGGTGTGGCCTCTTTGTTAGTGTTAGGTGTGGCCTCTTTGTTATAAAGAAGGTGTGGCCTCTAATAAAGAAGGTGTGGCCTCTTTGTTAGTGTTAATAAAGAAGGTGTGGTCTCTTTGTTAGTGTTAATAAAGAAGGTGTGGCCTCTAATAAAGAAGGTGTGGCCTCTTTGTTAGTGTTAATGAAGAAGGTGTGGCTCTTGTTAGTGTTAATAAAGAAGGTGTGGCATCTAATAAAGAAGGTGTGGCCTCTTTGTAGTGCTAATGAAGAGTGTGGCTCTTTGTAAGAATGTGTTAATAAAGAAGGTGTGGCCTCTTTTTTAGTATTAATAAAGAAGGTGTGGCCTCTAATAAAGAAGGTGTGGCCTCTCTGTTAGTGTTAATAAAGAAGGTGTGGCCTCTCTGTTAGTGTTAATAAAGAAGGTGTCCCCCGACTCAAATGGAAAAGACGGACGGACTGGACGGGCGACAGAAAACTGCTGCAGTTTCATTTCAAAAATATGACCTTTTTTTCGAATGTTTGACACCTTTTTTACTTTTTACTTTTAATGCTA
Source organism: Kryptopterus vitreolus (assembly GCA_030449085.1). Lineage (NCBI taxonomy): Eukaryota > Metazoa > Chordata > Actinopteri > Siluriformes > Siluridae > Kryptopterus > Kryptopterus vitreolus. The sequence continues at coordinate 21,522,232 of JACRUU010000015.1, forward strand.
ACTTAAAGCCCCACCTAGTGGACAAATGAAAGTAATCAAAAAGTCATCAAATGTAATACTTCTATAAAGGAATTGAAAAGTTATACGACATAACATTTTGAATAGGGTCCTCTATTACATTTCCAAAGTAACCTTCCCAAAATGTAACCTATAAAAAGTAACTTCTTAGGTCCTAAATGTTTTGTCTAACTGACTATGTTTGGATTATGTGGAATGTTGTCTGACTATTGGCTATTACTGTAATAAAGTTCATGACCACTGTTTGGCGCTGACACGTGAATGCGATTCTCATCAGGCTCGGGTCGGAGCGAAAGAGGTCATCGTCTTCCAGTAAAGTGACTTGCAAACAGGATGTGAAGGAAAATGGAAGGCTGTAATTTGTGCTGAGTCACAAAACACGAATTTGCCTGTAGAGAAGTGAGTGGATAACGCTTTGGTTATAATATTGCATGTTTGCTGAGCCAAAAAAATAAATTATAAAATCCTCCACGATCAATTAACAGTAAACAGTGTGACCCAATGTTCCTAACATTTATCTCGGAAAACATTCCTCTGCTCCAGGTGTGATTACTCTTTCCCCTGGGCCTCAGGCATATTTGATGTTGCGTTTGCAAAAGTGCCATCAAATCTTCATTGGTCTCTCCGGCCGCGAGGTCCAAACAATGGGGTTTCCTCAACGCCGAGGTGAAAAACAAGAAGCGGCTAATGGTTTGCTCCCATCTGTAGCGGATATGCGCGTCTGAAGCGCGGGAACGGCGGCCGCCGGGACGCCATTGTGCACGCGGGCCTTTCTGCTGACTTTCCTCCCTGAGCTAATTTATCTGCCGGAAGCAGCGTTGTCCTAACACTGTTGCAGTGGATGACAAAAAGGACTGGCCAGATAATGAAGCGCTGCTGGAATCGTGATGAGGCCCATCGGGGTACTTAAACCCGGTCATAGTGCACCATTATCTCCTCGGAGTGAGCTTCCTGATCACGCTCAACTGTTTCCTGTGCCTCAGCAATCCGGCCACCTTAAAACGCTGGCTGCATTCCAAATAGTTCCCTGCTTCCTTTGCGAGTGCGCTACACAATGTTTAATGACTTCTACACCTTCGCTAGTGCACTACTTTTGCAAAAGAAAATCTTTGACCTTCTTATTTACTCTGGTGCACTTTTTATACGTTCCGCGAAGTCTGCGTTGTTAAATCAGGACAAATAGAATTCGTTTACAAAATTGAATTGTTACACAAAAATATTTGTAATACTTTTAATACTTTTTACTTTTTTTTAATACTTTTTAATTTTTACATTTTCATTTTTAATACTTGTAAAAAAAACCAGAAGAGTAAAATTGTACAAATTGATAAAAACGATCCTTAAACAGAATTTTGACTTTGTTTGTCTTTTTTTAAGCATTTTCTATTTTTGTTTTTTGCACTACGTCGGGTAGAAATTGTTACCTTTTACATTAAGTATATATAAGTATAGTAAACAGAAAGTACCCTAAGACACAGAAAGTACCTTAATACAAACATTGTTTTTCACAGGTAGAGATCTATATATACAAATAGGAGTCATGATTTAATATGAGAATGTAATATTAGTACTATATGTCCTACTGATACTAACTCAGTATAACCTACTGAGAGTTATTATAGAAGTGCACTCCACAGAGCATGAAACAATTGCTTCTACTGCTGGCGCATATATACAACAGGGGAGGGGGGGAGGGGGGGCAAACTTTTTGGCTCAAGGGCCACATTGATTTTTTTATACTTGACCATACTCGGCCCAGCACCAGATGCATACATATAAAACATAAAAGGCATTAATGTTAATAGTCACAGTGCTCAATGCGCCACCTGGTGGAACGTCAGGCAATTACAGGACAAGATCAAATGAATGCAGTCATAATTATCACGAATGATTTATACAAAGAGGAGCACGGTGGTTTAGCACGTTCGCCTCACTCCGCCAGGGTCCGGGTTCGATTCCCGTCACTGCCATTTGCATCTTGGAAAATTGTCCCTAGTTTATGAATGTGTATGTGATTGTGTGTGTGTGGGTGTTTGGAATGAAAGTCTCCTGTTCCGTTGACCTTGAAGACCTTATTCTGTAGCATTAAAATAGTCCTGTGCACTATGCAGGTATACTGTGTATAGATTGGAGTTAAAGATTTCCTGTAAATCTGGGATGAACTGGAAACGTGGCTGCACTCAGCACCAGTACTTGCCTTTGCTAAAGGTTGAAAGGTTGGGACACACGGACACACCCATATATGAAAAGAATTCTCACTAGTAAACCCCAATAATAATCAAAGACCCAGTTTGTTCTGTGTCTATAAATATTACAGTGGCTATTTTGACGCCACTTTTGCTCAAAAATGTGAGTCGGCATGTTAATAAATAAAAAAATGCATTCAAATGCCATTATATAATTTAGAAGCAAAATAGCTACAGCATAACGTCAGTTTAGTTTATTTTTACTAGTAAACTTAGCGTTATGTGATATATTCAGAGTAAATGAAGGCGTTCTGGGCGAGAAAATTGGTTTATATAGCTTCTGCTTGTACATGTATGTGTACAATAAGCTATACAATGCAAAACTCTGGGATCTCATTCTACTCCAGTATATCTCAGACATGTGTGTGTCTGTTTGCATTATACACCATATGCAGTCTACAAATGATTGCACAATGAGGATATATTATATATATATATATATATATATATATATATATATATATATATATATATATATATATATATATATATATATATATATCTATATATTGTCCTATACACTGATCTTTTGGCAGGATTCAAGCTTGCTAATGACTCACGCTGCTTTCGATGTACTCCCTAGGTAGTACACTATATACTGGACAATAGGGTAAACAATAGCGAGCTCGTTGGGAGTTTGGGATCTCCCTCGCTGCGGGTCGATACGATCATTGTGTCACGTAAAAGTTCCTCCCTTTTGTAAAAAGGCGACATCCTCTCTTTCCCGTCATTCTCTCGTGCGTGTGCACCCTGATTGCTGGATGTGCTTTCTCTTCAAGGACACGTGTCGGCTTCAAAGGCCGACAAACAGCCAACACTTGACTAATGAGTCTCGAGGCCTGGCATGGTCGCCTGTTGACAAGAAAATGCTGTCGACTTCCTCTTCCACCCATGGACCTGTTAGAACCATTAGCAGTAGATCTTTCGAGCCCCCCCCGGCTAGGATTGGAGCTGCCAGCCTGCCGCCTAGTCGGCCCCACTCCTATCAGCGGTTTAGAGAGGGCTCCGTTTGTGTTTGCGCTGCGTTTATTTTTGAGTTAATTGTGTTCTTTGTCGAGCAGCCCAGATTAGATTACTCTTTGGATCACCTGTTTGAATGTGTGGTGAGTTTGCTCTCCGGGATCAATACCAGTCTACCTTTGAAACTTTGTATGTTGACCAAAATCTCATGTCAAAACTTCACATTTGTTTAGATAGCGCTCGCTTGTGTGGTCGCAGTGGAGCTGGAGCGTTGAGCTTAACTCTCTTGCGTCTCGGGGGTTTTGAGAGGTCTGTATGCGTGTCTGCGAAAGTGGATATGGCCGACGAGACAGAGGGACGGAACGAGACGAGTCAAGTGTACAGTCGTCTCCCTCGTGAACAGTCAAGAGGCCTTAAAGAGAATTTAAAAAAAAAAAAAAAAAAAAAAACTTTTTTTTTTATAGAAATTCACTGCTATAAGATTGTAAATGAACTGGATATGATATGAAACATCATTCATATATACAATATTAAACTCTATATAAATTGCAACTCTTTCAGGACCTTAATTCAAGTCCTTGTAAGACATATCAGGCTATTTAACGTTGATAATTGCGCTTACTGACTTTCAAAGATTTATACATTAGCCATTTGGTCAATGCCCTTATCCACGCTGACTTATCTCATTTCTACAACTGAGCGGCTGATAGTTAAGGGATTGCTCAAGGCCTAACAATGGTAAGATTTCAGCTCACGATCGTCCAATCAGAAATTCAAGGTCTTAACAAATGAGCTTCCACAAAAGCTTACTATTTCAGATCTTTACTTATAGTTTTAAAAGAGTAGAAGAAGAAATTCAGTGTCTACAATACATTATCTGCTTAAATAAACTTGGAGTTAAATATAGATATGAAATATTTTCAGAGCAAATAATTGATGTCCGGATAAAGCGGTAGAAGATGAATGAATGAATGAATAATGAGGGCCAAACCGACTTTAATTTTTCACACATTATAATTAAGTATTGTTTAAAGCTGCTTTGAGACAATGACAAATTGTAAAACGTGCTCTACAAATAAAATACAATTGAATTGAATGATATTAATTTTAATGTACAATAATGTAGTGGTGCAAGTGGATTATTTATTGCTGTAAAACTTCACGTCATTATTTATAATTAGAGATTTCTACTCATAACGTTTTGGTGGTTTTAGGTTTGTTTATTTGTGGTTTAAGGCACTGGGCTGCTGATCGGAAGATCCGGGTTCGAGCCCCGGTATGGCCAAGCTGCCGCCCTTGGGTCCTTGAGCAAGACCCTTAACCCTCTGTACTCCAGGGGGCGCTGTATCATAACCCCGGTTACCAACAACAAGCTGGGATATGCGAAGGAAGAATTTCACTGTGCTTTAATGTATACGTGGCTATTCTTCTTCTTCTTCTATGTCCCGATAAACTTTATAATGTGGTCTCTGTATAGTATGACTTTAAAGGTCGCTGAGGCATTATCTAAGCTCACAGTTCTCCTTCCCACCTACACTGTCTTGTCTTGTGGCAGAATCAACAGCTCAAAATAACCCGTTTCTGCCAATTCGAAAGCATCGTATGGAAGACAAAAGTGGATGCTGTATGAGAATGTGTCGTTTTACTAATCCGAGGTTAATGCCAGCATAATGTCAGCATTTTAAAGCTTGTTGTCATATCGATATCCCCCCCCCCTGCTTTCTCGTTCCCCTCTGAGCTGGAGTGTGAGCTCACGGCTCTGTTCGGCGTTTTTTCTTGTGAAACCCGAGTGCGCTGGACTGGGACGAAGGGTTCGGTGCTCATTTAGAAAGCAGAAGTGAAACGCTCGTCTCTCTCCAAATCCTCCGCGCTCTGCAGAAACCTCGGCTCTCAATGAGACCAAAACGCAAATCTGTCTGCTCCTGATAGTGCCCTGTTGTCACATATGCAACATATGCGACGTGTGATAGCAATTCCTCTGGGTCTGTAATGCAGGTTTCAAAACAGTCCGAGTGACAGGAAATGATAAATACGCTTTCAATTAGGGCCGTATCAGAGATACTGTGTTTGAAAGACACACGTGTGTATATCAGCATGTCAAACTTATACATGTAAATATCTCGATTTACAGCCGAGGTCAGATATATATATATATATATATATATATATATATATATATATATATATATATATATATAGATTATATATATATATATATATATATATATATATATTATTTATTTTTTATATTTTTTTTTTTATATATATATATATATATATAAGGGGAACGGTGGCTTAGTGATTAGCATGTTCGCCTCACACCGCCAGGGTCCGGGTTCGATTTCCCGTCTCGCCCATGTGTGTGTGGAGTTTGCATGTTCTCCCCGTGCCTCAGGGTTTTTTTTTTTTTCTCCGGGTTCTCCGGTTTCCTCCCGGTCCAAAAACATGCACGGTAGGTTTGATTGGCACCTTGGAAAATTGTCCGTAGTGTGTGAATGTGTGTGTGATTGTGAGTGTGTGTGTGTGTGTGTGTGTGTGTGTGCCCTGCGATGGGTTGGCATTCCATCCGAAGGGTGTATCCTGCCTTAATGCCTATAGACGCCTGAGATAGAGACACAAGCTCCCCGTGACCCAAGGGAAGGGGTAGATCAGATAAAAGCAGTAGAAGATGAATGAATGAATGAATGAATATATATATAATATTTATATATTTAATATTTATATGTAAGTTATTTCCTCATTGTTTTATTGTAAAAGAAGCAAAAAGTGTGGCTTGTCATATTACAGAGAGCAAAAAAACATCCTCTACTGAATAATTTAAATAATTTAATAAATTAAATGTAAAAAAAGGAAGTATATATATATATATATATATATATATATATATATATATATATATATATATATATATATATATATGTGTGTGTGCATAAAAAATTTCTGTTATGGTCATTGTCTAACATCAATGAATGTTTTTAAACTTGCTAAATAACATTCTATTCTGTTATTTATTAATATTCACTATTAATATTTATTTGATTACACGTGCAATTTCAATTGCCGTCTGCCCTACTACAGAGCAGCTGCTTCAAAATGAATAAACTCATTCTAACAAATCAAAGGCACAGTAACTGTGCACTTTTCCACACCCACATTTAAGCGTGACTTTCATTTATCTCGACTACATATTTTTAACGCCTTCTTGTAGGGGCCCGGTAGTGGCAGTTTGGTGTGGCTGGGATCTGAACTTCTGACCTTCACAGCCTTAACCACTAAGCTACCACCTCCAGCATTATTGTGTAATGAAAAGAATCACACGTCCTGTTCATTTAGAGCCACGATCATCACATCACGTTATCGAAATGCACATCTGGCACATCTGGCTTTCGTTAAATAATACACAATGTGTATACATTATTGACCACCAATGACCACATGGTCTTTTCCAAGGCAAATTTTAAGATGAAAATTAGCACATATCGGAGAACGGTGGCTTAGGGGTTAGCACGTTCTCCTCACACCTCCAGGGTCCGGGTTCGATTTCCGTCTTGCCCATGTGTGTGTGGAGTTTATGCATGTTCTCCCCGTGCCTCAGGGGGTTTTTCTCCGGGTTCTCCGGTTTCCTCCCAGGTCCAAAAACATGCACGGTAGGTTGATTGGCACCTTGGTAAATTGTCCCTAGTGTATGAATGTGTGTGTGAATGTGACTGTGTGTGTGTGTGTGTGTGAGTGTGTGTGTGCCCTGCGATGGGTTGTCATTCCATCCAGGGTGTATCCTGCCTTAATTCCCATAGACGCCTGAGATAGACACAGGCTCCCCGTGACCCGAGGGAAGATCGGATAAAGCGGGAGAAGATGAATGAAGGACTCAGGACTCAAGTGCAGGACTCAAGTAGTTTTCCTTTATTCAAACAACAAGGCCATCAAACCTTATACTGCTACTAGAACGTGATGCATCAGCTGCCAGAAATGACGCTTATCAATCAGATGCTTCTTGCTTCTGAGCGAGTGTTTTGCATCAGCCTCCAAGAGAAAATGCACATGTGTTTTTTTGGGTTTTCGAAAGTTGCATTCTAATTATCTACAGTGAATTCCGGACTGTCGCAGCAATTACTTATTATATATATATTATACGTGATGGAGCACTATAACTCCAGGGGTTAGAATGAAGTGTTATGGACAATGGGCATTTTTTTAAAATAATATTTTGGCTTGAACACAACTCTGTCTTGTTGCGTGGGGAAAAAATAGAAATGAAGTTTCGCTTCCTGTTAGTAGACAATCGTGAAAACTTGTTCATCCCTCAGGGAGTAGATCTTTTTTTTTTCATATTGTCAGGCTCAACCCACAGCACTCGACACTTGTGCAGAGGAAACATTGTACGTTCAGTACAGAAGTGGGTTTAGTTACTGATTCATTTGTCAGTGCGTTCCTCTTTAGAGGATTTGATTCAGCAGGATTCGATTCAGCAGGATTCGATTCAGGAAACGATTGCACGCATCGCCACCAAAAATTAAACTCTGCCCAAAACAAGTTCTTTACTCTCTATATAAGTGCAATACTGCGTGAAATACACGCAGTATTGTGTCCTACATGCAATTTCCATCCAATAATGCACCCTATCTGAGTTCCTAATTCCTACAATAATTGCTCTGCACAATTCTCAGTATCTTCTTTACCCTAAATATAATTGGATGACAGGAATTAGTGCATACGAGCGTTCTGCACATCCACCCCAGAAAGAAGAACCCGGTGATTACGCTTTCAGAATGACACAGTTCGGTTGATTCTAGTGGTTGTTAACTTTCACAATCCACACAGGCTATTTGGAAGGGTTGCGCAAATGAAGCGCTTCCTGAAGTGTAATGCAACCTCTAAAAACTCAGTGTCACTGGAACTATCGTTGAAATCATGTTCTGTGATCAGCTCGAGGTAAAATCAGGTTCATTTTTTTATTATTATGTTTGGAGAAACTATAGAAGGGGGCACGGTGGCGTAGTGGTTAGCATGTTCGCCTGGCACCGGCAGGGTCCGGGTTCGATTCCCGTCTCGGCCATGTGTCTATGGAGTTTGCATGTTCTCCCCGTGCCTCGGGGGTTTTTCTCCGGGTTCTCCGGTTTCCTTCCGGTTTTAAAAAAACGCATGATAGGTTGATTGGCACCTTGGAAAATTGTCCCTAGTGTATGAATGTGTGTGTGTGATTGTGAGTGTGTGTGTGTGTCCTGCAATGGGTTGGCATTCCATCCATGCTGCATCCTGCCTTAATTCCCATAGACTATAAACCCCTCAAAAACACTATAACCCCACACCACTAACCTCATACTATAAACCCTGTCAAAAACAGTATAACCCCACCATACTAACCTCACACCCCCACTATAAACCCTGTCAAAAACACTATAACCCCACCCCCAATAAAACCCTCAAAAACACTATACCCCACCATACTAACCTCACAACCCCACTATAAACTCCTCAAAAACACATTATAACTATAGAGTGTTTTTGAAGGGTTTATAATGGCGGTGTGAGGTTAGTATGGTGGGGTTATAGTGTTTTTAACAGGGTTTAGAGTGGGGGTGTGAGGTTACTATGGTGGGGTTATAGTGTTTTTAACAGGGTTTATAGTGGATTATGAGTTTCGTATGGTGGGGTTATAGTGTTTTTGACAGGGTTTATAGTGGGGTGTGAGGTTAGTATGGTGGGGTTATAGTGTTTTTGACAGGGTTTATAGTGGGGTGTGAGGTTAGTATGGTGGGGTTATAGTGTTTTTAACAGGGTTTATAGTGGATTAGGTGTGAGGTTAGTATGGTGGGGTTATAGTGTTTTTGACAGGGTTTATAGTGGGGTGTGAGGTTAGTATGGTGGGGTTATAGTTTTTAACAGGGTTTATTTTTGAGTTTCGTATGGTGGGGTTATAGTGTTTTTACGGGGTTTATAGTGGGGTGTGAGGTTAGTATGGTGGGGTTATAGTGTTTTTGACAGGGTTTATAGTGGGGTGTAAGGTTAGTATGGTGGGGTTATAGTGTTTTTGACAGGGTTTATAGTGGGGTGTGAGGTTAGTTACTATGGTGGGGTTATAGTGTTTTTTAAGGGTTTATAGTGGGATTGTGAGGTTAGTATGGTGGGGTTATAGTGTTTTTAACAGGGTTTATAGTGGGGGTGTGAGGTTAGAATGGTGGGGTTATAGTGTTTTTTAAGGGTTTATAGTGGATTGTGAGGTTAGTATGGTGGGGTTATAGTGTTTTTAACAGGGTTTATAGTGGGGGTGTGAGGTTAGAATGGTGGGGTAAAAGTGTTTTTGATAGGGTTTATAGTGGGGTGTGAGGTTAGAATGGTGGGGTAAAAGTGTTTTTGACAGGGTTTATAGTGGGTTGTGAGGTTAGTATGGTGGGGTTATAGTGTTTTTGACAGGGTTTATAGTGGCGGGGGTGGGGTGTATGAGGTTAGTATGGTGGGGTTATAGTGTTTTTGACAGGGTTTATAGTGGATTATGAGGTTAGTATGTGGTGGGGTTATAGTGTTTTTGACACAGGGTTTATAGTGGGGGTGTGAGGTTACTAT
>JACRUU010000015.1:21537019-21543994 GCA_030449085.1 Kryptopterus vitreolus
TGAGAAGGAAGAAGGGTGGATGGGTGGGTGGAGAAGAGAGGAAAAGAGTGCAGGCAGGGTGGAGTGGGTTGGAGAAGTGAGAGAAGAGAAGAGTGGTGCAGGGCAGGGTGGAGTGGGTGGAGAAGAGAAGAAAAGAGAGCAGGCAGGATGGAGTGGGTGGAGAAGAGAAGAAAAGAGTAGCAGGGCAGGGTGGAGTGGGTGGAGAAGTGGAAGAAGAAAAGAGAGCGGCTGGCAGGGTGGAGTGGGTGGAGAAGAGAGGAAAAGTGTGGAGAGAGTGCAGGCAGGAGAAAAGAGTGCAGGCAGGATGGAGTGGGTGGAGAAGAGAAGAAAAGAGTAGCAGGCAGGGTGAGAGTGGGTGGAGAAGAGAAGAAAAGAGAGCTGGCAGGGTGGAGTGGGTGGAGAAGGGAAGAAAAAGAGTGCAGGCAGGGTGGAGCAGAGTGGGTGCAAGGCAGGTGGAGAAGAGAGGAAAAGAGTGCAGGCAGGATGGAGTGGGTGGAGAAGAGAGGAAAAGAGTGCAGGCAGGGTGGAGTGGGTGGAGAAGAGAGGAAAAGAGAACTGGCAGGATGGAGTGGGTGGAGAAGAGAGGAAAAGAGTGCAGGCAGGGTGGAGTGGGTGGAGAAGAGAGGAAAAGAGAGCAGGCAGGGTGGAGTGGGTGTAGAAGAGAGGAAAAGAAAAGAGAGCAGGCAGGGTGGAGTGGGTGGAGAAGAGAGGAAAAGAGAGCAGGCAGGAGGGGTGGAGTGGAGAAGAGAAAGAGAGGAGGGTGGAGTGGGTGGGAGAAGAGAAGAAAAGAGAGCAGGGTGGCAGGATGGAGTGGGTGGAGAAGAGAAGAAAAGAAAAGAGTGCAGGCAGGATGGAGTGGGTGGAGAAGAAGAGAAGAAAAGAGTGCAGGTGGGTGAAAAGAGCAGGGTGGAGCAGGATGGAGTGGGTGGAGAAGAGAAGAAAAGAGAGCTGGCAGGGTGGAGTGGGTGGAGAAGGAGAAGAGAGGAAAAGAGTGAGTGGTTGGAGAAGGCAGGCAGGTGGAGGAGGTGGAGTGGGTGGAGAAAGAGAGGAAAAGAGTGCAGGCAGGCAGGATGGAGTGTGGGGTAGAAGAGAGGAGAAGAGAGAAGAGAGGAAAAGAGTGCAGGCAGGGTGGAGTGGGTGGAAGAAGAGAGGAAAAGAGAACTGGCAGGATGGAGTGGGTGGAGAAGAGAAGAAAAGAGTGCGGGTGGAGAAGAGAAGAGGCAGGCAGGGTGGAGTGGGTGGAGAAGAGAAGAAAAGAGAGTGCAGGCAGGGTGGAGTGGGTGGAGAAGAGAGGAAAAGAGTGCAGGCAGGATGGAGTGGGTGGAGAAGAGAGGAAAAGAGTGCAGGCAGGATGGAGTGGGTGGAGAAGAGAGGAAAAGAGTGCAGGCAGGATGGAGTGGGTGGAGAAGAGAGGAAAAGAGTGCAGGCAGGATGGAGTGGGTGGAGAAGAGAGGAAAAGTGGAGCAGGAAAAGAGTGGAGGGGAAGAGAGAAAAGAGTGCAGGCAGGGTGGAGTGGGTGGTAGAACAGAGGAAAGAGAGCTGGCAGGGTGGAGTGGGTGGAGAAGAGAAGAAAAGAGAAGAAAAGAAGCAGCTGGCAGGGTGGAGTGGGTGGAGAAGGGTGGAGAGGGAAAAGAAAAGAGAGCTGGCAGGGTGGAGTGGGTGGAGAAGAGAGGAAGGCAAGAGTGCAGGGCAGGGTGGAGCAGATGGGGTGGAGAAGAAAAGAGATGAGAGCGAAGGGAGTGGCAGGGTGGAGTGGGTGGAGAAGAGAGGAAAAGAGTGCAGGCAGGATGGAGTGGATGGAGTGGGTGGAGAAGAGAGGAAAAGAGAATGCAGGCAGGATGGAGTGGGTGGAGAAGAGAGGAAAAGAGAACTGGCAGGATGGAGTGGGTGGAGAGAAGGACTGGAAGAGAGGAAAAGAGTGCAGGCAGGCAGGATGAAGGAAAGAGAGCAGGATGGAGTGGGTGGAGAAGAGAAGAAAAGAAAAGAGTGCAGGCAGGGATGGAGTGGGTGGAGAAGAGAGCTGGAGGAGTGGAGTGGGTGGAAAGAGAGAAAAGGGTGGAGTGCAGGCAGGGTGGAGTGGGTGTAGAACAGAGGAAAGAGAGCTGGCAGGGTGGAGTGGGTGGAGAAGAGAGGAAAAGAGTGCAGGCAGGATGGAGTGGGTGGAGAAGAGAGGAAAAGAGAGCTGGCAGAAGAGAGGATGGAGGCTGGAGTGGGTGGAGAAGAGAGAGAAAAGAAGTGCAGGAAAAGAGTGCAGGCAGGATGGAGTGGGTGGAGAAGAGAAGAAAAGAGAGCAGCAGGAGGCAGGGATGGAGTGGGTGGAGAAGAGAAGAAAAGAGAGCAGGCAGGATGGAGTGGGTGGAGAAGAGAGGAAAAGAGAACTGGCAGGATGGAGTGGGTGGAGAAGTGAAGCTGCCACTCCTGGGCCCTCGAGAAAGGCCCTTAACCCTAAACTGCCCAGTTGTAAGTTGCTCGGGATAAGAATATTTACATGACATTGATGGTCAGTGATTCATTTTTATGTAAAGTGTTAAAGCAACAACTTTCTGCTGTTTTTCTCAAAAATATTGTTTGTATTTATGTATGTATGTATGTATAATGTGTTTATGTATGTATGTTTATATGTATGTATGTATAATGTATGTATGTAATAATGTATGTATAATGTATGTTTGTAATAATGTATAATGTCCCTCATAGGTAGAGGAGTGTTTGCTACCCAGCCTGTTGAAGCAGGAGCTTTTGTGTTAGTATACAGAGGGGAAGTGAATGACAACACTGAGAGAGAGAGAGAGAGAGAGAATGTATCTGCTTGAATTTCAGTATCAGCAGCGTCACTGGTGGTGAGTATATAAAGATGTTTTTTGACAGATATGTGAAATTTAATGAACACTTTTGAATATTTGAAGAATGAGTAAACACAGGATACTATAAACACACTATAATCACACATGGCAGGAGGATATCAGAGTTCATTCGAATGATGATGCTTAAAGACCTCCTGTAACAATTTTGAATAGTTTTGTGTTTGTTCTGTGGTATATTGTAGTTTAAAGGGTTAGTGTATACAGTCATCACAAACTATTCACCCCCCCCCCCATGTATGTTACGTGGTTCTGTAATTGTAAAAGAAATAAGCACACATTACGTTTGTCATCATCAGGTGATGTGGTAGAGTTCTGATTGGAAAATCCCAGTTAACATGCAGCAGAAAGCTAGAAAAGTGTCTGTCAGCTTTAGTGCCTCACACACACGTTTTAACCTTTTCCGTCATGGGGCCCTCTCTGAAAATTGTTAGTTTCCTCTGGAACTTCTCACACACACACACAAGTTTCTAGATTTGTCTTTGTGGGGCCCTCACGAATCGTCTCACTCCAAGTGATTTCATATCATTGGAACAGCACTTGTCACTATTTCAACCAATATAATTACAGTTAGAAGACATCACTTTACAAGCTGCTACGGGTTAAGAATGAGTTGTGTGAATGTTACTGTCTGTACCAACTTATAGGGTGTGTGTTGACACTTGTTATAACCTCTAGAAAAGACCCATATATGGGTACAGACTTCAGCTATATGTTAGTTGAGTGAGAGTGTTCACATGAATTGACTTATCACTTGTAATTGTCAGAATACAGTACGTTTGCTAGTTCTTTAAAGGTTCTTGTTCTGTTTTTCTGATTTTCAGTATCCAAAAAGCAGACTTTAAGCATCGTCATTCGAATTAACTGCTATCCTCCTGTCTTCTACCTGCAATTATATTGGTTGAAATAGTGACAAGTGCTGTTCCAATGATATGAAATCACTTGGAGTGAGACCATTCGTGAGGGCCCCACAAAGACAGGTTTAGTGCCTTCACACACACACACACACACACACGTTTTATCCACCTTTTGCGTCATGGGGCCCTCTCTGAAAATTGATAGTTTCCTTTGAACTTCTCACACACACACAAGCAAGTTTCTAGATTTGTCTTTGTGGGGCCCTCACGAATTGTCTCACTCCAAGTGATTTCATATCATTGGAACAGCACTTGTCACTATTTCAACCAATATAATTTACAGGTAGAAGACATCACTTTACAAGCTGCTACAGGGTTAAGAATGAGTTGTGTGAATGTAACTGTCTGTACCAACTTATAGGGTGTGTGTTGACACTTGTTATAACCTCTAGAAAAGACCCATATATGGGTACAGACTTCAGCTATATGTTAGTTGAGTGAGAGTGTTCACATGAATTGACTTATCACTTGTAATTGTCTGAATACAGTACGTTTGCTAGTTCTTTAAAGGTTCTTGTTCTGTTTTTCTGATTTTCAGTATCCAGAAAAGCAGACTTCTGCTCCAGAAACGACCCCATCTCTAGATCATCACCCATCCTATGATGGCTCAAAAGTGGATGAGGAAATTGACATGCAGGTAAGGAATGTAATGTATGCAGTCGTGACAAACTATTCACCCCCCCCCCCCCCCCCCCCATGTATGTTACGTGGTTCTGTAATTGTAAAAGAAATAAGCACACATTACGTTTGTCATCATCAGGTGATGTGGTAGAGTTCTGATTGGAAAATCCCAGTTAACATGCAGCAGAAAGCTAGAAAAGTGTCTGTCAGGCTTTAGTGCCTCACACACACGTTTTAACCTTTTCCCGTCATGGGGCCCTCTCTGAAAATTGTTAGTTTCCTCAATGGAACTTCTCACACACACACACACAAGTTTCTAGATTTGTCTTTGTGGGGCCCTCACGAATCGTCTCACTCCAAGTGATTTCATATCATTGGAACAGCACTTGTCACTATTTCAACCAATATAATTGCAGTTAGAAGACATCACTTTACAAGCTGCTACGGGTTAAGAATGAGTTGTGTGAATGTAACTGTCTGTACCAACTTATAGGGTGTGTGTTGACACTTGTTATAACCTCTAGAAAAGACCCATATATGGGTACAGACTTCAGCTATATGTTAGTTGAGTGAGAGTTGTTCACATGAATTGACTTATCACTTGTAATTGTCAGAATACAGTACGTTTGCTAGTTCTTTAAAGGTTCTTGTTCTGTTTTTCTGATTTTCAGTATCCAAAAAGCAGACTTTAAGCATCGTCATTCGAATTAACTGCTATCCTCCTGTCTTCTACCTGCAATTATATTGGTTGAAATAGTGACAAGTGCTGTTCCAATGATATGAAATCACTTGGAGTGAGACCATTCGTGAGGGCCCCACAAAGACAGGTTTAGTGCTCTCACACACACACACACACACACACACATGTTTTATCCATTGCGTCATGGGGCCCTCTCTGAAAATTGTTAATTTCCTCTGAACTTCTCACACACACACACACAAGTTTCTAGATTTGTCTTTGTGGGGCCCTCACGAATCGTCTCACTCCAAGTGATTTCATATCATTGGAACAGCACTTGTCACTATTTCAACCAATATAATTGCAGGTAGAAGACATCACTTTACAAGCTGCTACGGGTTAAGAATGAGTTGTGTGAATGTAACTGTCTGTACCAACTTATAGGGTGTGTGTTGACACTTGTTATAACCTCTAGAAAAGACCTGTATAAGGGTACAGACTTCAGCTATATGTTAGTTGAGTGAGAGTGTTCACATGAATTGACTTATCACTTGTAATTGTCTGAATACAGTACGTTTGCTAGTTCTTTAAAGGTTCTTGTTCTGTTTTTCTGATTTTCAGTATCCAGAAAAGCAGATTTCTGCTCCAGAAACGACCCCATCTCTAGATCATCACCCATCCTATGATGGCTCAAAAGTGGATGAGGAAATTATGCACAGGTAAGGAAAGTAATGTATGCAGTCGTGACAAACTATTCACCCCCCCCCATGTATGTTACGTGGTTCTGTAATTGTAAAAGAAATAAGCACACATTACGTTTGTCATCATCAGGTGATGTGGTAGAGTTCTGATTGGAAAATCCCAGTTAACATGCAGCAGAAAGCTAGAAAAGTGTCTGTCAGCTTTAGTGCCTCACACACACGTTTTAACCTTTTCCGTCATGGGGCCCTCTCTGAAAATTGTTAGTTTCCTCTGAACTTCTCACACACACACACAAGTTTCTAGATTTGTCTTTGTGGGGCCCTCACGAATGGTCTCACTCCAAGTGATTTCATATCATTGGAACAGCACTTGTCACTATTTCAACCAATATAATTACAGTTAGAAGACATCACTTTACAAGCTGCTACGGGTTAAGAATGAGTTGTGTGAATGTAACTGTCTGTACCAACTTATAGGGTGTGTGTGACACTTGTTATAACCTCTAGAAAAGACCCATATATGGGTACAGACTTCAGGCTATATGTTAGTTGAGTGAGAGTGTTCACATGAATTGACTTATCACTTGTAATTGTCTGAATACAGTACGTTTGCTAGTTCTTTAAAGGTTATTGTTCTGTTTTTCTTATTTTCAATATCCAAAAAGCAGACTTTAAGCATCGTCATTCGAATTAACTGCTATCCTCCTGTCTTCTACCTGCAATTATATTGGTTGAAATAGTGACAAGTGCTGTTCCAATGATATGAAATCACTTGGAGTGAGACCATTCGTGAGGGCCCCACAAAGACAGTTTTAGTGCCTCACACACACACACACACACACGTTTTATCCTTTGCGTCATGGGGCCCTCTCTGAAAATTGTTAATTTCCTCTGAACTTCTCACGAATGGTCTCACTCCAAGTGATTTCATATCATTGGAACAGCACTTGTCACTATTTCAACCAATATAATTACAGTTAGAAGACATCACTTTACAAGCTGCTACGGGTTAAGAATGAGTTGTGTGAATGTAACTGTCTGTACCAACTTATAGGGTGTGTGTTGACACTTGTTATAACCTCTAGAAAAGACCCATATATGGGTACAGACTTCAGCTATATGTTAGGCAGCTGTCTAGTATTGGTTGTTGATTTCAGAAACCTCATGCGACCGTAAAAACTGTCTTTTGCATGATG
>JACRUU010000015.1:21545562-21548062 GCA_030449085.1 Kryptopterus vitreolus
ATTTGTCTTTGTGGGGCCCTCACGAATCGTCTCACTCCAAGTGATTTCATATCATTGGAACAGCACTTGTCACTATTTCAACCAATATAATTGCAGGTTAGAAGACATCAATTTACAAGCTGGTACGGGTTAAGAATGAGTTGTGTGAATGTAACTGTCTGTACCAACTTATAGGGTGTGTGACACTTGTTATAACCTCTAGAAAAGACCCATGTATGGGTACAGACTTCAGCTATATGTTAGTTGAGTGAGAGTGTTCACATGAATTGACTTATCACTTGTAATTGTCTGAATACAGTACGTTTGCTAGTTCTTTAAAGGTTATTGTTCTGTTTTTCTTATTTTCAATATCCAAAAAGCAGACTTTAAGCATCGTCATTCGAATTAACTGCTATCCTCCTGTCTTCTACCTGCAATTATATTGGTTGAAATAGTGACAAGTGCTGTTCCAATGATATGAAATCACTTGGAGTGAGACCATTCGTGAGGGCCCCACAAAGACAAATCTAGAAACTTGTGTGTAGTGCCTCACACAGTTCACACACAACACACACGTTTTATAAGGGCCTTTGCGTCATGGGGCCCCATGACGGGGCCCTCTCTGAAAACTGTTAATTTCCTCTGAACTGTCTCACACACACACAAGTTTCTAATTTGTCTTTGTGGGGCCCTCACGAATGGTCTCACTCCAAGTGATTTCATATCATTGGAACAGCACTTGTCACTATTTCAACCAATATAATTGCAGTTAGAAGACATCACTTTACAAGCTGCTACGGGTTAAGAATGAGTTGTGTGAATGTAACTGTCTGTACTAACTTATAGGGTGTGTGTTACACTTGTTATAACCTCTAGAAAAGACCCATGTATATGGGTACAGACTTCAGCTATATGTTAGTTCTTTAAAGCAGCTGTCTAGTATTGGTTGTTGATTTCAGAAACCTCGTGCGAATTGTAAAAGAAATAAGCCGTAAAAAGAGTTCTGTTGGAAAATCTTTTGCATGATGTGTACCTAAAATTTTAACCTTTTCCGCATTTTTAAATTTGTGCTTTGTGGGGCCCTCATGACGGATCCTGATCTTGACAACGTATTTTTTTGAATGTATACCTAGGGTGTGTGTTACACTTGTTAACAAGCTGCAATCAAAAGGAGCTGGACCAAAGATGAATGTGCTGCATTTTCAATATCCAAAAAGTAGAAAAGCACCTAAGGAAATTCATTGTGAGATATGAAGATGCAGGAGATACGTTTTATCCTTTGACTGTGAGCACTGCATTAATGCAGAACCTCAAGTTTTAGCAAATTGAGACTGAAAGGCAGTCAAATATTTAATCAAAAACTGCATTTCTTCCATAAGAAGAAAAATACTTTAAATTTCAGGTATCTTCAGTTCCCTGCTAGCATTCACATTGGAACACAAGTTCATGGAACACAAGTTTTCAAAAAGCACATTCTTTTATTTTTATTGAATTATGGGAGTCCTGAGAGTTATCTGAATATTTACGGTAAGTGAATGTTGAGGAAATGATTCCTTTTCGGGTGAACTAACACTTTTGTTTGTTACATTATAAGATATGGACCAAGGGAAATGTCTTATGTGTCCAGTATTTGTATTATTTTCATGTTATGTAAAACATGTTGTTTCACGTGTTTCATTCACCAATAAAGCGTTTGGTATCCTTTTTGAAATGCCAAATGCTACCTAACCTTTTTTTGTGTGAAGCTAATTATTATTAACAAATACATTCTATAGGGTGAAAAAGTAAATGTAAAGTCTTAACTAGTCTTGTTATACAGCCTCATTGTATTTTGCTCAGATCTGGCTAATCATGGGAGTGACTAAGCTAATAGGATTTTAGAATTGATTAACTTGGATATAGATTATATTCTATTAAGACTTATTGAAAACAAGCCCAAACCAATGGAAATTGGTGTTTCCAGATAGTCACTTTTGGACCCTGCAAGGATATAAAAACCAGAAATTTGTGTGTATCTTTAAAAGCGGACCTCACAAGTACTAAATGTTAGAACCGGACCCCGCAAGTGACCAAAAAACCAACATGGAAAATTTTTTTGCTGAATTTTGTTACTTTTAAGTGATATTAATTATTAAGAATTTTTTGTTAGCTTGCTTGATTTTTTATAAGTCCATAGCTCCATTGGAAAGGGTGGGCCCCACAAGTGGGTAAAAAACGCAGGACCCCACTATGGGACAAAGACAAGTATGTGTGTGTGTTGTGTGTGTGTGTGTGTGTGTGTGTGTGTGTGTGTGTGTATATTAGTGTATATATTTATAAGGTGTGTGTGTGTGTGTGTGTGTGTGTGTGTGTATGTAATATATTAGTGTGTGGTGAGTGTGTGTGTGTGTGTGTGTGTGTGTGTGTGTGTGTGTGTGTGAGTGTGTATGTGTGTGTGTGTGTGGTGTGTGTAGATATTAGTGTATATATTTGAAGGTGGTGTTGTGTGTGTGTGGTGTGTGTGGTAAAGTTTGTGGTAAGT
>JACRUU010000015.1:21568062-21573062 GCA_030449085.1 Kryptopterus vitreolus
CGTTTCCTCGTTTCCTCGTTTCCTCGTTTCCTCGTTTCCTTCCTCGCTTCCTCTGTTCCTTACTTCCTCGCTTCCTCATTTCCTCGGCCCCTCGTTTCCTCGCTTCCTCGTTTCCTCTGTTCCTTAATTCCTCGCTTCCTCGTTTCCTCGTTTCCTCGGGGTTGTAATGTGTAGTTTTGTCGTGCTGTAGTGAATGTTAGCAGGTTTAATGTAATGAAGATTATCTCAGCAGGAGCTCCGAGTGAAACAGACCTTCATCACACTGACATTTCCTTATTATCATCAAGTGCAGAGAACTCAGGAACACAGCAGCGTTCCTCACCGAGGCTCAGGGTCCACACAACCCGCTACACAACCCGCTACACAACACCTCACACACAACCCGCTACACAACACCTCACACACAACCCGCTACACAACACCTCACACACAACCCGCTACACAACAACGTCTCACACACAACCCGCTACACAACGTCTCACAACAACCAGCTCACACACAACCCGCTACACAACCCGCTACACACACCCGCTACACAACCCGCTACACAACCCGCTACACAACCCGCTACACAACCCGCTACACAACGTCACAACGTCACACACAACCCGCTACACAACGCTACACAACCCGTCACACCTCACACACAACCCACACACAACCCGCTACACAACCCGCTACACAACACACACAACCCGCTACACAACGTCTCACACACAACCCGCTACACAACCCGCTACACAACCCGCTACACAACGTCTCACACACAACCCGCTACACAACCCGCTACACAACCCGCTACACAACCCTACCACAACCCGCTCACACACAACCCGCTACACAACACCTCACACACAACCCGCTACACAACGTCTCACACACCGCTCACACACAACCCGCTACACAACCCGCTACACAACCGCTCACAACCCGCTCACAACCCGCTACACAACCCGCCACACAACCCGCTACACAACCCCCCACACACAACCCGCTACACAACCCCCCACACACAACCCGCTCACACACACACCCCGCTACACAACCCGCCACACAACCCGCTACACAACCCGCTACACAACCCCGCTACACAACCCGCTACACACCCGCTACACAACCCGCTACACAACCCGCTACACAACCCGCTACACAACCCACTACACAACCCGCTACACAACCCACACACAACCCGCTACACAACCCGCTCACACAACCCGCTACACAACCCACACAACCCGCTACACAACCCGCTACACAACGTCTCACACACAACCCGCTACACAACCCTCACTACACAACCCGCTACACAACGTCTCACACAACCCGCTACACCCGCTACACACACACCTCGCTACACAACCCGCTACAACCCGCTACACAACCCGCTACACAACCCGTCACACGTCTCACACACAGACTCACACACAACCCGCTACACAACCCGTACCAACGTTATACACAACCCGCTACACAACCCACACACACCGCCACACAACCTACACAACCCACACAACCCGCTACACAACCCACTACACAACCCACACACAACCCGCTACACAACGTCCGCTACACACAACCCGCTACACAACCCGCTACACAACGTCTCACACACCCGCTAACCCGCTACACAACGCCTTATACACAACCCGCTACACAACGTCTCACACACAACCCTACGCTACAATGCTACACAACGTCACAACGTCACACACAACCCGCTACACAACGTCCAACCCTCACACAACATCTACACAACCCGCTACACAACCCAACCCGCTACACAACGTCACACACACACACAACACACACAACCCGCTACACAACCCCCACAACCCGCTACACAACGTCTCACACACCCGCTACACCCAATCTCACACACAACCCGCTACACAACCCGCTACACAACGTCTATCACACAACCCGCTACACAACCCGCTACACAACACCAACGCTCACACACAACCCGCTACACAACACCCCCACACACACAACCCGCTACACAACCCTACACAACCCGATACACACAACCCGCTACACAACCCACTACACAACCCGCTCACACACAACCCGCTCTCACACACAACCCGCTACACAACCCGCTACAACAACGTCCATACACACCCGCTACACAACGTCTCACACACAACGTCACACACAACCCGCTACACAACCCGCTCTCACACACAACCCGCTACACAACCCGCTCACACACAACCCGCTACACAACCCGCTACACAATACCTTATACACAACGTCTCACACACAACCCGCTACACAACGTCTCACACACAACCCGCTAGACACGCCTTACACAACCCGCTACACAACCGCTACACAACCTTATACACAACGTCTCACACAACCTCACACACAACCCGCTACACAACACCTCACACACAACCCGCTACACAACGTCTCACACACAACCCGCTACACACAACCAGCTACACAATACCTTACACACCCGCTACACAACGTCACACGTCACACACAACCCGCTACACAACGCTACACAACCCGCTACACAACCCGCTACACAACCCTACACAACGTACACAACCCGCTACACAACGTCTCACACACAACGTCCACGCTACACAACCCTTACTACACAACGCCGCTACACAACCCGCTACACAACGTCTCACACAACCCGCTACACAACCTCACACACAACAACCCGCTACACAACCCATACACAACCCGCTACACAACGTCTCACACACACCCGCTACACAACCCACACAACGTACACAACCCGCTACACAACGTCTCACACACAACCCGCTACACAACCCGCTACACAACGTCTCACACACAACGTCTCACACACAACCCGCTACACAACGCCTTATACACAACCCGCTACACAACCCGCTACACAACATCACACACAACCCGCTACACAACGCCTTACCCCGTACACACACAACACACACACAACCGCTACACAACCCGCTACACAATACGTCTATACACAACACAACACCGCTACACAACGTCTCACACATCCCGCTACACAACGTATACACAACCCGCTACACACAACCCGCTACACAACCCTACACAACCCGCTACACAACCTACACAACGTACACACACAACCCGCTACACAACGTCTCATACACAACCCGCTACACAACGTCTCACACACAACCCGCTACACACACCCAAACCAACCCGCTACACAACGCCTTACACAACCCGCTACACAACCCGTCTACACAACCTCACACACAACCAGCTACACAACCCACTACACACCCGCTACACAACCCGCTACACAACGTCTCACACACAACCCGCTACACAACGCCTTATACACACCCGCTACACAACGTCTCACACACAACCCGCTACACAACCCCTTATACACAACCCGCTACACAACGCTACACAACGTCTCACACAACGTCTCACACACAACCCGCTAGACATCGCCTTATACACAACCCGCTACACAACGTCTCACACACAACCCCCTAATTGAAAATTGAAATTGAAAATGAAAAAATGTGAGAATATGAAGAGAAGACGCCACAGCGGTCCGCGTGAGGGGAATCCTTATGGTGTAGGTATCTGGGAGGGTTCCTCTGAGGGTTCCCCTGGGGGTTCCCCTGAGGAACAGCTGGAGGAGCGTTAGGACTTCGGCGCTGTGCTCGTGGAGATTTGACGTGTAGGAAGATGAACTGCTGATGGGAAGATGTTGGACTTTTTCACGTCCTTCTGCTCGTATACTTTTATAAGCTACCTGACGTTTCCATTTCTACGTATTCCAGATGTTTTTCCACGACTGGAAATATCTCGAGCTGAAGAGCTTCACAGAGTCGCTTTTTATCCCAGGGATGTTTTTAACGTGATGTCATCACTTCTGATATTCACCTCGTTAAGAAACACAACGGTTATGAGCTTTTATTAGCCTCGGCGCCGTGGAGCCAAAGTACAGACGCTCCGGGTTCATCCACACGTCTCGGGTGATCGACATGTCCCGGTTCGTCTCCGTGTCTCGAGTGATCGACACGTCTCCACTAATCAACACGTCCCATCAGAAGCCATCAACACCGCAATGTCTCACATAATCTACACGTCTGTACTCATCATCACGTCTCACATCAGATCAACACCTCAGACTCATGACCTCTCTCAACCGATAGACACGTCTCATCTGATAGTCTCTCTATTAGACACGTCTCATCCGATAGTCTCTCTATTGGACATGTCTCATCTGATAGTCTCTCTATTAGACACGTCTCATCTGATAGTCTCTCTATTAGACACGTCTCATCTGATAGTCTCTCTATTAGACACGTCTCATCCGATAGTCTCTCTATTAGACACGTCTCATCTGATAGTCTCTCTATTAGACACGTCTCATCTGATAGTCTCTCTATTAGACACGTCTCATCCGATAGTCTCTCTATTAGACACGTTTCATCCGATAGTCTCTCTATAAGACACGTCTCATCCGATAGTCTCTCTATTAGACACGTCTCATCCGATAGTCTCTCTATTAGACACGTCTTCATCCGATAGTCTCTCTATTAGACACGTCTCATCTGATAGTCTCTCTATTAGACACGTCTCATCCGATAGTCTCTCTATTAGACACGTCTCATCTGATAGTCTCTCTATTAGGACACGTCTCATCCGATAGTCTCTATATTAGACACGTCTCATCCGATAGTCTCTCTATAAGACACGTCTTATCTGATAGTCTCTATTAGACACGTCTCATCCGATAGTCTCTCTATTAGAGACGTCTCATCCGATAGTCTCTCTATTGGACACGTCTCATCCGATAGTCTCTCTATTAGACACGTCTCATCCAATAGTCTCTCTATTGGACATGTCTCATCTGATAGTCTCTCTATTAGACACGTCTCATCTGATAGTCTCTCTATTAGACACGTCTCATCTGATAGTCTCTCTATTAGACACGTCTTATCTGATAGTCTCTCTATTAGACACGTCTCATCTGATAGTCTTGCTGATATACACGT
>JACRUU010000015.1:21575562-21580795 GCA_030449085.1 Kryptopterus vitreolus
CAGACAGACAGAGAGACAGAGACAGACAGATAAACAGAGTGACAGACAGAGACAAACAGACAGACAGAGACAGACAGATGAACAGAGAGAGACAGACAGAGACAGAGACAGACAGAGACAGACAGATGAACAGAGCGACAGACATAGACAGACAGAGAGACAGAGACAGACAGATGAAAAGAGAGACAGACAGACAGACAGACAGAGACAGACAGATGAACAGAGAGACAGACAGAGACAGAGACAGACAGACAGACAGACAGAGACAGAACAGATGAAGACAGAGAGACAGACAGATATAAGACAGACAGAGACAGACAGAGACAGACCGACAGATACAGATGAAAAGAGAGACAGACAGAGACAGACAGACAGACAGAGACAGACAGATGAACAGAGAGACAGACAGACAGACAGAGAGACAGAGACAGAGACAGACAGATGAACAGAGCGACAGACATAGACAGACAGAGAGACAGACGGAGAGACAGAAGGAGAATGGAGGAGTGATCAGGACGCCCCGGGGCAGGACACGTCTTGGTATCAGCACTTTAGTGTCATGTCTGTGTTTGAAGACGTTTCCTCGGTTACAGCCGAGACTAAACAAGGCTCTGATGTACGTCAGTGTGTTTGATCTGGGCGCGATGGCAGGATCTCCGTGCTGAGGACGAACGGGACGATGGAGGATCCTGCGTCTGGCTCCGGCGTCTGGCTCCGGCGTCTGGCTCCGAGACGGACGCAGTTACGACACACCCGCACTTGTTTCGACAGGAATTTCAGGCTCTTGGGTTTTTGCGTTCGCTACAAATAACTCAGATTCGTCTTCAGTCGGGGACACGCCTTTAACCCGATTTCATAGCCAAGCCTCAGGGCTGAAGTTCATCACCAGATCAGACGTTCCAGAGAGGAGAGGAGACGGACATGAGACAGACAGGAGACAGACATGAGACAGACAGGAGACACATGAGACAGACAGAGACAACACAAACATGAGACGGACATGAGACAGACAGGAGACAGACAGGAGACGGACAGGAGACGGAGACAGACAGCAGACAGACAGGACATGGAGACAGACAGGAGACAGACATGAAACACTGCCTTCACCAACACATCCATATTTATGGATCTGAACGAATAAATTTAGTGAACTAAATTAAAATAAAAAATAAAGTGTGTGTGTGTGTGTATATATATATATGTGTGTGTGTGTGTGTGTGTGTGTTTATACACTCATACAGAAGAATATTTATTGCTTATGAGTATATAGAGAGAATGTCATATAGCTTTGAGAAAGGAGTAAAAACAAAGAGAGAGAAATGAGGAAATGAGACAGAGAGAAATGAGAGAGAGAAAGAGAGAGAGAGAAAGAGAGAGAGAAATGAAAGGATATTTATTACCCATACATGTAGTAAAGTGAAGTGTATTTATGACAGATGTTTAAACGCAGCAGATGTGGGATGAAGTGACGGCGAATGAATCGACGCTGAAGAAAAGACGAGTGCAAACGCTCACAAAGCACTGAGAGATTTCTGAGTCCTGTTCGTGACAAACCCAAGTTTTATTAGAAATGAGATAAGTGTCCTGCGTGTCCTGCTCATCCGGCTCGTCTGGCTCGTCCCGCATCCTGCATGTCCCGCGTCCGGCTCGTCCTGCGCGTTCCTGCGTCCCGTGTCCTGCTCATCCGGCTCGTCCGGCTCGTCCCGCATCCTGCTCGTCCCTCGTCCCGCTCGTGGTGTTATAATTACAATCCCGTAGTTTATAAGTAATATTTCGTAAACATGGCGTTTTAGCGAAGGTTCCTCTGCCGGTTCCTCTGAAGGATCTGATCATGTGTTCAGTGGAATCTCCAGCTGAGATCACGTGGACTCGGGTTACGCCGTTACGTAAGCGTATATGAGCTCCGTGTTCGCATGATCAGCATCACGTCCCAGATCACCACGATGTTCTGGAGAAGGGGATGAGCTCGGAGCCCAGGGGGCGTAGTTTCGTCTAGACGTCTGGCTTCGAGCAGGGACTGGGAGTTTATTTGTATGGAATGTATTTTTAAAACAGTCGTTCTGCGTGATCACATGACCTCCTGACGCAGACGGTGTGTGTGTGTGTGTGTGTGTGTGTGTGTGTGTGTGTGTGTACGGATTAAATAACAGAAGAAATGACAGGAACCGAGACGACGCGCTAAATGTTAAACTCTCGCCGAGTGCCAGCGGCGGAAAATTCTCTCCGGGCCAAAAGAGACGAGACCTCGTCCGGAAGCCAGCTCTGAAAAAGCCCACCACCACCACCAGCAGGATCTCGGGGGCGATCCCTGCGCCTGTGTGTGAGCCAGGAACAGAACCAATTTAATATCTGAAAGAATTCCTGGGTGAAGAACACGATGGCGGCGTTTCCTGCCAAAATGTATGAGCTGAAGTCGCCTCTGAACCTGAAGCTCCTGGAGCGGAGACACGCAGCTTTCTCATGCAGCTTTCCCTCACATCCCATCCAGATGGTGTAAAAGCAGGTGGAAGGCGGAGGCGTTTCTGACCTCCGGGGATGAGATCATGCTCAGGTGGAGGTGTGACGGAGAGACGGAGAGACGGAGTGTTTGTTGTGGAGATGAAGGCGGTAACGAGGAGGTGCTGAAGATCAACACGGCGTAGTTAAAAGATTATTATGCAATGAAAACACGTTACGAGGAGTTTGAAGCTGACGAATCTCGGCGTGCAGATGTTCCTCCTCCACACAGCTGGATTTAAAATGTGTGTGTGTGTCTGTGTGTGTGTGTGAGAGATGGTGGATGCAGTGCTACAGTAGAGGGGTGCCATGTCAGATTGTGACATGACGAAGGATGAAGGGATGTAAAAAGGATGGAGGAAGGATGGAGGGATGGAGGATGGAGATGGAGGGAGATGGAGGGATGGAGGAGGGATGGAGGGATGGAGGATGGAGGGATGGGGGAGGGATGGAGAGATGGAGAGATGGAGGAGAGATGGAGGAATGGAGGAGAGATGGAGGGATGGAGGAGAGATGGAGAGATGGAGGGATGGAGGAGAGATGGAGGGATGGAGTGAGAGATGGAGGAGAGATGGAGGGAGAGATGGAGGGATGATGAGAGAGAGGAGGAGATGGAGGAATGGAGGAATGGAGGAGAGATGGAGGGATGGAGGAGAGATGGAGGGATGGAGGAGAGATGGAGGGATGGAGGGAGAGGATGGAGGAGAGGATGGAGGAGAGGATGGAGGAGATGGAGGAGAGATGGAGGAGATGGAGGAATGGAGGGTGGAGATGGAGGGATGGAGGGAGATGGAGGAGATGGAGGGATGGAGGATGGAGGGATGGAGGGATGGAGGGATGGACCGGACTGATGGAGGGAGAGAGTGGAGGATGAGGAGAGGTGGAGAGGGAGGGATGGAGGAGATGGACCGGAGCGAAGATGGAGGAATGGAGGAGAGATGGAGGGATGGAGGAGAGATGGAGGAATGGAGGAGAGATGGAGGGATGGAGGAGAGATGGAGGGATGGAGGAGAGATGGAGAGATGGAGGAGAGATGGAGGGATGGAGGAGAGTGATGGAGGAGGGATGGAGGAGAGATGGAGGAATGGAGGAGAGATGGAGGGATGGAGGAGAGATGGAGAGATGGAGGGGTGGAGAGAGGGAGGAGGGTATGGAGGGATGGAGGAGATGGAGGGATGGATGGAGAGAATGGAGAGATGGAGAGATGGAGGGATGGAGGGATGGAGGGGATGGATGGAGCTGGAGGATGGGAGTGGAGGGATGGAGAGGATGGAGAGAGATGGATGGATGATGGATGGAGGGATGGAGGGATGGAGGGATGGAGGGATGGAGGGAGGGATGGATGGATGGGATGGAGGGATGGAGAGATGGAGGGATGATGGAGGGAGAGGATGGAGGGATGGAGGGATGGAGGAGAGATGGAGGGATGGAGGAGAGATGGAGGGATGGAGGAATGGAGGAGAGATGGAGGGATGGAGGAGCGATGGAGGGATGGAGGAGGGATGGAGAGATGGAGGAATGGAGGAGAGATGGAGGAATGGAGGAGAGATGGAGGAATGGAGGAGAGATGGAGGGATGGAGGAGAGATGGAGGGATGGGGGAGAGATGGAGGGATGGAGGAGAGATGGAGAGTGATGTCAGATGTTTTAGATCATTATACTGCCAGCACTAATAGATCGAGTTGCTTCTGCCAAGCGTTAATGCTTCAAAACTGGCAACGTTCAGACGGCGAGGAGGGGATTTAATAAATGATGTGTGGATACGCGAGAACCTCCGAACCCACAAAACCCACCACGGAGCGTTTATCAGTGCTTTTACTCCATCTCGTGCGATAAAGAGTGTAAAGGGTTCATAAAGGGTTCATAAAGGGTTCACAAAGGGTTCATAAAGGGTTAATAAAGGGTTAATAAAGGGTTCACAAAGGGTTCACAAAGGGATCAAAAGGGGTTAATAAAGGGTTCATAAAGGGTTAATAAAGGGTTCATAAAGGGTTCAAAAGGGATCAAAAGGGGTTAATAAAGGGTTCATAAACGGTTAAAGGGTTCATAAAGGGTTCAAAAGGTAAAGGGTTATAAAGAACGATTTTATGAATGAAGGAGTTTATGAGACATTTTCATGCAACAACAAAATCAGCGTCACGAGCAAATATGAAAATGTCTGTTGTTCAGCAGATGTTTGTTGTTTGTTACATGACAGTAAATAAATGTTTACTTCGCTTGGTGTTATTTGTAACATCAGGACTTGTTTTTGTAAACCTGCTCCTTTTTCCTATTACAGCTCGTAAGCTGAAGAAGATCGGGCAGCTGAAGGCTCCTGAGGAAGAGGGCGGGACTCTGGCCGGGTCCGGCGAGCTGATCCAGAACTCGCCCAAAGCCGGTCTGACGTTCCACTCGCAGCTGGTGTTCCTCAGCATCCTGGAGTCCATCGAGCCCGAGGTGGTGAACGCCGGACATGACCACGCCCAACCCGACTCCGCCGCGGCTCTCCTGACCAGCCTTAACGAGCTCGGAGAGAGACAACTCGTTAAAGTCGTCAAATGGGCTAAAGGACTGCCAGGTGAGACACGGGAAGGGTTACGCTAGATGGAGAGCAGGAGGATGGAGATAGATGGAGGTAGATGGAGAAAGAGACAGATGGAGAACAGGTAGATGGAGATGGATGGAGAGCAGGTGGATGTAGATTGATGGATGAGGAGCAGGTAGATGGAAGGTGGTGGAGGTGGAGGAGGTGGAGAAGG
>JACRUU010000015.1:21588795-21591295 GCA_030449085.1 Kryptopterus vitreolus
GTGCACAGGGTTTGCATTGTCCTGCTGGAACAGGTTTCTCCTGGTTCAAGTGAAGGCAGAATTCTACTGCATCAAATCATACTTTTGTACATTCAGTGTGTGTGTGCATTGTGTGTGTGTGTGTGTGTGTGTGTAGTGTGTGTGTGTGAGCTGAGAGCACTTTCACTGCTGAGATGGAGTAATGAGCTGTTATTAGAATCATCAGATCATTTTCACAGCACTGTGGAGAGGAGGATCAGATAATCACACCGAGCCCTGTCATCTCACACACACACACACACACACACACACACACACACACACACACACACACACACACACACACACACACACACACACACACACACACACACAAGTACCCAGTTCTCGTATATCCTATATAGTTACTGGTTTCCACTCTGTCTCACCCCCTCAGTCGCAACACCCTCCGTCCACTCCCTCCGTCTCACTCCCTCCACTCACTCCTCCACTCTCTCACTCCCTCTCACTCCCTCCATCTCCATCGCTCCCTCTCACTACCTCCGTCTCACGCCCTCTGTCTCCATCCCTCCCTCCCTCTCACTCCATCCGTCTCACACCCTCCATCCCCCGTCTCACTCTGTCTCCATCCCTCTGTCTCACTCCCTCCATTTCACTCTGTCTCACTCACTCCATCTCCATCACTCCCTCTCACTCCCTCCCTCTCACTCTATCCATCTCATACCCTCCATCTCCATCCCCCTGTCTCACTCTGTCCCCATCCCTCTGTCTCACTCCTTCCATCTCACTCCGTCTCACTCCCTATGTATCCATCCCTCTTTCTCACCCCCTCATCTAACTCACTCCATATCACTCCCTCAGTCTCACACCCTCAGTATCACTCCCTCTGTCTCACTCCCTCATATCCATCCCTCCATCTCACTCCCTCTGTCTCACTTCCTCTGTCTCCATCCCTCCCTCTCACTCCCTCTGTCTCAGTCCCTCTGTCTCCATATCTCCCTCTCACACCCTCCGTCTCACACCCTCCGTCTCACACCCTCCATCTCCATTCCTCCATCTCACTCTGTCTCCCTCCCTCTGTCTCCATCCCTCATCTCACTCACTCCATGTCACTCCCTCAGTCTCACTCCCTCTGCCTCACTCCCTCTGTCTCACTTCCTCTGTCTCCATCCCTCCCTCTCCCTCCCTCTGTCTCAACTCTTCCTCTGTCTCCTCCTCTGTCTCCCTCCCTCCTACACTCGTCCTCTCCTCCCTCCCTCTCCATCCCTCTGTCTCACTCCCTCCATCTCACTCCCTCCGTCTCACACCCTCCGTCTCACACCCTCCATCTCCATTCCTCCATCTCACTCTGTCTCCCTCCCCTGTCTCCACCCTCATCTCACTCACTCCATGTTCCCTCAGTCTCACTCCCTCTGCCTCACTCCCTCTGTCTCTTCCTCTGCTCCATCCCTCCTCTCTCAGTCTCACTTCCTCTGGATGAGAAATGAGCGTGTGGATTAAGTTAGCGCAATAGTGAAAATGATCTCTATTACTTCTAATCTAATGATCCTCTCTCTCTCTCTCTCTCTCTCTCTCTCTCTCTCTCTCTCTCTCTCTCTCTGACCATCTTTCCCCCTCTCTCCAGCTCTCTTTGAAGGGATTAGCATAACGAGTGTGAAGCTCTGATGCTCAGGCTACTCCGCTAATTACCCCAGTGGAGATTTCCCCTTGTGCAGTCTCTCTGACGCTTGTCCTTCTCCCACTGACGGCTTTATTCTGCCTTCATTATTACCGCGACGTTTTACGGAATCACTGTGAAGACGTTGATTTTCCCCCCCGAGGTGTTCCGGGTTCGGACGACATTCCTCAAATAAAAACGTGAAGCCGTTAGCGTTAGCGTTAGCGTTAGAAAAGTTCAGCCGTACCTTATAGATGTAGCGTTAGCTCCATCTAAACGCTAAACAGAGTGCAGGACTTCATGCAGTGCGTTAGTAAGAGTGTGTGAAAGAGGAGGAAAGACATATAAAAGGAGGAAAAGAAGGAAGAACGGAAGGAGGAGAAAGTGGGGAAAGACAGGAGGAAAGACAGAAGGGAATGGTAGTAAAGAATGGAAGGGGTGGGAGAGGGAGATGCAGAAAAAGAGGGAGAGAAAGTAACAGAGATAGAGACAGAAGAGGAAGGAGAGGTAGAAAGGGATGTAGATATCATCTATCGATCTAGCTCTATCAACGGAGCTATCGAGCGCCATCTATCTATTATTTGGAGATTTTTAGGAGAGGCAACATTATTCATGGGGGCGGATTATCGAGCGAGCGAGCGATCTATTATCTATCTACTATCGAGCGAGCGAGCGAGCGAGCTAGCGGCTAGAGCGATCGCGAGATTCTATCAGATCGATCCGGAGGGTATCTACTAGCGAGCTATCTATTATGAGCTAGAGAGCTTATCTATTAGCTATCTATCGATCGATCTAGCGATCGAATCTAGCTATCTATCGAGGGGGGATCTAGGGGTATAGCTATTAGCGATCGATCTAGCTAGC
>JACRUU010000015.1:21593795-21598795 GCA_030449085.1 Kryptopterus vitreolus
TGTGTGTGTGTGTGTGTGTGTGTGTGGGTGCTGTGTGTGTGTGTGTGTGGTGTGTGGTGTGTGGGGGGTGTGATGGGTGATGGATGGCATTCCATCCAGGGTGTATCCTGCCTTAATGCCCATAGAAGACGCCTGAGATAGACACAGACTCCCCGTGACCCGAGGGAAAGATCGGATAAAGCGCTAGAAGATGAATGAATGAAAATATATGATAT
Source organism: Kryptopterus vitreolus (assembly GCA_030449085.1). Classification (NCBI taxonomy): domain Eukaryota; kingdom Metazoa; phylum Chordata; class Actinopteri; order Siluriformes; family Siluridae; genus Kryptopterus; species Kryptopterus vitreolus. Next base: position 21,594,011 of record JACRUU010000015.1, read on the forward strand.
ATATATATATATATATCTATATATATATATAGGATATATATATATATATATATATATATATATATATATATATATATATATGTGTGTGGTGTGTGTGTGTGTGTGTGTGTGTGTGTGTGTGTGTGTGTGTGCGTGTGGTGTGTGTGCGCTTGGAATGGGGTCAGCACTTATTCAGTATTTGGAATATTTAATTGTATTCATGTTGAATCCTGTGTTTAATTAGGACACACTTGTTAGAGGTCAGACCTGCTTCAGCTCCTGCTCCTGCTGGGTTTGGCTTCATTTCTGACACATCTTTTAATGTTTCTGTGGATTCCAACAGTGTGTGTGTGTGTGTGTGTGTGTGTGTGTGTGTGTGTGTGTGTGTGTTGTTGTTGGCATCTAGTATTATTCTGATAAGCATCCCGAAAACCAGCAGGATGATGCTCAAGGTCAGAAGGAATCAACACCATCATTTACATGTAGGGGAAGAAAAAAGAACGAGAACAGGAGGGCTTAAATAGACAAACAAATAAACAAACAAACCAAAAACAAGTTACTATATATATATATATATATATTATATATATATATATATATATCTATATATATATATATATATAAAATTCATATATATATATATATAATTATATATATATATAATAAACATTCATCAGTCATAGGAAGCGAATTTGTTGAAATGATGATTCAGTCTGGTGATGAAAAAGTATATAAATAAATAAATAAATAAACAACATATGTTTTTTAGTTATTTGTTTGTGTATTTGTGTTACAGGTCCAGTGATTATGGAACAACCTACACCAAACTCAACCTGATGCCTGGGACCACCATCATCGTCACTAACTTCTACATCTGTCCTGGGAATAAGAGGAAGGTAGGAGTGCTGGTGTGTGTGTGTGTTTGTGTGTGTGTGTGTGTGTGTGTGAGTTTAGGTGTGTGTGCGTGTGTGTGTGTGTGTGTGTGTGTGTGTTGATTGAATTAGTGTTTCTTGGTCAAACTGACATTCTCTTTGATGGAAATCAATCGTTAGAGCAGACGTTTCATTTTAATGCAGGTTACTGGGGTTACTCGCCATCAATACACACGTATGTTCCCACACACACACACACACACACACACACACACACACACACACACACACACACACATACACACATGCACACACATATACACAAAGAAACGCATACACACACAACACAGCAATTACACGCACATTTCCTGAGAAGCTGTCAACCTTCCTTGTCTCAGACGTCTCTCAGAAAGGTCAAACACGATCAATAACTCAAGAGGTCGAGGTGACGTTAGGGAACAAACACACACAACACCACACACACACACACACACACACCAACCACACACACAGGTACAAAAATTAGCATAGCAAAACAGCACATTGTTTCAACAGTCGTCAACTTTCTCTGGAATGATTCACATATAATTAATAAGATTGCGGGGGGATTTTTCTCACTGCATGGGATACAAAACATTACACACACAGACACTCTGTAGAGAAAGAGAGACAGACATACAAACAAAGCGACAAAAACCCTTTAAAGACAAGATTCACCAACAATCATTGAAAACCTTTAAAACCACCATTATTCACCACCACAACCCTTTTCAAACACCATTATTCACCATTATTCACCACCAAAAACCTTTCAAACACCATTATTCACCACTACAAACCATTAAAACGCCATTATTCACCACACCATCACACACCAAAACCAAACACATTATTCACCATTATTCACCACCACAAACAAAAACCCTTCACCACCAAAACCATGGATTCACCACCACACAAACCAAAAAAACCAGGAGGCCCAACCAACACCACAAAACAAACAGCAAACACCACCAACCCCGGGGCAAACACCAATTTAGGCCACCACACATTTCAAACACGCCAGGGGAAAACAAAACGCCATTACGGAACCACGACAAACAAATTATTCACCACCACAACCCTTTCAACACCATATTCACACCACAAAACCATTATCAAACACCATTTTAACGGTTATTCACCACGAAAACCCTTTAGGGGAAAACCATTTCACCACCAGCCCATTATTCACCACTTATTCACCACCATTTTAAACAATCCATTAAAACGCCATTATTCAAACACCAGGATTAAAACGCCACACACCACAAACCCTTGGCAAAACACCATTATTCACCACCACAACCCTTTCAAACACCACATTCAACCACCACCCACGGGGGATTACACCAGGAACCCTTTTCACCATTATTCACCACCAAACAACCCTTAAACACCAGAGGCACACCAAAACCCGGGTTCACCAACAAACCACACCTATTATTCACCCACCAAAACCATTTCAAACACCAACCACAATTATTCACCACCACCACCAAACCATTCAAACACAATTATTCACCACCACAAACCCATTTTAAACACCATTATTCACCACCACAACCCTTTCAAACACCATTATTCACCACCACAAAACCCTTTTCAAAACACCATTATTCACCACCAAAACCCTTTCAAACAAATTCATTATGCACCACAAACCCCAAACAAATTAAACACCATTATTCACCACCACAAACCCTTTCAAACACCATTATTCACCACCACAAAACCATTCAAAACACCATTATTCACCACCAAAACCCTTTCAAACACCATTATTCACCACCACAAACCCTTTCAAACACCATTATTCACCACCAAAACCCTTTCAAAACAATTATTCACCACTCAATTCACCACTACAACCCTTTAAACACCATTATTCACCACCACAATCCATTCAAACACCCTTTTACACCATTATTCACCACCACACCAAACCAAAACCCTTTCAAACACCATTTTCAAAACCATTATTCACCACTACAAACCCTTTTAAACACCATTCACCACCAAAACCATTTCAAACACCATTAACCACCCACAACAAGGGATTTCCCTTTAAACACCATTATTCACCACCACAAACCATTCAAACACCATTATTCACCACACCAACCCTTTCAAACACCATTATTCACCACCAAAACCCTTTCAAACACCATTATTCACCACCAAAATCCTTTCAAACACCATTATTCACCACCAAAATCCTTTCAAACACCATTATTCACCACCAAAACCCTTTCAAACACCATTATTCACCACTACAAACCATTTTAACGCAGCCGACGCTCTCTTTGGGAAATCCCTCAAACCAGCAGCATAAACCTGTGTTTACTTTAATGCATTGCCACTAAACTCGTTACAGCACCAGCCTGTCCCTCTAAACACAGTAGTGAATGGACGAGCGCCTGCGCTAAGCCGATTTCTTCTCTTTTTATCCACAAATCCATTCAGGTGTTTCCTGGAGGTTGTGTTTGAAAGCCCTGAGCATGCCCACTCCTGCAGCACATTTGATTAAACGTAAACCCTCACCACGCCGACAGAACGCTGAAGGAAAGCGTTGGATAGCAGATGATGCCGCTTATGCTTTCTTTGTCTGCCGTTATCTGGCTTTCAGCCGTAATGTGTTCAGAGGAAAAGATAAGAGGCGCGCTCTTTAATGTTACCTCGACCTTCAGAGGCGACGGAGAGGAAAAAGAGCAGCCGAGGCAGCGAAACTTTTCATTCCCTTCGCCCTTTGTGATGTCTTTGCCTTATTCTTTATAAAGGTTACGGGATGCAGAACTTCTCAGGCCACAGAGATCAGAATCATGGCTCGGAATAAGAGAGACATGTATTCCCAGACATATACCATCCGTATTTACTGCGTTTAGCAGACGCCGTTATCTACAGCAACCTACAGTGGAGGGTTCAGGGCCCAACACTGGCAGATTGGTGGTGCTGGGATTTGATCTCATGACCTTCTGTACTGAAGTCTTTAACAACAGCTAGCACATCTGCAGCTCTTTTCTAGCTTGAAAACTCTTTCTTGAACATCTTTCAGAGTGTGGGATAAAACCAAATCCCCTTTCCCGACAAGAAATAAGAGATAATAGTGAACACACCAATAACAGATAAACAAAAATACTTCCATGATTAAAAAACATCACGCGTTCCCCAAACAGCTGTAGAACAGAAGAGTCTTTATTTTCCACATAAACATTACAGTGAAATCCAAGCTTTGTTTTGGGTCAGAACGCAGAGTCGGCCATGATACAGCGCCCCCTACAGCACAGAGACTTAAAGACCCAGCTTGGCATTACCTGGGGTTCGAACCCCTGAATCTACTTTGTGACCCATAAAACTAAATAAATATTAAACTGAACGGAAAAAAGAGTAAAGTTTAAAATATCAAATGAACTAAATACAATTTACACTGTTTTTTTACTTGATCCCGGATGCTAGAACAGATTACAATTAAAACAAACTTTACAGTAGAAGTTTGACATAGTTTACACCAAATTATTATATATATATATATATATATATATATATATATATATATATATATATATATATATATATATATATTCATTTCATTCATTTTCCTACCGCTTTTATCCGATCTCTCGGGTCACGGGGAGTCCTGTGCCTATCTCAGGAGTCTATGGGCATTAAGGCAGGATACACCCTGGATGGAATGCCAACCCATCACAGGACACACACACTCACATTCACACACACGGGACAATTTTCCAAGGTGCCAATCAAACCTACCGTGCATGTTTTTGGACCGGGGGGAGGAAACCGGAGAACCCGGAGAAAAAAAAAACCCCTGAGGCACGGGGAGAACATGCAAACTCCACACACACATGACCGAGACGGGAATCGAACCCGGATCCTG
>JACRUU010000015.1:21608795-21615767 GCA_030449085.1 Kryptopterus vitreolus
CATCCTAGCACTGGTTACACAATGGTTACAGTTATCTCTCCACCTGTGTCTCTCTCCATCTCTATATCTCTCTACCTGTCTCTCTCCATCTCTATATCTCTCCACCTGTCTCTCTCTCCATCTCTATATCTCTCTACCTGTCTCTCTCCATCTCTATATCTCTCCACCTGCCTCTCTCTCCATCTCTATATCTATCCACCTCTACCTGTCTCTCTCTCCATCTCTATTTCTCTCTACCTGTCTCTCTCCATCTCTATATCTATCCACCTGCCTCTCTCTCCATCTCTATATCTATCCACCTGTCTCTCTCTCCATCTCTATATCTCTCTCCATCCTATATCTCTCCATCTGTCTCTCTCCATCTCTATATCTCTCCACCTGTCTCTCTCTCCATCTCTATATCTCTCTACCTGTCTCTCTCCATCTCTCTCTCTATCTCTCTCCATCTCTCTCTCTCTATCTCTCCTATCTCTCTCTCTCTCCATCTCTATATCTCTCCACCTGCCTCTCTCTCCATCTCTATATCTCTCTACCTGTCTCTCCATCTCTATATCTCTCAACTTGCCTCTCTCTCCATCTCTATATCTATCCACCTGTCTCTCTCTCCATCTCTATTTCTCTCTACCTGTCTCTCTCCATCTCTATATCTCTCCACCTGTCTCTCTCTCCATCTCTATATCTCTCTACCTGTCTCTCTCCATCTCTATATCTCTCCACCTGTCTCTCTCTCCATCTCTATATCTCTCTACCTGTCTCTCTCCATCTCTATATCTCTCTACCTGTCCTTCTCCATCTCTATATCTCTCTACCTGTCTCTCCATCTCTATATCTCTCCACCTGCCTCTCTCTCCATCTCTATATCTATCCACCTGTCTCTCTCTCCATCTCTATATTCTCTCTACCTGTCTCTCTCCATCTCTATATCTCTCCACCTGTCCTCTCTCTCCATCTCTATATCTCTCTACCTGTCTCTCTCCATCTCTATATCTCTCCACCTGTCCTCTCTCTCCATCTATATATCTCTTCTACCTGTCTCTCTCCATCTCTATATCTCTCCACCTGCCTCTCTCTCCATCTCTATATCTCTCTACCTGTCTCTCTCATCTCTATATCTCTCCACCTGCCTCTCTCTCCATCTCTATATATCTCTACCTGTCTCTCTCCATCTCTATATCTCTCCATCTGTCCTCTCTCTCCATCTCTATATCTATATCTCTATATCTCTCCATCTGTCTCTCTCTCTCTCTCATCTGTCCCTCTCTCTACATCTCTTTCTCACTCTGTCTCTGTCCCTGTCTCTGTCTCTCTGTCTCTCTCTCTGTCTCTCTCTCTGTCTCTCTCTCTCTCTCTCTCTCTCTCTCTTTCCTCTCTCCTTGTTCAGTATTGATGAAATGCCAGAGCCTTTATTCCACTGCAGGATGAACGAGTTCTTTCTGTACACTGACGTCTATATCGCTGTGAGCAGACTTTTCTCCACACACACACACACACACACACACACACACACCACACCACACACACACACACACACACACACACACACACACATTGCAGGACGTATGAAGAAAAGAAAAGAAAAGAAAAGAAAGAAAATGAAGGTCAAGGATTGAAAAAAATTGATAAAAGAATGAGTGAAAAGAGCAGAAGGAAGAAAGTGTGAATGACTGAATGAAGGAAAGAGCAGTTGAGAAGTGTGTGTGTGTGTGTGTGTGTGTGTGTGTGTTGTGTACTTGCGGTTATCACTATGTGGGGTCCGGTGACCGGGAGCACACCAACGATGTGGGGTCCAAAACCCATGTGGGGCCCAAAATGATGGACCCCACATGGGTTATTCATTTAAACAGCCTCAGAAGCCTCTACTGATGTGCCTGATGCTTTTTTCTCACTTGGCCCACAACGTGATAAAAACCGGTTTTGTGTGTAAAAAGTGTGTAAGATTTTTCTGCTCTTTACCGCCCCTGTAGGCGGGACCGTTGTACTGCAACCGATACACACTCCCGGAAGTGTGTGTATCATTTAGCCAATGAGAAACGAACAGAGGGGGGGGGGGCGTTTCATTACTGTAAAGGGTGCTGTAAGTTAGTTTAATATGATGAGATTAAACTAATGTCACGTGTTTCGGCGTTACGTCATCGGAGGAAACTCGGAGCGGTATAGAACCTGCCGGTGTATTTAATACAGTTCCGAGTCAAATCCAACCCGATTTCAACTAATTAATGCTTAATGAAAAAACCTTTTAATCACATCGCTAATTACTAATAGCACTCAGAAAGGAAGGCGGGGCATTAATATTCGGACACAGGCGGTGTGTCGTCATTTTCCCGGGACGTTTATCACGTGTTCATGCTACATGCACGCTGGATAACCGGACTCGGTTCATGCTAGACACGGGTAAGATGCTATTGTTTATCTCTACATTTAATCCGGTTAAAATCAATAAATAAAATATTAATGGTTAATGAAAAAGCCTTTTAATCAAATCGCTAATTGCTAATAGCCCCCGGAACGGAAGGCGGGTCATTAATATTCGGACACAGACGGTGTGTCGTCATTTTCCCGGGAAGTTCATCACGTGTTCATGCTACATCCACGCTGGATACCCGGATTCACGCGAGAAACAGGTAAGATGTTGTTGTTTATCTCTACATTTAATCCGGTTAAATCAATTTCAATCCGTTTTTAAAGTCCTAAACTCTGTAAACAGTAAACAGTGATAGCTGTTATGCTATGTAGCATGCTATGTACAGACCAACACATGAGTCCAGGATACCAATATAGTAATATGTAAACACAATACCAACACACATGATTGTGTTTGTATTAATGTTTGTGTTAATTTTTTTTATTAGAGTTTTATTACATTAAAAAACGGTCAGGGAAAACGCGGCTCAATGCATTTGCATTTGAGTTATTTGTATTTGTTTACTATACAAATATCCTTTTAAATACGCCCCCCCCTTATACAGTCACAACACCTACATAATGACTGAAAATCACCATCAAATCTCACTGATTGGTCCAAATTTGTGTTTGTATATATATGTATATATGTATATGTGTATGTATGTGTATATATATATATATATATATATATATATATATATATATATACACCCACATACATACACATGATTAAATTAGAGAAGTAAATGATGCTGATATGTTATATATGCAAATGTGTTGATGGACCAGGAAGTGAATAGGATTAGAATGGAGGAAGTGAGAGCTATTAAAAAAGTGGCAAGTCATTTGAACCAGATTCCAGGGGATGTTTAAGATGTTTATGGCTGTAGAAGAGAGGAAAAGAGTGCAGGCAGGGTGGAGTGGGTGGAGAAGAAGAAAAGTGCAGGCAGGGTGGAGTTGGGTGGAGAAGAGAGAAAAGAGTATAGGCAGGGTGGAGTGGGTGGAGAAGAGAGGAAAAGAGTGCAGGCAGGGTGGAGAAGACAAGATGGCAGGGTGGAGTGGGTGGAGAGGAGTGGTGGAAAATTGAACAAGAGAGCAGGCAGGGGTGGAGAGAGTGGGCAGGGTGGAGTGGGTGGAAGAGAAAAAAGAGAGCAGGCAGGATGGAGTTGGTGGAGAAGTGAAGAGAGAGTGCAGGCAGGTGGAGTGGGTGTAGAAGAGAGGAAAAGATAGCTGGCAGGGTGGAGTGGGTGGAGAAGAGAGGAAAAGAGTGCAGGCAGGATGGAGTGGGTGGAGAAGAGAAGAAAAGAGTTTGGGCAGGGTGGAGTGGAGTGAGAGGGAGTGCAGAGAGAGAGAAGTGAAGAAAAGAGTGCAGGCAGGGTGGAGTGGGTGGAGAAGAGAGAAAAGAGAAAGATGAGGCAGGAGTGGGTGGGGGAGCAGGGGGGAGTGGGTGGAGAAGAGAGGAAAAGAGAGCAGGCAGGGTGGAGTGGGTGGAGAAGAGAGGAAAAGAGTGCAGGCAGGATGGAGTGGGTGGAGAAGAGAAGAAAAGATGTAGTGCAAAAGAGTGCAGCAGGATGGAGTGGGTGGAGAAGAGAAGAAAAGAGAGCAGGCAGGATGGGCAGTGGGGGTGGAGAAGAGAAAAAAGAGTGGCAGGCAGTGGAGTGGGTGGAGAAGAGAGGAAATGAGAGCAGGCAGGGATGGAGTGGGTGGAGAAGAGAGAGATGAAAAGAGAGTGCAGGCAGGGTGGAGGTGGGTGGAGAAGAGAGGAAAAGAGTGCAGGCAGGATGGAGTGGTAGAGAAGAGAAGGAAAAGAGTGCAGGCAGGGTGGAGTGGGTGGAAGAAGAGAGGAAAAAGAGTAGGGCCGGCCTGCAGGATGGAGTGGGTGTAGAAGAGGAAAAGAGTGCAGGCAGGATGAGAAGGAGAAAAGAGTGGGGGGTGGAGTGGGTGGAGAAGAGAAGAGGAGAGAAGAGATGCAGAATGGAGTGGGTGGAGAAGAGAGGAAAGAGTGCAGGCAGGTGTGGGTGGAGAGGAGAAGAGAAGAAAAGAGAGCAGGCAGGATGGAGTGGGTGTTGAGAAAGAGAAGAAAGAAAAGGGAGTGGAGTGAGAAGAGAGGAGAGAGAGTGCAGTGGAGTGGTGGAGAAGAAGTGAAGAAAGAGTTGCAGGCAGGATGGAGTGGGTGTAGAAGAGAGGAAAAGAGTGCAGGCAGGATGGAGTGGGTGGAGAAGAGAAGAAAAGAGAGCAGGCAGGTGGAGTGGGTGGAGAAGAATGAAGAAAAGAGAGCAGGCAGGGTGGAGTGGGTGGAGAAGAGAGGAAAAGCGTGCAGGCCGGATGGATAAGTGAAGGAAAGAGTTTGGCAGGCAGGATGGAGTGGGTGGAGAAGAGAGAGAAGAAAAGAGTTTGCAGGCAGGGTGGAGCGGGTGGAGAAGAGAAGAAAAGAGAGCAGGCAGGATGGAGTGGGTGGAGAAGAGGAAAGAGAGCCGGCAGGGTGGAGAAAGAAAAGAGTGCAGGCAGGGTGGAGTGGTGGAAGAGCAGGAGTGGAGTAGAAGAGAGGAAAAGAGAGAGGCAGGGGGGAGGAGTGGCAGGGTGGAGTGGGTGGAGAAGAGAGGAAAAGAGTGCAGGCAGGGTGGAGTGGGTGGAGAAGAGAGGAAAAGAGTGCAGGCAGGATGGAGTGGGTGGAGAAGAGAGGAAAAGAGAGCAGGAGGCAGGAAGTGGAGTGGAGTTGGTGCAGGAAGAGAGGAAAAGAGTGCAGTGCAGGATGGCAGGGGTGGAGGAAGGGAAAAGAAGAATGGCAGGGGGAGTGGGTGAGAAGAGAGAGAAAAAGAGAACTGGCCAGGATGGAGTGGAGTGGAGGTGGAAGAGAGGAAAAGAGAGCTGGCAGGATGGAGTGGGTGGAGAAGAGAGGAAAAGAGTGCAGGCAGGGTGGAGTGGGTGGAGAAGAGAAGAAAAGAGTGCAGGCAGGATGGAGTGGGTGGAGAAGAGAGGAAAAGAGAGCAGGCAGGATGGAGTGGGTGGAGAAGAGAGGAAAAGAGAACTGGCAGGATGGAGTGGGTGGAGAAGTGAAGCTGCCACTCCTGGGCCCTCGAGAAAGGCCCTTAACCCTAAACTGCCCAGTTGTAAGTTGCTCGGGATAAGAATACTTACATGACATTGATGGTCAGTGATTCATTTTTATGTAAAGTGTTAAAGCAACAACTTTCTGCTGTTTTTCTCAAATATTGTTTGTATTTATGCATGTATGTATGTATAATGTGTTTATGTATGTATGTTTATATGTATGTATAATGTATGTATGTAATAATGTATGTATGTGTATAATGTATGTTTGTATGTTTGTAATAATGTATAATGTCCCTCATAGGTAGAGGAGTGTTTGCTACCCAGCCTGTTGAAGCAGGAGCTTTTGTGTTAGTATACAGAGGGGAAGTGAATGACAACACTGAGAGAGAGAGAGAGAGAGAGAGAATGTATCTGCTTGAATTTCAGTATCAGCAGCGTCACTGGTGGTGAGTATATAAAGATGTTTTTTGACAGATATGTGAAACTTAATGAACACACTTGAATATTTGTAACCTGTAACAATTTTGAATAGTTTTGTGTTTGTTCTGTGGTATATTGTAGTTTAAAGGGTTAGTGTATACAGTCATCACAAACTATTCACCCCCCCCCCATGTATGTTACGTGGTTCTGTAATTGTAAAAGAAATAAGCACACATTACGTTTGTCATCATCAGGTGATGTGGTAGAGTTCTGATTGGAAAATCCCAGTTAACATGCAGCAGAAAGCTAGAAAAGTGTCTGTCAGGTTTAGTGCCTCACACACACGTTTTAACCTTTTCCGTCATGTCATGGGGCCCTCTCTGAAAATTGTTAGTTTCCTCTTGAACTTCTCACACACACACAGCTTTCTAGATTTGTCTTTGTGGGGCCCTAACGAATCGGTCTCACTCCAAGTGATTTCATATCATTAGGAACAGCACTTGTCACTATTTCAACCAATATAATTACAGTTAGAAGACCTCACTTTACAAGCTGCTGCAGGTTAAGAATGAGTTGTGTGAATGTAACTGTCTGTACCAACTTATAGGGTGTGTGTTACACTTGTTATAACCTCTAGAAAAGACCCATATATGGGTACAGACTTCAGCTATATGTTAGTTGAGTGAGAGTGTTCACATGAATTGACTTATCACTTGTAATTGTCAGAATACAGTACGTTTGCTAGTTCTTTAAAGGTTCTTGTTCTGTTTTTCTTATTTTCAATATCCAAAAAGCAGACTTTAAGCATCGTCATTTGAATTAACTGCTATCCTCCTGTCTTCTACCTGCAATTATATTGGTTGAAATAGTGACAAGTGCTGTTCCAATGATATGAAATCACTTGGAGTGAGACCATTCGTGAGGGCCCCACAAAGACAGGTTTTAGTGCCTCACACACACACACACACACACACACGTTTTATCACTTTGTTTAGCCATTGCGTCATGGGGCCCTCTCTGAAAATTGTTAATTTCCTCTGAACTTCTCACACACACACAAGTTTCTAGATTTGTCTTTGTGGGGCCCTCACGAAT
>JACRUU010000015.1:21623886-21641386 GCA_030449085.1 Kryptopterus vitreolus
GGGGAATCAAGACTAGATACACTCTGTATGGAATGCCAACCCATAGCACACACACACTCATATTCACACACACACATTCATACACTAGGGACAATTTTGCCAATCAACTTACCGTGCGTGCTTTTGGACCAGGGGGAAACCGGGAAAAAACCCCTGAGGCACGAGGAGAACATGCAAACTCCACACACACATGGCCGAGGCGGGACTCGAACCCCGACCCTGGAGGTGCGAGGCGAAAGTGCGAAGCCACCGTGCCCCCAGGACTGCTTTGTTATGAACATATTCTAGACTCTTCTACTACAGATTCAGCAGTCTCCTGGAGTGATATTTCCTTCATAACAGTCTTAGTCATTGCTCCCTTCAGTGACCAGTATCATTTCAGTATGTCCTCATGCCCATATGGAAAACCAATGACCCTTGTTGCTTATTTATTTCATACTAAACTAAAAAAACCCACACTTTGATCTTTTATCCTATTACTTCTTTTTATATTTTGTACATCCCTAACTACAGTGTTTTAATACCTTTTTCAGAACATGCCCAGTGGGTGTAACATCTGCATTCAGAATACATTTATGAGGTCATTTGGTTATCTCACACCGTCACAAGTTCCCCCTCTTGGTGCTGCAACTTTTTTTATCCCATTCCCAATTCGTGTCTGAGCGTTTCATATTTGGATTGTCTATACTTTCATTGATTACTCGTCCCAGTTGTGTCCAGGTGTTCCGTGCTAAAGCTCTTCAATAGTCTATTTATACCCTCAAGTGTCTCATTGCAAAGTCTCGTCCAGCCTTAACATCCTCACTTCCTTGTTTTATGTCTAGTTGTACTTCCTGGTTTTGACTCATGCTTATTTATTTATTTTTTTTACTCGCTATTACAAAGGAAACTACAGAGTACACGATTAAGGCACTGGGTTACTGATTAGCAGATCGGGGGTTCGAGCCCAATCGACCACCTTTGAACAAGTACTTGGTACTTGAGCAAGGCCCTTAACCCTCTGCGCTCCGGGCTCTGCGCTATTCTAAATGCTAATGTTTATATATATATATATATATATATATATATATATATATATATATAAATGGAGGCACGGTGGCTTAGTGGTTAGCACATTCGCCTCACACCGCCAGTGGTCCGGGTTTGATTCGCGTCTCGGACATGTGTGTGTGGAGTTTGCATGTTCTCCCCGTGCCTCAGGGGGTTTTCTCCTCCGGGTTCTCCGGTTTTCCCCCGGTCCAAAAACATGCACGGTAGGTTGATTGGCACCTTGGAAAATTGTCCCTAGTGTATGTGTGTATGTGTGTGAATGTGTGTGTGTGTGTGTGTGTGTGAGTGTGTGCCCTGCGATGGGTTGGCATTCCATCCAGGGTGTATCCTGCCTTAATGCCCATAGACGCCTGAGATAGGCACAGGCTCCCCGTGACCCGAGGGAAGATCGGATATAGAGGTAGAAGATGAATGAATGAATGGAATGATATATATATATATATATCTTATATATATATATATATATATATCTATATATATATATATATTATATATATATATAATATATATATATATATATATATATAGACAGTTTAACAATGGTACAAATGGACTACCAAAAAAGGCCCTATTCTGCATAATCTTCATTAAAATATATGTTCATGTTTTATTGCAGTTACTAACATCTAAATATCAGTGTATGTATTTTAATTGAACTGAAAAAGAATCAATCCTTTCCATTATAAATGATTCCTTTCAGTGAATGCTTTTCCGTCTCACTTCAGTTTGGAGTGACACTACAAATGGCTGCGCTAAGTGATCCCTTAAGTTTTTGGGTTGGCCTTCGCCTTATAACAGGATCCTGTAGTTTTTTTTAAACCCTCTTACCGAAGCAACCACTGGAATTGAAACAAGCATCGGAAAGTGATGGGAAGCATTTAAACCATCCGCCCTGTGCTTCGACGGCTCCACCGACTCAAAATCCCCCAGACAAGCGTTTCTCAGCACTCATTTAAGGGAGTTTCCTTGCATTTTCATCTTTGTTTTCACAGCCTGCTGCAGGCCAAAGGGGAAGCCAAACAAATTATCCACCATTGTTCCGAGCCCTGCGCTCTCCCAATAACATTATTTGTGGAAACATACATGCAAGAATAACTTCCTGAGTCATGTGGATTGTCTGTGTCGAGAGGAAATCGGCTGCTCGCTAGCGGCCTTGAAGTCCAAACTCTCCCTTTCTCTCTCTCTTTCTTTGCATTTTCTCTCTCTCTTACTCCTCTATTTCTCTTTCTCTCTCTCTCTCTTTCTTCCCCCCCTCTCTCTCTCTCTCTCTCTCTGTAACTCTCAGTCTTTCATCCTCTCATCACTTCTCCAATGCAACATCCTGTCTCAGCTCAAGAAGGCAGGGAAACTGCCTTAGACAGAGATAGCACGACAGTGAGAGAGAGAGAGAGAGAGAGAGAGAGAGCGACTTAGTTGACAGTGCACAATGCTGAAAAACAGGATATGAGCCCTTGGTGGCAGCGTGACCTTACCAAAAGCATTAACAAAGGCATTTACTAAAAAGAATCCACATTACTGCCAACCAGAGGGTAAAACCATGCCTTATTTAACTCTAAACATGAATCACTATTGATGTTGATGCTGATGATGACAATAATAATAATGAGAATAATAATAATGAGAATAATAATAATAATAATGCTCACTATTTTCATACTTTCAGGCTCATCGTGAGTTTAGAATAGGATAATCTTTATTTCTCAAGTATACATACAGCACAGTGAAATTCTTCCCATATCCCAGATTATTTTTTGGAAGTTGGGCTCAGAGCTCAGGATACAGCGCCCCCTGGGGCACAGAGGGTTAAGGGCCTTGCTCGAGGACCCAAGACCCCTGACATTCTGATCAGAAGCCCTGCGCCTTAAACCAGTAAGAAACCCCGCCTACTGAGTTTTACCTTTTATGGACTTTTGTGGGCATCACTAAAGCTACAATCGACTCACATGGTTATTGGTCATTTTATATATATATATATATATATATATATATATATAAATGACCAATAACCATGTGAGTCGATATAGGGCACGGTGGCTTAGTGGTTAGCACGTTCGTCTCACAAACGACGGGTCTGGGTTCGATTCCCGTCTCGGCCATGTGTGTGCGGAGTTTGCATGCATGTTCTCCCCGTGCCTCAGGGGGGTTTTTCTCCAGGTTTTCCTCCCCGGTCCAAAAACATGCACGGTAGGTTGATTGGCACCTTGGAAAATTGTCCCTAGTGTGTGTATGTGTGTGTGTGTGTGTGGGTGTGTGTGTGTGTGTGCCCTGTAATGGGTTGGCATCCAGGGTGTATCCTGCCTTAATGCCCATATATATATATATATTCACACATTTCTCATCTCCAGTAACGCCCTTCTGTGTTAAACACCTCATTTAAATCTTGTACCAATTTGAGCTACAGTTCCTCTTCTGTTTGGTTCGGACCACAGTGGTTAAGGCATTGCCCTCTGGACCGGAAGGTCACAGGTTCAAATCCCACCAACACCAAGCTGCCTCTAGTGTGGGCCCTTGAACAAGGCCCCCTTAACTGTCAATTTCTCAGGTGTTAGTCACTCTGGATAAATATAAATGCCCTTTTCAAACTCACTCAAATCCATAAGTCTCAGATGTTAAGGCATTTTATTGACCCATTCATGTTTACTCTAATCTAATCTAAAACATGGTGAAATGGAACAGGTGATTTTTTTTGTGATTTTATTAACATACAGGTGTAGTTAATGATCATTTTATCACCACGCAGTATAAAATTAATCAATAGCTTTAAAAAAAAAAAAGAAAACATTCAGACCAAATATTCAGAATATTCAGTTCTATATCATATCCAGTGTACAGATATTGATAAATAATTCACTATTCATGATTCATGAAATGTACAGCAGGAGCCAAACTGACGGTGGGAAAAATCTACACACACTTCTACACGTTATTACAATTATTATTTATTCTTATTGCGCCAAAACGGTTGCACAACACTATATATGGCCTGAATAATCAATAACTATATCTATATTGTCTATATCTATGCGGCGGACCAGCTGTTTAACACTTATTATTAATCATTCTCATGTCTGTCCACCGTGACCAAGCGATAGCATCCTGTTATTGATTCGCTCTCTCTTACACACAGCAACACTGCAAAAACAAAAAAAAAACAAAAAAAAAGGAAAAAGCAAACAACCAGTGAGCGATCTGCTCGCTGCTCAGTCAGTTTTATGAGCTGCGCTGTTTACTGAGCGAGTCACAACAATCGCCAGACCTCTCATAAAACTACTGGCGATCAATAAAGATCCCGATCGCTGGCCTAGACCTGCTGTTCGTGCCTGTCGATAAGCTCAGTGTGTGTGTGTGTGTGTGTGTGTGGCCCATTACTCCAGCAGCAAGTGTGAAGATTTATGGGTAATGTTAGACTACTGTATGCACACCGCATAGTGAAGATAAGATATGCTTTGATCCAGCTAGACAAATTCCATCGTGCTTGCTTTCGGGCCCATCCCGTCCCACGGTACACTAAGTCCTTTGTGTGGGGCGATCGATAAACGAATAAGGTATTAAGGAGGGCATTTATGGTCTGTACAAGGCCACGAATGGCAGATTTGTCTCCGACTGGCTTCCTTTTTTCGAATCAGACCACGGTTTTTGTTCCCTCTACGTCTCATTTCGACCTCTCTGATTGCCGTCTTTAGACTTTTGTTCTCTCTCTCTCTCTCTCTCTCTCTCTCTCTCTTTCTCAGTCTTACTTTAATTACATTTGCATTACGAATTTGCGCTATATCGCGATAAAAAAAAACTGTTGAGCAACGCATCCATTGACCATATCAGGCGACTAAAACTCGTCCTCTCGCGATAAGTTGTTAAAAAAAATGGTGACAGATATAGGCACTTATATCGCAGCCAACGCATTAGCGGTTTTTATTTTTAATCCTAGACGTAGCATGCATGATTGCCATGAGCTAACTCGTGATAATTGTTAAATATGGTACGTGGCTCCTTTAAGAATTCTGTATTTCTTATACTTACCATATAAACTGGTGATACATATATATATAGGTATATATATATATATATATATATATATATATATATATATATATATATATATATATATTCATTCATTCATTCATTCATTAAATTCTACCGCTTTATCCGATCTTCCCTCGGGTCACGGGGAGCCTGTGCCTATCTCAAGCGTCTATGGGCATTAAGGCAGGATACACCCTGGATGGAATGCCAAGTCCCATCACACACATCACACACACACACTCAGACACACTCAGACACACACCCACACACACAAACACACACATTCATACACTAGGGACAATTTCAAAGGTGCCAATCAAACTACCGTGCATGTTTTTGGACCGGGGGGAAACCGGAGAACCCGGAGAAAAACCCCCTGAGGCACGGGGAGGACATGCACAAACTCCACACACACATGGCCGAGACGGGAATCGAACCCGGACCCTGGCGGTGTGAGGCGAACGTGCTAACCACTAAACCACCATGCCCTATATATGTATATGTATATATGTAATATGTATATATATACAATGATACAATTTCACGTCGTTTAAAAAAAACAAAACACCTCAACTTTTTTGCGATACCTGTGTGTTTTTGCCAGTTGCATTTTCGATTCGCTATTTTAATTTTTGTCGCTCCTTCGCTCTCGATAATTAAAAACACCCGCGTATCTTTCTATATGGACAAATAGATGTGTCATAACCTGCTCGAATTTCCTCAAAATCTTCACTGGCCTTCTCACAGCCTTCCGAAAAAGGTGTAAACAGATAGTATCACTTGTCTAATCTCGTTTCTCTCTTCAGCACCGCTGGTTAAAGGCGTTTAAAAGAGCTGCACGACGATAAGCTCGTTTTAACTATTTGCGAGAAAAGTCATCCATTTTAAGGAACATGTAATGACTAATCTTATACATCTATATACAGTACTTCTAGGGTACGAGTGCGTTTTCAAATCGTCGTACAGGATATTGTAGCTGGGATGATGTGCAAAATAATACATATTGAAGTTTGATTACTCCGGTAAAACTCTACCCTTTAAATATAAACTTGAGTAAACGTGTTTGCTTCCAGCATCCAAAGTACTATGATTTATTAGAGCTATAGTGTTCCTGTCATTATGCGAAAAGACCCACACCAATATATCCACAGAATGATATGACGGCTTTTATTGTCATTTAAACAAAGTGCAGTATACAGTGAAGCGAAACAACCTTTCCCCAGGACCAAAGTGCTATTACAGGAAACAAGAAAAAATAAAAAAACTAATTAGGAATTAATTAAGTGCACTTTTGCCCAAAAAAAAAAGAAAAAAAAAAGGGGGGGGGGGGGGGGCAGAGGTGGTGGGGGAAAGGATAAGGCAATAAAGCTGTTCCTATGCAGTAAAAGATAAATAGTGTGATATGATCACACTATATTTTATAGAATATTTGTATTTATATATATATATATATATATATATATATATATAGATATTTTTTTTTTTTTTTTTTTTAAAGAATATTAATATTATAAGAATATATCATTTTTTAAAGAATATTTTTTATAAAATATGAGCACACACATTGTTCTTAAATAGTATATAAGTTTTTGTTGTGTGGTGTGTGTGTGTGTGTGTGTGTGTGTGTGGTGTGTGTGTGTGTGTATCAGTCCAGTTCCTTACTGTTGACTCAAACACACTGATTTGATATCTATTCAAAGGATCCGTACCTTCTTTACCTTCTTTAGCCCCAGAACCCTCTTCAAAAATAAATAAATAAATAAATAAATAAATCAAATAAAGCCAAGGGTGATTTTTGGTTAGAGTTAGAGTCAAGGGTTCCTCCCATCGTTTATTCCTCTCTGCTTTCCGAACAGTTGGTAATAAAAAATATTATATATTATATTATATTATATTATATATGGTAAAAATAAAGAATAGCCTTTATTTGTCACATATACATTACAGCAGAGTAATATATATATATATATATATATATATATATATATATATATATATATATATATATATATATATATATATTTTTTTTTTTTTTTTTTTTTTGATTATCCCAGCTTGTTTGGAATCTGAGGTGAGAGTGCAGGGTGAGTCATGATACAGTTTCCCCCGTGGAGGGTTAAGGGCCTTGCTCAAGTCGCCGCACGGAAGCTCCGTAAGTACTGTGACGAATTACATTTACTTTGTTACTGTCCACCACTGATAACCAGCATTGTGCATTTTGTAGTCATAGGATCCGGTGCCAATCCCAGTAACACTGGGCGACTACATCGACAGGTCACTGTTAGTCTCAGGTACAGGTATAGTCATTATAGATCGAAAAATGCTTGCCAGGACGAGGCAGGGGAACTGGTGGTTATCGAGTGACTAAGGAATGTGGACACCACACTATGTGTGCCGGTGGGTGTGTGTGTGTGTGTGTGTGTGTGTTTGCAGGGACTGTTGACCTTGGATAAACGAACGCCATTATCTCAGTTTGGGAAATTGATGAGTGCATGCTGTTTGCATTGATACTGTCGCTGGGAGCAGTGCTCAGCGACGCCGTGTGACCGACTGCACCGGCATGAATATAACCTTATAAAACAAAAATTGATGCTTGTATTGAGATGTTTGTGGTGATGTTGGTGGGAGATATACTTTTTTTAATGATTGTGATGAGATGTCATGTGGGTCATCGTTATTGCTAGACCAATTACAGTGCCATTAAATGGGAGGTTAATGATCTTAGACGTACAGGAAGGAGCAAAGTTCAGATTTTCTGTTATCTTTTTTTTCTTTTTTTTTTACTTTCAGCCTCAAGAACAATACACTGTAAAGTATCAACGGGACAAAACATAGGTAAAACAGTATATAAGTATTTACTGCTGAGATTCAGATTGGACAACATAGCAGGCCTGAAGTGTTGAGTAGACAAGGAACAAGCCTATTATTTTTATTTACTATTTATTATTATTTATTTATTTACTATTTATTATTTTTATTTTAATTACTTTCATTTGTCCACTAGGTGGCACTTTAAGTTAACATTCTAAGAAAAGAGTTTCAAACCCTCGAAAAAGAATTCGTAATAAAACTGCAGCAGATTGTCATCATTCAAGTCAAAATCACGTTCATGCCGTGGCCTAAAACACTTATTTGTGAATAAGTGAAATTATATATTTGAAATTATTATATTTTAAATTGTTCAGATGTAACCCTATTTGTAATCTTTAACATTTTCAAAACTGTATTCTAGTGTTCTATTGTAATCATTTTCTAACTGTAATGAATTACTGTTACATTTATTTTGTAAATATACACCATTATAGTAGTGGTTATAGGGGGGGTTCGATTCCAGTCACGTGTGTGTAGTGGTTAGCACGTTCGCCTCACACCGCCAGGATCCGGGTTCGTCTCGGCCATTCCCGTCTCGTGTGTGGACCTGTGTGTGGAGTTCTCATGGTTCTCCCCGTGCCTCAGGGGGTTTTTTCCTCCCGGGTTCCTTTGGTCTCCGGTCCAGGTTGAAAACCCTGCCCAAAAACATGCATTGGCATAGGCACAGGCTCCCGGACCTCCCAGTGGTAAAAAGTTGTCCCTAGTGTTTGAAAATGAATGTGTGTGTGTGTGTGAATGTGTGTGTCCTGTGATGGATGGGTGGCCTAGGTCTCCAATGCCCATAGTGGATGCGGTGAAAATGAATGTGTGAATGTGTGTGTGTGTGTGTGTGTGTGTGTGTGTGTGCATTAGGGATGTGTGTGTGCAATCGAATCGATTAAAATATTTTATTTCCATTAATTGCACGGTTGCCATGAGTTAAATATGGTACATGGCTCCTTTAAGAATTCTGTTCCACTTGCTTTCGATATAAACTATAATAAAACAAAAAAAAAAAAAAAATATATAATATATATATATATATATATATATATATATATAACTAGTATTTAAAATATAAATAAATATATAAAAATTTTATATAAAATACACAAAAATTATTAAAAATACTTTTTGTATATATCTTATATATTTGTATATGTAAATTATATGTATAGCTCTTTTAACAGCTATACAGCTCTTTTAACAGTTTTAGTTGTTTTAATGACATATACCTGCGTCCAGCTTGACAGCAATATGTTTTTGTTTGTTTGTTTGATTACTTGTTTTTTTTTTTTTTTATAGTTGTTGGTACCTCATTTATTAAAATGCCAAGCCTGTTTTATGAGTGTTTTATGCTGATGTTCAAAAAGCACTGTATACCAGGTTTATGAGTTACTAGATTGGTACACTTGCAAAGCAGTGCACTACAGAATTGAGGTTATTGTACATATTTACACAAAGTTAACGGAAGTCAACAGAACAGATAGTGTGTTTAGTAAGCACTTTGTGCTTGTTGAGGACTGCTCTTTGCATCTGTATATGCAAATATAAAGCCCTACTGAAGCAGATAGATGAAAATAATAATATTCAATTCATACCAAGAGAGCTCCTTAAATGGTATTGGTGTAATAGATAATAATTCATACAGCTCTTTACAGTATTGTTACCTACTGTAAATAATCTCTAACAGGAACTCTCAATATTGCCTTTAAATGACTACATATTGGAGCAATATAGTGACAAAGCTATAAAGGCAGAAAGAAATGTCTGCAGAATTCAGTCTTTGGTGATTAAATTCGTTGCTATGGCAAAAACTATGTCAATAAAAACATAAATGCACAAAAAAAGGCAAAATACACAAGGGCAAAAGAACTGCACTTAAGCAAAAGAGCAGTACTAATACTGATAGATGGTTTTATGGCCATGGCCCCATTAGACTTTTTCTAGCGTTTACACTATAAATTTACAGCACTTAGTCGTCCTTAGTGTCACTGAATAGTCACCATCAGCGCCATGTGGAAATGATAACGTAATGACGCAACTGCTAATCATCAAAACCGGGGATAAAAACCAAACTTCCTAATATTTGAATTGCCCGATTGGTGTATTATATACTGCCAGTGTTGGAGAGTAACTAGTTTGCATTGTTACGTGATTTAATTACAAAATAAAAGTAACAGCAATTCATTACAGTTAGTGAGAAGAAAATCTGTAATGTTATACATTTTTGGAAATTATTTAATTGAAAATATCCATTGGAAACTAATCGAAAAGTAATCCAATTTACATACTTTTATAAAGTAATTGAAAAGTTACAGTACGTATTACATTTTGAATAGGGTCATTTGCATTGTTGGGAAGGTTAATTTGGAAATGTAATTGGTTACAGATTACAAAGGACCCTCTTCGAAATATAATACGTAGTATAACTCATATTCAATGAATGTATAAAAGTAAAGGAACTGATTACATTTGATTGCGTTTTGATTACTTTCATTTGTCCACTAGGTGGCGCTTACTGAAATTAACAAGGAAACGAGGAATTCTGAGGAATTAAAATGTCAAACCCTCGGAGAACGTCGATTTTTTATCTCTTTTTTTTTACTTTTTCTCAGTGACTGTGACGAATTACTGTGACTTTTATTTTGTAAATTAAACGACGTAACGCCGTTACATGTTACTAGTTACTCCCTGACACTGGTCACCTATTTCATTCCCAACACAGTATACTGCATAGTATTATATACTGTATATCATTTTGGATGTTGTGTTAAAATAGTTTCATAAACCATCAGTTCCAGTTCCAGTCTAGGAATTGTTTGTTGCAATGGAAGTGCTACTAAAACCGAAACTGGACAGGAAGCCAAAGGGTGGATTACTCCTTTTTTCACTCCTCACACTGACTTCCTGTAAACCTCAAAACCTGTATACTCATGTACATTCCATGGGGGAGCTACATATGCTATCGACGTTCCCTCCTTCATGAAAGTGTTTACTAATAAATAAAAAAAATACGGACATTATTATTAGTATTAATATTTTTAATGATTTTGTTTATCATTTCTAGTATTTATAGTACTAATATCCATTCAACCAAAGTATTAAAGCGGCCTTACTTTGCACTTCTATTGATTTACAATACTTTCACAGTCACAGTGTCCCTTTGACCTTGGACATACAGGTCGCGTTACACCGATATTCAGTATAACACCTTATTTTGCAATTATATAATAAATTAATTATATAATAATAATTATATAATCATTCGAACAGATGTTATTATTATAATTTATGTCCTAATGCTAGTAATGATAGTAATAAAAGCATACAAATATATATAATATTTATTATATAAGTTAAATATATGGTTAACTATAAGATTTTTATTTATAGGAATAATTCTGATGCACTTTTTGGTCATTCTGGAACAAGGAGGAAAGTAGTTTATGTATACGTTTCATAAGGTTCATATGGAAACGCGAATAATTGTCAAATTATTTAATTATTTAAATTAGTAATAAAAAGCATGCATTTGAATACTAATGATGAAAGATTTTGAGGCGTGTATTTCCGTTCTGGATTGCTCCGCAACATCAGCAGGACCGAATCATTTACTGCAGGTGTTGGTGAAGATAAAAAATGATAAATAACAACATCTAAACATTCCAATTTTCACCAAGATCATTATGAGCATTTTTATTTTTCCTCTGTAACACTTTCTCACACTTTGCATGTTTTTAAGCTGCATAATAAGGACAGAAAATTTTCAATTAAAGTGTTGACAGCTTGTTTGGGTCACCGGTAAACGTTTTGCCTCTTTACAAACATTTAGATGGAAAGAGAAAATGTCCAAAGTTCAAACCCCAGGCAATCCATATTTCTCCTCGGCTGATTGTTTCATGTAATATCTAAAGGCCAAACAGGGCGAGCTTTGCGGCCAATTAGCTTACCCCGCTGTGCCTTTCGTCCCAGATATATGCCTAATGGATTTAAAAAGAGACTCAATCACTCCTTCATAATCTTTAATGGAAGCATTGTTTGCGTGTATCGCTAACATCCTCTAGTTGAGAGATAGAACAATCAAGGCCTATCTGCTGGCCTCGAGCGCCGAGATACAATCAGTTGGCTCGCTATCACGGCCCATTCACATGAGCATGTTAAACTATTGAGCAGCTTTATTCCCCAGCTTTAATCTGCCTGCAGAAAAAGGAACAAACAATCCATTAGAGCGACAAAGGCGCTCTCAGCCATCATGAGGAAAGAGTGATTGGAGTTTTAGAGGGACGGGGAGAAAGGGAGGACACGCAATCAAGCGCACACTCGTATAGTAGTGGGGTGAGGTGTGTGGGGAGGGGTGGGGAGGGGAGGGGGGGGATTTAGGAAACACAGCTAAATGATCTGATGGAGCACAAACTTTCTGTCAATTAAACAATTAGCCATCTCAAGTTGGCAGGTCTTTAGAAGTCCGCTGACGATCGGGTCAATATTTGGCCAGTTGTCGTCTGAGAGACCACTTATCCTCCTACGTTTTTACCGGGCAAGGTCTTTTGGGGATTTAATATCTAAAGCATCAATTCATCCCCCGTCCGGTGACATGTTGGACGCCGCAAAAGGCTCCTCGAGAACCGGATTCCTCTGGCAGCCTAGGAAAAAATCACTCAGCGGCCGATTGCCCAGTCGACTGTGCTATTTGCTTTTCAATTAGGCCTCATTCACGTGGAGATAGAGCGCTTTTTTAAAGCGTTCGCCCGCTAGTCTAAATGAGCTCAGCGTTTTCTGCTTGACTCTCCAATTCACTCCGAGCCATAAAATGATTACTTGTCCAAACAATGCGAAAAAAAAAAAAAAAAAAAAAAAAACGAGTGCGGACATCATAAATAGCTTTCACCCAAATGGCTTGATCTGACTGCTGAGCCATATTAGGAAAGGATAAGACACTTTGCACACAGTGTGCGGAGGATATTAGATAAAAGATGTTGTCCACACACAACACACACACACACACACACACAGACACAGGCACAAACATCCTATTAAGTAGTCAGACCTTTGGAACTCGTCAAATTCTTTTATACGCCACCGTCCCGTGTTCAGTGTTGGCTTTTCGGGTACAGGATTTGTGAAGCATTACTCAATTCGCAGGTGAAATCGATGCATTGTCTGTTGGTTTTGGCGGCACTCTGACAGCGCTCAGGGGCTGTTGAACCGGGTGGGTGAGCGTCTGGGGGGCACCGTGCACAAGCGTTTATCACATAGTACCCTCCAGGCTCCTGCAATCATTAACGCTTGTTTACCTTCCCGCTAAATGATAACCCATTCAATGTTGAATCTGCCAATCGGCCAGGCCAAGGCAAGATGGAGACTGTACTGGACAGGAGCTGGGGCTGGTGCTGGTGCTGGGGCTGAAGCTGGGGCTGGGGCTGGGGCTGAAGCTGGGGCTGGGGCTGGGGCTGGGGCTGGGGCTGGAGCTGGGGCTGGGGCTGGAGCTGGAGCTGGGGGCTGAGGCTGGGGCTGGTGCTGGGGCTGAAGCTGGGGCTGGGGCTGAAGCTGGGCTGGGGCTGGGGCTGGAGCTGGGGCTGGGGCTGGGGCTGGAGCAGGGGCTGGAGCTCAGGGTGAGATCTGGGGTCGATCCAGTGATGAGACAGGAAATGTGTACGCTATAATGTCTCTCCCCGATGCAGCATTGTGTACATACAAGAAATTGTTCAGGTGTAATCTTTTTCATAAGTAATTTAATTACACATTTTGTTTCTCAGTAACTGTAACAAATTACTGTAACATTTATATTTTAATTAAATTATGTACAAATAATAATAACAAATAATAAATAACAAATGATGTACATGTCACTAGTTACTCCCTAACACTGCTTCCCAGGTTCCCAACCACTGCATAATTTTTACAGATGTACAAATTTGCATACAGATCTCACTTTTTCCTCTCTTTCTCTCTAATAAAAGTTTATAGAGGTCTTTATAGAAACATGGGATATTTTCACAATGAAAACTGTCATAAACAAAGTATTTACACCTTAAATAAATTACATTTCACCTGTGAATATTCAGCGGTCTAAAAGGACTAGTAGGAATAGTATGTCTTCATATGTCTATAGCGTCATTGTTATTGCAGACTTAATCATGGCTGTTGTTACTGCTTTAAACACACAATGTGCTTCTAGACAAAAGTTTATATGTTTTTATTTTTCACATTTATACTGTATTACATATTATGTAAGATGTATACTAGTTGGCCATATTTTGTATATGTGTGAACTGTCTGGTGTTTTCTGTTTGCACTGGGTTGCACATGATGTGCTTTATGTGGCTCGGACAACTTGCTTTTCGTTAGCTCTGTGTTCTGTTGTTTACCTCCATGCTGTTTATGTAACACCAAGTTCCTGGAGAAATCTGGAGTGTTCACTGAGCATTTGTTTAAAATGAACAAAACTATTTCCATTAGATAATATTGTACAGATTGATCATTTACTTGATTTTTATATCAGAGGATTTAAAGAAAATCATGTCCTTAGATGTTTTAACCTGTTTTTTTGTTTTGTTTTTGTTTGTTTGTTTGTTTAGTTCCAGAGCTTCTTTTACCTGCAAAAGAAGGGGAATATTCTTCATGTCCAGTGTTGATTTTATCATTTCATTTTATAAAGATCCTGGGATGAGAAAGAATTTTCACCACTTTCATACTTTCATATGGCTTAATGAAGACAAATTGTGATCAATAATGTTAAGAATTAATAATTAATAATGTTAAATATACACACACACACACACACACACACACACACACACACACACACACACACCACACACACACACACACATATATATATATATATATATTTATTTATTTATTTATTTATTTATTTATTTATATTAATAAAATTCAAAAAATGTATGTGTTGACCACTGAACTAACTGAATAGATATATAGATAGATAGATAGATAGATAGATAGATAGATAGATAGATAGATAGATAGATAGATAGATAGATACTTTCATATGGCTTAATTAAGACAAATTGTGATCAATAATGTTAATAATTAATAATTAATAATGTAAAATATATATATATATATATTTTTTTTTAGTACACACACACACACACACACACATATATATATATATATATATATATATATATATATATATATTTTTTTTTTTTTTTTTTTTATATAAAATTCAAAAAATGTCTTGACCACTGAACTAACTGAATAGATAGATAGATAGATAGATTTTCAGGTCTGTAGATGCTTTAGGATGCAATTTTGCCTTTTTACTACAACTAGCACTATCTCATGCTATAGATCTATAACCTCAACCATACTGAACACTTTTGAAATGAATTGGAATTCCTGACTAAACCCCGGGCTTTCTCACCTCACTACATCACTACCTGCCTTTGTGTCAAATATTGATCGATTCATTCATTCATTCATCTACCACTATGTCCAATCTTCCCTCGGGTCATGGGGAGTCTGTGCCTATCTCAGGCGTCTATGGGCATTAAGGCAGGATACACCCTGGATGGAATGCCAACCCATTGCACAGGACACACACACACACACTCACTTCACACATACATTCATACACACACTAGGGACAATTTTCCAAGGTGCCAATCAACCTACCGTGCATGTTTTTGGACCGGGAGGAAACCGGAGAACCCGGAGAAAAACCTCCTGAGGCACGGGGAGAACATGCAAACTCCACACACACATGGCCGAGACGGGAATCGAACCCGGATCCTGGCGGTGTGAGGCGAACGTGCTAATCACTAAGACAAAGTGCTTCGTGTGTCAAATATATTTAACAATTATGAAAGTCCTTAACAGGATGCTAAGAAAAGGCGATTAAGCGTGGTTCCTATTTTTGCTCAAGATAGACAACTAAACCCAGATGTTATAAGCTTTCATTTACTTTCAATCAATCAATTAATGGATCAAACAATCAATTCATTCATGTTGTGTTTCTTTTCCTAGATATATTTATTCATTAAATTAAGAAGAGTATATCAAATTATGATACGATAACAATTTATTGAGCATTTTATACAGAACATATTTACAAGTTTTTAATGGTTTTAATGCTACGCACACACACAGACACACACACACACACCCCACACAATTGTTGTCCATTTGTTGTAACACAAACAAGACTCTTCCACATTGAGCTGCACTGTTTTCACTTCAAATATAAATAAATGAATGAAACAGTCTAAAGAGAAGAAAAAATACAGTGTGTGTGTGTGTGGTGTGTGTGTGTGTGTGTGTGTGTGTGTGTGTGTGTGTGTGTGTGTGTGTGTGTGTGTGTGTGTGAGAGAGAGACAGAAGTCCAGGACGCCGCTGATCGCGTAGATAAATAAAAAAATGTCCAAGTGTCCCGCGTTTTCCTCTCCGCCCTCAGAGCGGAGGACTGGGTGAGATGTCCGCGTCCTCCTCGATGTCCAACTCGCCGTCCGAATCGTCCGACACGTCCGAGTCGAGCAGCGCGCGCGAGCACGGCGACGAGCACGACGACGACGAGGAGCGCGTGGGATGCGGGTCCGACGCACGCGGGCTTGCGAGCGCGCAGCTTCTGTCCGCGTGCTCGCTTTCCGCCTCGCGCTTAGAGACCTGCGGGTTCTCCTGCAGAGAGAAAATGTAATAAAACTATATTATATATTATATTATAAAAAATATTTGTAAAAATACATTTGTAATTCATTTGAAATGCATTCGCTAAATACAATACACATCTGTCTGTGGTATATATATATATATATATATATATATATATATATATATATATATATATATATATATATATATATATATATATATATATATATATATATATATATATATATATATGCACATTATTATATAGTAAGATAGAATATTGTGAATATAGAAAATATGATTCATCATTTTTTATTATTATTATTAGTAGTAGTAGTAGTAGTAGTATTAGTATTCATTCATTCATTCATCTTCTACTACGCTATATCCGATCTTTTCCCTCGGGTGGTCACGGGGAGTCTGTGCCTATCTCAGGCGTCTATGGGCATTAAGGCAGGATACACCCTGGATGGAATGCCAACCCATCGCAGGGCACACACTCTCACACACACACACATTCACACATTCATACACTAGGGACAATTTTCCAAGGTGCCAATCAACCTACCGTGCATGTTTTTGGACCGGGGGAAACCGGAGAACCCGGAGAACCCGGAGAAAAACCCCCTGAGGCACGGGGAGGGAGAACATGCAAACTCCACACACACACATGGCCGAGACCCCTGGCGGTGTGAGGCGAACGTGCTAACCACTACACCACCGTGCCCCTTGTATTAGTATTAGTATTGATGCATCATTTTGTTGGCTAATCTTTTTAATAATTATTCTACAAATAAAATGAGTGAGATTCTATCTAAATGCTTCATCCTTTCACCTGCTTCAGTCGCCTCCATTTCGCTCTGCGGTTCTGAAACCACGTTTTCACCTGCAGAATGAAACAAATAAAATAAATGAAATGGTAAATAAAACTAAAAAACAGATACAGTACGCTTGTGTTAAACCA
>JACRUU010000015.1:21643886-21661386 GCA_030449085.1 Kryptopterus vitreolus
TATTATAATATAAAGATATATATATATATATATATATATATATATATAGATATATATATATATATATCTATATATATATATATATATATTTAAATATTCATTTTTTAAAATAACTGTACATATAGATTTATACGTATAGACTTGAAGAGTAATCCTTAAAACGCACACGCAAACGTATATGCACAAGTGCACTATAAGAATGAATTCTACTATTATTATTAATATATACGCATAGATGCAGGATCAGTCCAAACCGTTTTTTTAAACTCTATTAATATAAATTTTATTATTAATATTCTTTGTATAAATATTTAATAATTTCTTAGTATTTATTTTGCCACTATAACCCAAAAAACGAAACGTCACGGTTCTTTTTATTCATTTTGTACGT
Organism: Kryptopterus vitreolus; assembly: GCA_030449085.1. NCBI lineage: Eukaryota > Metazoa > Chordata > Actinopteri > Siluriformes > Siluridae > Kryptopterus > Kryptopterus vitreolus. The sequence continues at coordinate 21,644,278 of JACRUU010000015.1, forward strand.
TGAGACAAAGTTGTTTCTATTCAGCACAATACAATAAGGCCAAGAATAACATTAAGTCCGACTTACCGAGCGGGTCGTGTCTGAGGAGCGCGTGTGAGTAGTCTCCGAGCAGCGCGCGGTGTAACGGGTACAGCGGGTTCCCATACGCGGCTGCGGCGGCTGCGGCGAACGCGGCGTGGTGGTGGTGGTGCGGGTGTTGGTGGTGCGGGTGCGGGCTCTGGTGCGGGTGGATCGGAGTTGGCTCGTAGACGGCGCTCCGATAAGGTGGCACCCAGCTGGTGAAGGATGAGTTCGGTGACGGTAAAGCTGGTGTGGGTGTGGGGAGAGGGACCGGTGCGGGGATGGGTGCTGGCGCATGGGCGAGCGGAGAGCACGCACTTGGTGTGCCATCGCTCCTACCCAGGATGTCTTCAATGTAAAACGGAGTAGGTTGCGAGGGCTGAACCGGGGTCGGTGCGTAAAGGGGCACGGGCCTGGCCGCGGGCTGGTACTGCATGGCTCGGTCAGTGTGTGTATGCGTGTGTATCTGTGTGTAATCCGCTGGTCAGAAAGTTAGTGGGTGTTTTGTTTGTTGTCTTTTCCTTTATAAGTCGTGTAGGTGAAACGCGTCACTCTCGATCCGCCGCCCACCGGAGTCACTCCCGTTCACACTACATGGGGTTAGTGGTCCGAAGCAGCGCGTGGGAGGAGATACATTAGCTCTAGGATTGACTTCCGGCAGGTACGTTTCCATTCAGTGTTTGGTCTAGCAAAGGGCAGGCAAAGACTAGGAGCTGATACACCTGCATCTATGTTTTCGCTAATACTCACGGGATTATTTAACAAAAGAAGAATATAATATAATAATATATATAAATAAAAGAAGAACAATATAATAATAATAATAATAATAATAATAATAATAATAATAATAATAACATTACTACTACTACTACCAATATAATAATAATAAGGAGAAGACGAATGATGATGATGATAATAATAATAATAATAATAATAATAATAATAATAATAATAATTATTATTATTATTATTATTATTATTATTATTATTATTATTATGTGTGTGCATGTGTGTGAGTGTGTGTGTGCCCTGCGATGGGTTGGCATTCCATCCAAGGTGTATCCTGCCTTAATGCCCATAGACGCCTGAGATAGACACACAGGCTCCCCGTGACCCGAGGGAAGACCGGATAAAGCGGTAGAAGATTGAGAAGATGAATGAATGAATGAATGAATGCACAACAACAACAACAACAATAATAATAATAATAATAATAATAATAATAATAATAATAATAATAATCACACACATGCAGGATAATAATACCATTAGTACTAATACTACTACCAATTATAATAATACTAATTATAATCATAATAATAATAATAACACAAGTATACTATGATTATTATTATGACCGTTATTATTATGATTATTATTATTATTATTATTATTATCGTCATTCGTCGTCGTCAGCTTCTTCTCTTCTCTTCTTCTTCTTATTGTTAACATAATGATGATCACCATCATCAGATATATTAAAATCGTGGGAAAGTGGGTTCCTCGAAGGGTTCTTTGCTTTCTTAGAAAGTGCCTGATTGTATTCTGTAAAAGATGGTCTCAGGGACAACCGAGAAGTTCTTAAGTTCTCCTGCGCTGCATTACCTCTACCTGTCCATATTACGCGCGGTACATTCGAGAGCCTCGGATCACGCCATTGCGAGTGTGTGTGGAATAATAATACTTGTAAGATCAGCAGTTTCTGAATTTTTATTTAATACTACCTAATATTAATACTAACATTATGTAACATTAACACAACTATCCAAAACAAACACATAATTCTTTTTATGCGGACATTTATTTAAGCTCTTTACCTGTACCCCTTTTTCTTTATTTATTTGCTTGTTTGTTTCTGCATGATTGCTTAATTAACTAACTGCACGGATGTACTACATTATTCCGTGACCATCCGACACTAAATAAACTGAGAAGACACACACAACCTTGAATAGTATATAATTGATAGCTGATACGGACAAGGAAATTAATTGCTAACCCTTAACGAAAAAATGACCATGTGTATATCAAACTAACAACGCTAAACACGTGTTTTTCAAGCGTATTATATGCAAAACCTCGGAATCACCACCGAATTCTTCAAAACGATAATTCTTTAACTTTACTGATTAAGCGAGATATTGCTAATATCGCTAAAACTTTGCATAATATGCGTCATAGTTTGCATTTATCAAGCACATTAAAAAATAAATATAGGTGAAGCTGTTACTGCCTATTACTGTTCGTCTAATTGCAGTATAAATATGGTAATAGACAGTAGGAGTGGTCAAAATAATAATACAATTATAATAATCATTGTTAATATGTAGTTTACTATTATATTTACCGTTATAGCCGACATTAGGCTCTAGTGGTACGGATGATAGTGTAATTGTAGTAATGTAGTAATGATGATAATTGTGGTATTAGTAATGGCGAACAGACGTGGTTGTGTTAAATGGTGTAAGTAGATTTGTATTACATTCAAAGGTGTCAAGTAACGAAGTACAAATTATTTCGTTACCTTACTTACGTAGAAATTTGGAGTATTTATTCTTTAGTGGAGTAAGTCTTTTTCAGCCGACTTTTTTTTACTTCTACTTCTTACATTTTCACGCAATTCTCCGTACTTTCTACTCCTTATATTTTAAAATATAACTTCCTTACTCCTGTTTCATCTTGGCTTGTTTTCATTGTCATCGTTAAAATAAAAACCCTATCCAGATAAAACGCTCCATCCGGATAAAGTGAATGTGATTATGGTTGGATGAGATATAAACATACACCATTCCTATTGGTCTGTACGCGATGCATCGCACCTGCACACGCCAACAAATCACGTCACACTCAAGAACATAGCAAGCATGTGGGTCGTTACTCCAAAAAAGATTATTTTCTTTAAAAGTGATTATTGAAAAGTATTATTATTTTTTGAATAAATTAGCGATGGGGGGAAGGGGGGGTACGGTGGCTTAGTGGTTACGTTCGCCTCACACCGCCAGGTTCGATTCCCGTCTCGGACATGTGTGTGTGGAGTTTGCATGTTCTCCAAGTGCCTCAGGGGTTCTCCAGTTTCCTCCCGGTCCAAAAACATGCACGGTAGGTTGATTGGCACCTTGGGAAATTGTTTACAAATGTTTACAAAGGGGCACGGTGGTTTAGTAGTTAGCACGTTCTCCTTACACCACCAGGGTTCAGGTTCGATTCCCGTCTCGGCCATATGTGTGTGTGTGTGGAGTTTGCATGTTCTCCCCGTGCCTCAGGGGGATTTTCTCCGGGCCAAAAACATGCACGGTAGGTTGATTGGCACCTTGGAAAATTGTCCCTAGTGTATGAATCTGTGTGTGAATGTATGTATGCCCTGTGATGAGTTGGCATTCGATCCAGGGTGTATCCTGCCTTAATGCCCATAGACGCCTGAGATAGACACAGGCTCCCGGTGACCCGAGGGAAGATCGGATCTAGCGGTAGAAGATGAATGAATGAATAAATTAGCGATTGCGACCAGCGTAAACTTTCATCCTTGACGGCATTTTTTTCCATACATTATTTTTATACTTCAAGTCGTTTTGAAAGCAGTACTTTTACACCTTTACTTGATCTGGGGTTGCTAACTTCTTCAGAAGCCTTTTGTAACCCTGGTATCTACACTTTTACCCGAGCAATACATTTGTTTGACACCAGTGATTATATTACTAATATAACGTGCACAGATAAACAAAGCCACGTTTATTGTGCTCCTCAAAGACGTCCGTCAAAATCGCACCGACTACAAACTGACTACATTCAGATTACATTACAGTAACAATAGTCGCCTTCATCCATTCATGGCCTGACAAAGTGGTTTGTAAACAGAGTGCAGATTTGATGATGAGGTCAAGAGAGACCTGAGAGTGTGTTACAGAAACCAATTACTTTGCTACTGATGACCACTAATAACTAATAATTATCACACACACACACACACACACAGGGAAAATAGAGTGTAATAAGCCATACATACTGCGTGTCTGTATGGGCTTATAGTTTCTGTATCACTTTATGCCTTTTTTTTCTCCCCCGAAGTCATGGCCAAAGTGCTGTCAAATTCCATCAATTTGCATTACCATTAAGGCATGAAAAGAGTAAATCACGTGTTTGATTATCACTAGCAGGGTGACAGAAAGTCCAGGCTTATCAGGCCGTGATTAATGTGCTTTCAGTGAACATGAAAGCTCCTCTCCACTCTTTCAGAAACGGATGCATTACAATGAACACATGTGCTTTGAAATGCGGGAAAAGGCAGCAGAAATGGCCTGTTATCACATCCTACATGAACGATGTCATTTAGGAAACTGAGCAAACGAACGCCATCCGCATTGAAGGATGAGTGAAGAGTGGGGAGATGACTACACACACCGTGCACATCGCCACCTAGCGGTTTGAATCTGCAATGACACAAGTAAAGAGGTGCACATAGAAAAACATGAATAATTAACCTAATAATGATTACGCATTTCGTTATTTAATCATTTGAATAATAATAATAATAATAATAATAATAATGAATTATATTGAGAAAACTTATTAAAATTAACAAGAAAATACAGAAATGCACAGCTGTTCCTCTTTATTGTCCTTGAAAAACCCTGCCTTAGTACAAATAATAGCTTTACACATTGAAAACTTACAGCTGAAATACTTTGCCATGCTGCTTATAATATTTGACATAGATGTTTGTTGCTAGTTGGATCTTTCTTCCGCACCTTGTGATCCAGTTCATCTCCAGAGCAGTTTGTTTCAGGATTTAGGTGCAGTGACTGGGCAGGTGATAGCCAACACTCCAGCTGACTGTTTGGAGATATGATTCGGATCATGGTCTTGTTGTTGTGGTGAATGTGGTTCCCATTATAATATATATATATATATATATATATATATATATATATATATATATATATACACATATACATACTGTTTATCCAGCCCTTCTGTCTGATATATATATATATATATATATATATATATATATATATATATATATATATATATATATATATATATATATATATATATATATATATATATATATATATATATATATATAATATCTCAGGCGTCTATCTCAGGCATCTATGGGCATTAAAGGCAGGATACACCCTGGATGGAATACCAACCCATCACGGAGCACACACACACACACACTCACACACTAGGGACAATTTTCCAAGGTGCCAATTAACCTACCGTGCATGTTTTTGGACCGGGAGGAAACCGGAGAACCCGGAGAAAGGGGAGAACATGCAAACTCCACACACACATGACCGAGATGAAGGATCCTGGCTCAGTTTCCTAAATGAATCCTGGCGGTGTGAGGCGAACGAACCGTGCCCCTATACACACACACACACACACACACACACACACACACACACACGCATATATGTGTGTGTGTGTGTGTGTGTAAGTGTGTGTGTGTGTGTGTGTGTTTGGTATTCCATCCAGGGTGTATCCTGCCTTAATGCCCATAGACGCCTGAGATAGGACACAGACTCCCCGTGACCCGAGGGAAGATTGGATAAAGCAGTAGAAGATGAATGAATATATATATATATATATATATATATATATATATATATATATATATATATATATATATAATATTTATGTTTTTTGTATTAATACTTTTAATTTTCAAGGCTTATAATCATATGCTTGTGATTCGAGATTCAAAGAACCGACTCACTAAAAATGATCCGATCTTGCCAGACGGGGATACCCGAGCCGATTTGAGACGCGCACAGCCGGTGTTGCCACTAAATGTGTCCGCCCCTTTTAATACACCCGCGCTGGTTGGCTCCCAGTGATTCCGCCCCTGCGTCACAGCACGACCCGGACCGCCGCCATGTACCGCACCGCGTTCAGAAGCCTGCAACGGTTTACCGGCTACACTCCCGTGTCGCGCCTCCCTGCCTTTAAACCGCACTGCCTCACGTCGGGACTTGCGCGCAACTGCCTCAGGATGGTGAGCTCCCATTTCCGTACTGTTCCAACACTAACCCGGATGTCCTGCAGCGCTCCGGTGACCTTTTTCTCTTTTCCTAGCCTAGCATAGTAGCAACCATACTCGTTTTCCTGCAAGTCCCGCCCTCTCTTCGCGGATTGGCTAGCACTCATCGATGTACTGAAATCAACCAATTGTTTTGCACTTTCATCTCTGGGTTAGCCAATCATCGCACAGGGGGGTGGGGTTTGACCGAAAATGATTAGTATATACGACTTGCATACATGTAATGCAGTTTATTAGAAATAGGTGATTTAATATTATGCACATAAAATATATGTGCTGTATATTTTTTTAAATAATTATGATTAAAGTGGAAAAAGTGGTTAAAGTTGCCACATGGTATGTTTTGTAGAGCTTTTGGTAAACCAAGGTCAGAGTCTTAACCGCGGCTGGAACCAATTAAGCAATTAATTATTGATCGTCATTTTATTTTTAAAGAACTGAGGACATTTTCGATTTATTGGTATTTTAGAACTAAAATGTACCCCCCCCCCCCCCATTGCATTCAAATGTATAATATAATGTAGCTTTTATTTTGTAGAGCACATTATAATATGGATGTGACCAATTGGCCCAAACACCCCCTAATTTACCCCGTTTATTATCCATTATTCCGTGCGGAGACGATTTTTCATCGCCCTGACAATAACCCAACACTGTGCCCAACAAGCCGACATGTACATGCATGGGACCGGTATTTTGTTTTCTTTTTCTGTTGTTTTATCTTTAAAAAAGGAAAACAAAACCCGCCCAGTGGCTTGGCTATATGGCGCCAGAATTACAATGCGCATGCGCAATAATAATAATAATAATAATAATAATAATAATAATAGTTGGAATACTTACTTATGTGTATATATACATATTTGTGTTCACAAAGATGATTGATTGTTTTTATTACTTGAGAAATGTGTGTGTGTGTGTATATATATATATATATATATATATATATATATTATATATATATATATATATATATATATATATATATATATATATATATAATATATATATTATGTGTGTGTGTGTGTATGTAAATATAGATAGATAGATATTTGTGTGTATGAGAGGTATGAATATATGATTAGAGATGAGGTATTTTTATTATTGTACATATTGTTAATATTCACCTTAATAATTCTCCAGTAAGTGCACAGCTGTGGTGCGGTGAGCGATACATTTACATTACAGTAGTCCATGCATCTTTTTGTTTGTTTGTTTTCCTTTGTACTCATTTTTTTGTTTCACATTTCACTCTAACAACTCTGAGTAATAGCATTCGTTTTTGGACTTTGGATCCTAACCGGCTCTTTCGTTTTCTGGTGTGGGTGAATCCATTTTCGCCTGACAGATTGTCTCTAGCTTTACAGATAGAGGATATAAAAATAAAGTGTGTGTGTGTGTGTGTGTGTGTGTGTGTGTGTGTATATATGTATATATATATATATATATATATATATATATATATATATATATATATATATATATATATATATATATATAGTGGCAAGAAAAAGTATGTGAACCTTTTGGAATTTCATGGTTTTCTGAATAAATTTGTCATAAAATGTTATCTGATCTTCATCTAATTCATTGGTATTGACAAACACAATGTGTCTAAAAATAATAACACCAAAAAAATCCAATCTTTCTTGTCTTTATTGAACACAATCATTCAACATTCAAAATGGCAGTGGAAAAAGTAAGTGAAACCTTGAGTTAATGACCTCAAAAAAGCTAATTGGAGCTCAATTCTGGAGTCTTGTTAAGATAATAAGTTTGGAGGTGTGGACTACAGATACTTTGACTGATAAAAACCCCTCAAACCTTTGGAGTTTGCTCTGCACAAGAAGAACATGATTATGTGAGCCATGCCTCGCCAAAAAGAGCTTTCAGAGGACCTACGATCAAGAATTGTTGATTTACATGAAGCTGGCGAGGGTTACAAAGTTATTTCAAAGACTTTAGAAATTCACCAGTCTACAGTTCGGCAAACAATCTACAAATGGAGACAATTTGGGACTGTTGCTACTCTACCTAGAAGTGGGCGCCCCGTCAAAATGACACCAAGAGCACAACGAACACTCATCAATGAGGTAAAGAAACAACCCCGAATGACAGCCAAAGATTTGAAGGCATCATTGGAACTTGCTAACATATCTGTTCATGAGTCTACAATACGTAAAACACTGAACAAGCAGGGTATCCACGGCAGGACACCGCGAAGGAAGCCGCTGCTTACTAAAAAGAACATTGCTGCACGCCTTAAGTTTGCAAAAGAGCACATTGACACTCCACAGCGGTATTGGCAAAATGTTTTGTGGACTGATGAAACTAAGATTGAACTATTTGGAAAAAACACACAGCACTACATCTGGCGTAGAAAGGGCACGGCATATCGTCATGAAAACATCATCCCAAGTGTAAAGTATGGTGGAGGAAGCATCATGATTTGGGCCTGCTTTGCTGCATCAGGGCCTGGCCAGCTTGCAATCATTGAGGGGAAGATGAATTTCCCAAGTATATCAGACAATTCTTCAGGATAATGTGAGAATGTCTGTACATCAGCTGAAACTGTGTAGAAAGTGGGTGATGCAACAGGACAACGACCCAAAACACCGGAGCAAGTCCACAACAGAATGGCTTCAGAAAAACAAAATCCGCCTTTTGGAGTGGCCGAGTCAGAGCCCAGAACTCAACCCAATAGAGATGCTATGGATTGACTTGAAGAGGGACCGAATATGACAGAGCTAAAGCAGTTCTGCCAGGAAGAATGGGCTAAAATTCCTCCTCAGCGATGTGCAGGTCTGATCCACAGCTACAGGAAGCGCCTGGTTGAGGTTATTGCTGCCAGGGGGGGTCAACCAGTTATTCATTCTAAGGTTTCACTTACTTTTTCCACTGCCATTTTGAATGATTGTGTTCAATAAAGACAGTTATGTGTAACTTCCACAGTAACTTGATGGATGTGTAGTCTGTTTGTGTGGCACCGTTAGAGAGTGGTCTCCATTGGGAAAATAACTACATTTAGCCATCAGTTAACTCCAGGCATGTCCGGAATGAAGGAAGGGACAGGATTACTGGAAACTCTGGAGATTATTTACGTGTAAGGAGAGAAGAAGTTAAGAAAATATGTGCAGTATGATTGGAGTGCAAGTACCAAATGCATTTAAAGGCAAAAAATAAACACCTGAATAAGGTTAATATGTTTAAAGTATTTATACTCGTGTGTTTCTAATTCCCGATAACCATAAAGCATATTCTGATCGATTGCAACACTTGCACTGCTCAAATAAACTTGTTTTATTCTGGACTCCATTGAAAAGGTCTTTAATCAAATCAATCTAAATTTAGTCTACAATTTTTTTTAGAAAAAAAAACTAATCTTAAACATCTAATTTAAATTTTATTCTTTTATTTTTGATTAATAAAGTCTGGATCTCGCCATGAACATAGCGATAGAAGCTGGCATGGTGTAAAGAAGCCAATCCATACTCTTATATTTATATACAAAGGGAGAGTTTAAGATTCAGAAGTTTCTTTATATACATACAAAGTCCTCATGTTTCCTAATTCTGGCTTTCAGGCGAGTTCGGAGGCTTACCGAATCGAGAAGGACACCTTCGGTGAGCTTAAAGTTCCCAGTGATAAATACTACGGAGCTCAAACCGTACGGTCCACCATGAACTTCAAAATCGGCGGCGTGACCGAGAGGATGCCGGTAAGTTGTGAAGCAGCCACAGTCTGGAGGTGTGTTTAGTTTTTAGCGTTCAATTAATTGACCAGGATTTCCATTAGAATGATTCCTGATATATTTATAAATGTTAAGTGATTGTGTAATAAAACCCCGTCAGGCAAAAAAAAAATCCCTCTTATTTATTAAACTTAATTAAAAATCTATATTTTTAATTTATATAATCTATACAACAAGGGGCACGGTGGTTTAGTGGTTAGCACCGCCAGGGTCGGGGTTCGATTCACGTCTCGGCCATGTGTGTGTGGAGTTTGCATGTTCTCCCCGCGCCTCGGGGGGGTTTTTCTCCGGGTTCTCCGGTTTCCTCCCCCGGTCCAAAAACATGCACCGTAGGTTGATTGGCACCTTGGAAAATTGTCCCTAGTGTTTGAATGTGTGTGATTGAGTGTGTGTACTGCGATGGGTTGGTATTCCATCCAGGGTGTATCCTGCCTTAATACCCATAGACACCTGATATAGGCACAGTCTCCCCGTGACCCGAGGGAATGTGATATATGTGATATATATAGATATAGATATAGATGTGATATAGCGGTAGAAGATGAATGAATGAATGAATCTATACAACAACTGGATCAAGGTTTCAGGCACCACATTATTTATTGGGAGGATAAATTATTTGTGAAAATGAGCAAAAATGAGGTTTATCTATCAGAACGGCACATAGATACAGGATTACAGCGGCCAAACACTGTGTACGGTTACTAAGTCAATATTTTACAGACTTTTGTAGAACATTATTGTATCAGGGGGTAACGGGCACTTTTTTCTCGTCTCCCTAAAACATAATTGATATGTTTTAGATCCAAGTGATTAAAGCATTTGGGATTCTGAAGAGAGCGGCCGCTGAGGTGAATACGGACTACGGCTTGGACACCAAAATCGCTGAAGCCATCGTGCAGGCTGCAGATGAGGTACGGCAAAAACTCCCGGGTCGTAACGCAAGGCATATTTTTTTATATTGCATATTCAGTACTGTTGCTAAGCCTTTATTTTTTTTTGTAGACCAGATAATGAGAGGCTTGTGAGGGGAACTATTGTTTATAGGTATTATAACGTAAGTGCTAAATAGTGCTGGTCTTAAAATGAATCTCCGTTTTGTTTTGTTTTTTTTTAATATAAAATTAGATTTGATCCACAAATCGCTTATTAGTGAGTCTTTTAATTATGTGCCTCCCCCACACTGCCCTCTGTTGTTGATTACTCGGAACTACAGCTGTCAACAAAGCAATTCATGTTTTGCTGCTCCACTTAAGGGTTTAATTTGGCGTGTTTAGCTGTCACTGTTAAAGTACCAGTACTAAATTAAAGTATCGTCTTTTTTAAAGACTGGTATTGTGATACTTTTTCATATCGATATATCGTTCAACACTACTGCTACCTTTAGTTGCATCAAACAAGCTTTGGCTTGTTGAATGTCTGAAGTTGTAAACATGGAACCAAAGCTTGGAACCAAACTCTTGGAGTTCTTCAGAGCGTGCTTCCATGTTGTTTTTAGTATTTTGCAAGTCTGATCCAGGGAGGGTTGAGGTGAAGGGGGGGGGGGGGGGGTCGGAGAACTACCGAAGCTCGCTGTGGAAAACCCAAGGTGAAAACGTATAATAGATTTTTGTATTTTCAAGTTGACAAAGTCGAATTAATTGATAATGACGATTAATCGTCCAGCGCTAGTGTTGCAAAGCACTAGCTTGATCTAGTACATTTTACATGCTGTAAATAGCTGAAAAATGATTTCGAGTTACTGTTAAAAAAAAAAAAGAATAATAATTTCACTTCCTGCTCATATTATTGCTGCCTAGATTTCATAAGAGGTTGATATTGAGGTATCTTAAGCTCAGACGTCTCCCACCTATGACCAGGTATCTGCAGGGAAGCTGGATGAGCACTTCCCCCTAGTGGTGTGGCAGACCGGCTCAGGAACGCAGACCAACATGAACGTCAACGAGGTGATCAGCAACCGGGCCATCGAGATCCTCGGAGGCAAACTAGGCAGCAAAGACCCCGTCCATCCCAATGACCACGTCAACAAGAGTCAGGTGAATATCAGAAAAGTACAATCATCACCAACCAGGGCCGCTTATCAAATTCCTCTTATCAATTCCCAGTTTCGATTCCAAACAGTAAAAAAAAACACAGACGCTTGGTCATGTTGGCAGTGAAACCAGTATTATAATAATTACCGTAAATTCTGGACTATAAAGCGCACCTGCATATAAGCCGCATCTGCTCTATTTAAAAAAAAAACCCCAAAAAAATAATAAATAAGCCGCACCTGCATACAAGCCGCATCCGCTTTTGAATGGTAAATGTACATGTATGTACCTAAATAGATCCTTTCCTAACCTGTATTTTAACACGGTGTAACGGTGGACGCTGCACAGAGACGCGGAGATCCGGAATTCATACAAAACAGGATTTATTAGAATAAAGAACTCAGGAGACGCCGCTCATACGGAGCGGCCAGACAGGCTAGGGAGCCTTGCGCTCTGCGCGCCGTGGTACCGGGAGTACCGGAGACAAAGGTTAGGCATAAACATATATCGAGCGTCCGTGTCGGCGACACTAGGTATGTGCTACGAGCCCGGACGGGGATTGTAGAGTGAACCGGGCTTATATCGGGAGAGGGAAAATCAAGAAGCTGAGGCTGTATTGTGTGTGTGTGTGTGTGTGTGTGTGCGTGTGTGTGTGTGTGTGTGTGTGTGTGTGTGTGTGTGTGTGTGTGTGTGGGGAAAAGAGCAGGGGAGGAGAGAGAAAGCACTGAGAAGAGACTTTACTGATTAAAACAGGACAGAACCAAGAGAAAATAAGCGCTATTTACAGTATTTATCTTCATTTCTCCTGTGTGTGAAATGACGTCACCTTAACCTTGTAAAGATAGAGTTTGTCCTCCTTCTATCCGCTTCTACCCACTTATATCTGCTAAAGAGGAACTAGCGCATTCTTCTTCTTTGCTTTTATTTTGTGTTAGTTTTGATTCTAATTCCGGTTAGAGCCCCTAGCGGTCGGGAAAAAATCTGCAGAAAAGCCGCACCTTATTATTAGCCGCATGGTTCAAAACCTAGGAAAAAAGTAGCGGCTTATAGTCCGAAATTTACGGTACACTTATTGTTATCTTGGGTTTTTAAAGTTTTGAGCGTTGTTTAGATGAGCACATAAGATCCTGGCAGATATATATATATATATATATATATAATGTGTGTGGTGTGTGTATATATACCACCCCACACAAGACTTCACTTGAATAATTTGTTTCGGTACTAATTTAGAAATGTGTCTGGTAAAACATTTTAGAAAGCATGTGACTTGTACTAGTATTTATTTGAATGATCCACAGATTATGTAATCTCTAAAGAAATATTCTTGTAGTCATTGTATATTGAATGATTTAACAATGTGCTATTTGTTTTTTGTTTAATCGTTTTTTTGGCCAATATTGCAGGACATTTGTAACTTGTGTCTGCGCATATTTCAGAGCTCCAACGACACGTTCCCCACCGCCATGCACATCGCTGCAGCAAAAGAAGTGCACGAGGTGCTCCTGCCCGGCCTGCAGCAGCTCCACGACGCTCTCGCCGCCAAGGCCGAGGACTTTCACGACATCATCAAAATCGGCCGAACGCACACGCAGGACGCCGTGCCGCTGTCCCTCGGACAGGTAAAAATCAATGCGAATGTATATGTTATATGGGCAAAATTACCGCGTCGCACCTTAATTATTAAATTGTAAGCATTATTTTTAGCATTATTTCCAAGCCCGGATAAATGTCGAGGACTGCATTAAGGAAGGGCATCCAGCATATTTGTTGTGGTGACCCCTTAGACCAGGGGTGGGCAATTATATTTTCCAAAGGGCCACAAGAGAAACCTGAGGTGTGTTCGTGGGCCGAACCAACAATAACGTTGAACGTAACTTATGTTCAATATGAATCTTTTCCTCTTGTAAAGAGTGTTAAATATCATCATGTTCATTAGGCTACCCACTATCCTTAAGAATAAGGATATTCTATTTAAGGAAAAGAAACAACAAAAAAAGGCTGTATTTTTCCTTCATTTTTAACACCGAGCGTACTCCAACAACGTCAGCGTTGCTTCTCGTGCGGCAAAGAAGCCGAAGCAGTTCAGCGGGCCGGATTAAAAGGACCAAGGGGCCGGATGTGGCCCCCGGGCCGTAGTTTGCCCACCCCTGCCTTAGACTGTTGTTTTTGTTTGTTTGTTTGTTTGTTTTTACTGCTTATGGAGGCAGATAAGAGATTACGGTGGCTCCTTTGTACTGTTGGTAAGATCAGGGCAATATTTAATTCAGAATGAAAATAACACCAATCATCTTGCTCAAAAGTTTACACACCATGCCTTATTTTATGTAGTGAACGTAGATATGGACAAATAAGAAGACAAATATGAGCGTTCTTAAATGTGTGTGTGTGTGTGTGTGTGTGTGTGTGTGTGTGTGTGTGTGTGTGTGTGTGTAGGAGTTTGGAGGCTACGTACAGCAGGTGAAATACAGTATAGAACGTGTGAAGGCTGCGATGCCCAGAGTGTACGAGCTGGCAGCAGGCGGCACTGCAGTGGGCACGGGACTGAACACTCGCATTGGTTTTGCAGAGAAAGTGGCTGACAGAGTCTCAGCTCTTACAGGTACACACACACACACACACACACACACACACACACACACACTCACACTAACTTAAATCTGAAGACACTTGCCAGTCTTTCCAGTAAAAAGACATTAATCTGAGATGCAGGTCACAAAATTCCCCACAGCATTTATCATATGCAATCTGTTTACACCGTTGTGTTTGTTGCATTGTGCCGACACGTTGTGCTTAATGTTGTTTTTCTGAACTGTGCAGTGTGACACATAAATACTGTATTAGAAACTGGAGGTATTTCCTGGTCGCTCCGCAGGTCTGCCCTTTGTGACCGCGCCAAATAAATTCGAGGCTCTGGCAGCCCATGACGCCCTGGTGGAGCTGAGTGGAGCTTTAAACACCGTGGCCGTCAGCATGATGAAGATCGCCAACGACATCCGTTTCCTGGGTTCCGGGCCTCGTTCAGGCCTCGGTGAGCTCATCCTGCCCGAGAACGAGCCTGGCTCCAGCATCATGCCCGGTGAGTGACAGGCCTGGCAACCAATCGCATCGCTTGTAGAATTCTAGGGTGGCTAGTGTAGTCCTACTTACTCTTACAGTCAATATTTTATTAATTTTTATTTTCGTTTAATTTAAGCGGAGAGGTTGAAGGAGGCATTTATATTTTAAAAGTTTTTCCCAACGATCTATTTTGGAAGGTTCAGCGTATCCGAAACATTTATTGATATTTAATATTAATTGTTTATAACGTTATAATATAAAAGGGGAGGGAGGTGGTAGCCCAGTGGTTAAGGTGTTGGACTCTGGACCGGAAGATCACGGGTTCAAGCCCCACCACCACCAAGCTGCCACTAGTGGGCCCTTGAGCAAGGCCCTTAACCCTCAATTGCTCAGTTGTAAGTCGCTCTGGATAAGTGTGTCTGCCAAAATACTGCAAATGTAAAAGGGATTTAATTTATTTATGTATTTAACTTGTATTTTACTGTGCTTTTAAAGTGTTGTTTTAATGAATGTGAAATTGTTGTTTAGTAGTTTATTTTACTGCATTTTTTTATTTTTTTTTTTACTAATATTTTTTTACTGTTAATGCTGGTAAGTTCAGCTCAGTTGCTAATTGCAGCTTCAGGTTTCCACCGGTCCCGCAGCCTCCGTCTTAGAATCGATAATATAAGGCCCGCTAGCATTAACCACAGTATAAAATACATGCGTACAAACGAAGCTATTATATATTTCTCCAGAAGATGGCAGTAGACCTGTGGCTGCAGCGGCAGCGCATTTTCACAAAAGCCCACGCGGGTCAAGCGAAAATGCTTGATATTTCTTTTCCCATTTTGTTAATGTTCTTCATTAATAAGGTCCTGGGACCATGTTGATCTTCCCATTGTGAAGGGATCCATATGTGTGTAAAATATGCTGATGTAGTTTAGGGTCAATTGAATGTATGTTGGTATTGCCATTATAAAGGGTGTACTGTAGCTATAGGATGTGTGTGTGTGTGTGTGTGTGTGTGTGTGTGTGTGTGTGTGTGTGTGTGTGTGTGTGTGCGCGAGAGAGAGTACAGATGATGCTGCTCTTCTGGAATCATTCTCAAGTTTCCCATCTTCTTTTAGACACTTTTTGACCCCCCGACCTCCACAGAATGTGGCGCTGTAAAGGGCAATGAGAGAGAGGGAGAGTTCGAATTGGCCTCATAATGCTCGGCCATGCACACATTTAAACCCGACCCGCTCACTGGTTATGAACATTAATCTGTAACATGTAAGATTTCATATTAACTCTGCGCAAGAAATTCCTAAATAGCTGACGCAGTGCTGGCTGTGGATCGCTTTTACAACATGCTCATGGAAACTCAGAGGCTTGATTATAAAATGATCTTCTGGAGTACTCTTTATTATTGTTTCTTAATTGTTATGCAACAGTAATCATGCACAATGATGAGTTATAATGAGTGAGTTTTAATGATGAGTTATATAATGAGTTCATTATTAGCATGTATTAACTGATGCATTATGTTTCTATAGTATATAATGTTAATTCAGTAAAATACATTTTTGTTGTTATTTCTGGCCTACTGAGCCCTCCATAGGGAGAATAAATGCATGTTGGGAGTGTTGCTGATTGCATATGTTGGTTGTGTGTGTGTGTGTGTGTGTGTGTGTGTGTGTGTGTGTGTGTGTGTGTGTGTGTGTGTGTGTAATAAAACAGGTAAAGTGAATCCCACGCAGTGCGAGGCCATGACCATGGTGGCTGCTCAGGTGATGGGGAACCACGTAGCTGTCACAATCGGAGGCAGCAACGGACACTTCGAGCTCAATGTATTCAAGCCGATGATCGTAAGTCTCTTCCTCCACACACTCGGTGTGTGTGTGTGTGTGTGTGTGTGTGTGTGTGCGCGAGAGAGAGTACAGATGATGCTAGCTATATATATATATATATATATATATATATATATATATATATATATATATATATATATATATATATATATATATATATATATATATATATATATATATATATATATATATATATATATATATATATATATATATATATATATATATATATATATATATTATCTATATATATAGCATATATATATATATCATATATACACACACACACACACACACATCTGAAAATATGATGTAGTA
>JACRUU010000015.1:21666386-21676386 GCA_030449085.1 Kryptopterus vitreolus
CGGGTCCGGGTTTGAGTCCCGTGTGTGGAGTTTGCATGTTCTCCACGTGCCTCAGGGTTTTTTTTTTCCGGGTTCTTTAGTTTCCTCCCCGGTCCAAAAACATGCACGGTAGGTTGATTGGCACCTTGGAAAATTGTCCCTAGTGTATGAATGAATGTGTGTGTGTGTGTGTGTGTGTGTGTGTGTGTGTGTGTGTGTGTGTGTGTGTGTGTCCTCTGCGATGGGTTGGCATTCCATCCAGGGTGTGTATCCTGCGTTAATGCCCATAAACGCCTGAGATAGGCACACAGTCCTTTGTGCTCCAGGGGCTCTATCATATATATATATATATATATATATATATATATATATATATATATATATATATATATATATATATATATATATATATATATATATATATATATATATATATATATATATATATATATAGTATCTCATGGCTGACCCCAACACTCTTCCAAAAACAAGCTGGGGTATGCAAGGAAAAGAATTTACCTGACTGGATCGATAATGTAAAATGTGGAAGTGTGGAATGAAAATGTATCAATATAACTACATATATTTAAATGATCTATATCCTATAAGATTTAGATCATGGGCCAGATGTTTTACATTTATATGGAAGAGTTATATAGGAGTTTCATGGCATCAAGTAGGGAGGGGGCTTTTTTGGCGGTTCCTGAATCGATAGCTCTTTATTTATTTATTTATTTGTTTGTTTTTACCTTTTACACAATACGCAAAAATGATACAGACTTAACATTAATTGCACTACGCGATTGGCTATGATACAGGGTTGTCCAAAAAAGATGTTACCACTTGCATGGGATTCATTCATTCATTCATCTTCTACCGCTTTATCCGATCTTCCCTCGGGTCACGGGGAGCCTGTGCCTATCTCGGGTATCTATGGGCATTAAGGCAGGATACACCCTGGATGGAATTCCAACCCATCCACACACACAATCATACACTAGGGACAATTTTCCAAGGTGCCAATCAACCTACCGTGCATGTTTTTGGACCGAGAGGAAACCGGAGAACCCGGAGAAAAACCCCCTGAGGCACGGGGAGAACATGCAAAACTCCACACACACATGGCCGAGACGGGAATCGAACCCGGACCCTGGCGGTGTGAGGAGAACGTGCAAACCACTAAGCCACCGTACCCCTTACATAAGATTCACATTGCTGAATTTTTTTTTCTTACTATTGACGGTGACTTTAACACTTCCTTCCAAACTGCTACCCTTCTCTCTGGCAAACCAACAATAGAAAATGTAAAATGATGTAGTACTGTACGAGTGATATCATCTTTTTGGACAACCCTGTATATGCAACCGTAGCGGGATGTAAGTAGGAGGAAAAATTCATGTCAGCAGATGTATTAATAGTGCAGGGTAGGATTTAGTGTCTAGACTGGCATCGCTTTCTTTTATTGATATTTCGACTAGTTCGTGGAATTATTCGGGCAGAAAAGATTAGTTGAATTATTTCGTGTATAATGCACCGGCAAAAGAACATTTTCCAAATTAGGTGGCTGATTTTAGCAGTTTAAAGCAATATTATGTGCTAGAATGCAAAGCTGAGCACTTTTTTTAGTCTTTTGTTGTGTATAAAGTATGCGCTTTTGCTAAAATGTGAAATGTGCAAGTTTTCACATTTTAGTTTTTCTCGTTGCAATTATTTTGTTGAATAAAAGCTGAAGTATAACTCGCATGGATTTCCGCGCCGAACAAAAGCACAGCATTGTTGTCCATTAGCTCTGTTTTAGTTTACTGCAGATATCTGATATCGGGGTGGGGTGGTTAATATAAGGGTATTATTAAGGGTAATATAATATACTGACTGCAGCAGTGACGAAGGTAAAGCGTATTGAACGCAGGACTCGGTAAGGTACAGGTCCTCTGAAAACACCGTGAGCAGAGGAAACATTAAAATGCAGAGGAAACATTGTTTACTTTGTTTACTTGTTTTTTCATGATTTTGGATTTTATTGTTTGTCAGGGATGTACACTTTTTGTCTCACATGCCCCCCCCCCCCCCCTCTCTCTCTCTCTCTCTCTCTGTGTCTTTGTTAGGTTACGACAAAGCCGCCACCATCGCCAAGACGGCCCACAAAGAGGGTTCGACTTTAAAAGCAGTCGCCATCAAGCTGGGTTATCTGACAGAGGAGCAGTTTGAGCAGTGGGTCCGTCCCCAGGACATGCTCGGCCCCAAGTAAAACACTGAAAGTGTGCCGATGCGCCACACAGGCCGGTCTTTGTACAATAAAACCCTTTATTTTTTTTATTTTTTTCTTTTTTTTTCCTTTCAATTCAGGATTTTGCAGTATTGCTAGTATTTAATTAGGCTTTCAGTCTCCCATCTGCGAGCACATGGACAGATCCACGGGGTCTATTGGATCGTTTCCAAGCACATCATGAGAAATCCATGGACGTGAAAGGATTCCCTAATTAAAAATCATCGTCTATGGAATGCACTGTAAAATCAGCTAGAAATGAATTTTTTATATGATTATGCAATGTGGTTTAACCAGGGACAATTTTTTATTTTTTTCCTCACAAAACACACGGATGGGAAAAGTGTCCTTTCAGACCATTCAACCAAACGACTTATGTAGTGACGCACTTAATCGTAGTTTCTCCATATGACATTTTCAATATTCTGTACCGTTCTAAAAGTGTGATGGTGCAGTTTTACTGTAATGCGTGCGATTGAAGCTGACCGCAGAGACAAATCGCTTTTGTCCTTTATTGCCATCGGTGCTCACAAGGTCCTCACAATGTACTCAGCGTCGACCAATTGTGGTGGCGTTCCGACAAGATTGACTCCGGCGTTTTTTGTCCGAGAGGATTTTTAATTAACATCCGCTGCCGTTCTGATCCAAAAGGCGTCGTGCTAATAAACCACGTATGCCCAATATTGATATATAATTGTTGCTTCATAGTTAGATGGTCTTTGTCATATAAACTTGCATGGCGGATCCGTTATGACAGATTTACACTTAAAGAATTATTGTTATTCTTTTATTTCTCAGTGTCGTCTCTCTTAAGGTGCCAAGTAAACATCGTGTAAG
This sequence comes from Kryptopterus vitreolus, assembly GCA_030449085.1. Lineage (NCBI taxonomy): Eukaryota > Metazoa > Chordata > Actinopteri > Siluriformes > Siluridae > Kryptopterus > Kryptopterus vitreolus. The sequence continues at coordinate 21,669,469 of JACRUU010000015.1, forward strand.
TCCGCTGAAATCGCACAGGGGTTAATAATATTAGCGTGTCGATGGTGTTTATACCCGCCGATTTTTGAGTCTCGTGACGAAACTTTGCCAGCGCCATCTCGTACATGTCTTAATGTCGATGGAAATTAAATCGAGCTGTACACCTTTTGCTCTTGGAGTCAGTTTCACTGTTCATTTATTCAGCTACAAGCTTGCGATCATGAATAATTTAAAGTAAACCCAAAATACATCTCTCTCCCTCTCTCTCCCTCCCTCAATGTCTTGTATATTGTAGTCAAATATATATATATCTATATATCTATATATCTATATATATCTATATATATATATATATATATATATATATATATATATATATATATATATATATATATATATATATATATATCCTCTCTCTCTCTCCCTCCCTCAATGCCTTGTATATTGTAGTGTATAGATAGATAGATAGATAGATAGATAGAATAGAAAGATATATATGTGGTGTGTGTGTGTGTGTGTGTGTGTGTGTGTGTGTGTGTGTGATATATATATATATATATATATATATATATATATATATATATATATATATATATATATATATATACACACACACATATATATGTTTGTGTGTATATGTACATGTATGTGATGTATATGTGTGGTGCGTATGTATGTATTTGTATGTGTGTGTGTGTGTATGTATATATATATATATATATATATATATATATATATATATATATATAGATATATATATATATCATCATTTTTCCCAAGACCAATTCTTCCTCGTTTTTTTATATTTTTATTTTATTATTTTTTTTATTGCATCCCAGTCTGAAGCGTCACATCAAATACTTGATTAAAAAGGCACTAGACACTGACGTATTCCTAAATATCTGATGTCGGATTTGATATTCTCTCGTTGAAAACCTGTTAGTAATTTGTGGAACATAGCGTGGCGAGTCACCATAGCCACAAGCTGCACTTCTGTTCTTTCCTCCAATAGAGACGCCGGTCCTTCTGTGCCACTTGAACATGAAAGATTGCATTTGGTAGTATAATGTGACTGTGCTCTTTTGCTCTGATTTCTATCCACAAAAGGCAGGGGGGGGGGGTGTTATTGAGTAAATTATGTAGGCAAATCACTTGAGGCGAGGAAATCTGTGAAAGAAATTACTGAAAAATATGCAAAGATGCATTGGAAAGCAATAAAATTGCACGTTTTTACAGGGGGTGGGCGGGAGCATGAATACAAATAGTAGTAAATAATAACCTAGATGTGATTTATAGAGTGCCTGGTAAAGATCTGGAAACTTCTAGAGCAGGGATGTGAAAGTCATTATCACCGTGGGCATTATCATTACATCAGCATTATGGTTTGGCTTGGAAGGGTCAGTTGTAACTATAGGACAGTATATAGTGTTTGATGTGCGACGCCGCCTCATAACACAAAACACACAGCGCTTTTTCTCTCCCGTCTTTCCCATCTTTCTTGGATGTGCCTTCCATCGATTTTTCTCTTGCTGGTCATTTTGCGATCGAAATTTCTCGTTTAGTCTTCGGTAAACGCAGATGTGAGATACACTGCAGTCTAGTGGCGGGATGGTGTCACTTCGCGGGTAACAAGAGTCGCATGCATTGTGGGAGATGTAGTTTATAGTCAATGTACGCTTTAAAACAGCAAAGCCTTATTTTAACACAAATCGTACACCTTGCAGGCCACATGGCATGAAGTGGCGAGCGACATTCGGTCCTTGAGTCTGACACGTGTGACCTGGAGTTTTCTGTAATTTGAGAGACCTTGTTTTTATTTAGTAAACGATGGGGAAAAAAATCACATCTGTTGGCAGATGTGACATTTCGGGATCTAACAGAAGAACTTGGGAGACAAGCAACAGTAAAACATGGTGGTGGAAGAGTTTCGGTCACGGCTCTTCTCTGTTCTGGTACGGAGACGGTGGAAGGAACTTCCCCTGGACGTCCGAACAGCAGAGTCACTGGCTCATCTTCAAGCGACAAATGAAGACCAAAGAATCTCTTTCAGAAACACTTCCTTTTTCTACTGGCTTGGCATTACAAGAAAGAATGAAAAAAAAAAAGTTTAAAGTTGCTTGTATCTTAAGTTTGTAATCGATTATCATTCATTCATTCATCTTCTACCGCTTTATCCGATCTTCCCTCGGGTCACGGGGAGCCTGTGCCTATCTCAGGCGAGTATGGGCATTAAGGCAGGATACACCCTGGATGGAATCCCAACCCATCACAGGACACACATACACACACACATTCATACACTAGGAACAATTATCCAAGGTGCCAATCAACCTACCGTGCATGCTTTTGGACCGGGAGGAAACCGGAGAACCCGGAGAAAAACCCCCTGAGGCACGGGGAGAACATTCAAACTCCACACACACATGGTCGAGACGGGAATCGAACCCGGACCCTGGCGGTGTGAGGCGAACGTGGTAACTACTTTGCCACTGTACCACGTGGTTAATTTTTTTTCTTAGCCGGAGACTTGTAGCACTTTTTGCACGTCGCTCTGGATAAGGGCCTCTGTAAATAATGGACATGGAAGTGTAATGGTTTTGGGGCAGGGAATGTTGAAAACGTTCCCATTCCCAACATTCCTTTGGGTTGCAGGGAGCCTTGTGGCATCAAGGCAGGATACATCCTGTATGGAATGCCAATGGGAACACATTCACATACTAGGGACAATTTTCCAAGGTGCATGTTTTTGGACCGAGGAAAACCTCTGAGGCACGGGGAGAACGTGCAAACCCCACATACACACACACGTATGCTGAGGCGGGAATCGAACCCCCAGCCCTGGAGGTGTGAGGCGAACGTGCTAACTGCCAAACCCCACCGTGCCCTTTATATTCCCATTGAAAAGAACCATTTCATAGTGTAAGGCATGCATTTCTATTGGACTGCAGCTAATTGGAAGCTAATAGTCTCTGTAAGAATGCCCTAGAGAGAAATCGGATGGAATGTTATCTGTCGTGGAACGGCCCTGCCCGGTCCCTGCACCTAAATCCTATTGAGCTACTCTGGGATGAACCGGATCACAGAGTCGGAAAGATTGCTTAGGGGAAGTGGTGTAGCTCAGTGGCTCCATATCGCCAAACATCCACCCTTGGGTTGGTCCTTGAGCAAGGCCCTTAACCCTTCATGCTCCAGGGGGCACCGTATCATAGCTGATCCTGCACTCTGACCTCAGCTTCTAAACTGTAATGTATATGTGATAATAATATACATTTATTTAATCTATAGGCTATTTAATCTATTCATTTTGTTGCATAGGAAAAAAAAAAAGAATATGCATGTATCTTAAAATCGACTAGAGGTTTAGTAACTGTTTCTATTTGAGGCCTTTTATTTATTTACTTATACTTCGAATTGTCAATTACACAGACTTTGAGGCAGTTTTATTTGTCTACTTTCTAAACTGTCTTTTTTTTTTTTTTTCTCCCCCTAAGCATCTTACAGAACCTGTCACTGTTCTTTTTTTTTAATATTCTATATTTATATATATTTTTACTCTTTTTTTTCAGGCCCGTCTCACTTCTTTCTGTCTCTTGAGCTAATATTGCAACAGCCTGCAATATGTTTTTATTATAATCCCCAAAACAAACTTAAACTTTTCTCTCTCTCTCTCTCTCTTTTTTTTTTTTTTTTTACCGAATGCACAAAATTAGCATTTTTTAGACAAAAAAAAAAACCCCGTGTCTATTGTTATATCCAGGAAACTTGGAGTTAAAGTTTGAACGAAGCATTATGAAAGTAGGATTGGAACTCGGGATTATTGCTTAATAATCAGATCTTTTATATCGGCGTATAATAAGGATTCACCTGCACCAAAGAGGAAACTTCCGACATTCTATCTTCTGTACTGTTTCATCTTCTTTTTCCGATGGCCTTTTCTGCCCTTGCCAGTTATAATCTGTGCCTTGGAGGGGTGTGCCCCCGGGGTTCAGCTTTATATCCCCTTGAATAGATTTGTACTGAGGTAAATAGGATGTGAAGGACACTAGGGAGCCGGAGAAACATATGGTCCTGCCAGAGCTGCTCTTTCCCGAAAGACCTCTGACAGGAAGGGGATCTGCGGTTACCTGGTGGCACAGGTGGCCACGAGGGAGGAAACGGAAAAGTGCGACATGTGGGAGCTCAACAGGCGTCGAATTTTAAACAGCTCCCGGATACTTTATGTAATAAGTTTACAGACTACTCGTAGAGGATGTCTGTAATAAACAATCATATATATTTTTATTATATATAGATATATTGATATATAGATATATATATATATATATATATATATATATAGATATAGAGGGGCATGGTGGCTTAGTGGTTAACACGTTCGCCTCACACCTCCAGTATCCGGGTTCGATTCCCGTCTTGCTCAAGGACCCAAGGGCGGCAGCTTGGCCATACCGGGGCTCGAACCTGGATCTTCCGATCAGCAGCCCAGCGCCTTAGACCACTGAGCTATACCCCCCTCCCTATATCATATACTACTGCGATATACTATATCTGTCAACATTTTTTTTGACTGACTTATCTCGAGAGGACATGTTTTAGTCACAGCACTTGGTTAATTAAAACACTAGGAAACCTGATGACTAATCAGAGCGTTTGTTTACGTCCGGCGATGACAATAAAGAGGCGACAGACATCAGCCTCGGGTGAGAGAGAGTCACCGGGCAGGGAGCGGAGCGAGAAGGTTGGCTCAAGCTGACAATCATGGCGGGGGTCGGAATGAGGCCGTAGCGGTCCCGAGCAGATGTCGGAGAAGCGGGGCTATCTGTGGGAAAGAGACGGAGCGGACGCCGGCGAGAGGGCGTCGATGGACATCGGAGGAAGTGTCCCGAGCCATGAGACTGTGGGTGTGTCCCGGCCTGGGTACGAGGGAAGGCAAAATGGCTCTGTCATTTCGCAACAGTTTTTTTACCGACATTTTGAAAATATCGCAAAACTTTTACGCAAATTTATAATGGAAACATAACTATGGAAAGTGCAAAAAGATTCTTCACACAGATCGGCAACCCTGTGAAGCGATGACATCCGCCATCATGAGCGGTGATGATGCTCTATTGGGCTGTTCTTAAAAGACATTCTTTTGCGTTCTCTTTAACTGTTAGATGTCAGTATTCCCTTTCTCCAAACCATTAACTGTGCGATAGGCTTTTGATTGTTTAGTGGACGGCGGCCCAGACTGGATTAGTAGCTGAATCAGCAAGGCCAATGCTTTAATGGGGAAATGTCATCGTTTCGGATGTAATAAAGACCAGTGAGCTAATGGAAATTACCGCCGGGTGACAAATGAAAGAGATCTTCGGGATGCGTTTATAGGATTGCTGACATGGGTTAGGCTCGACTCTCCTCTTTTTCACTTTCCCAAGAAGAATCAACCGCAAGTCGATAAGACGTTCTGACTGAACATTGTATGATCCTGATGGGTTTGGGCTTTTTATCCAAGATTAGCACCATGCTAATTATGGTAATCAATTGGTATTGAGGATTTTGGGGCAGTGTTTTAACGTCACCACCATTAAAACTAACAGAAATATGACTCTGTTCAATCTACACTGACTTCACTGGATTTTACAAATACCAATAGCCAGAGGTGGCAAATAAATAAAGAAATAATATTACTGTTACTTCCGTGCAATTTTACTCAAGTACAAGTAAAATTACCAGACTGAAAATATACTCAAGTAGAAGTAAAAAGTAGCTCATTAAAAAAGCTCTACATTAAGCTCTACTTCGTTGGGCCCCACTATTTGAGATTAGAGGGGGTGGTAGCTCAGTGGTTAAGGCATTGGATTCTGGACCAGAAGATCCCACCACCACCACCCATTTGCCACTAGTGGGCCCTTGAGCAAGGCCCTTAAACCTCAGCTGCTCAGTTGTAAGTCGCTCTCTGGATCAGGGCGTATGCCAAACCCTTCCACTGTCCCGAAAAATACCACTAGACGGATTAAAACGCATCAGAATGTAAATGAATTGTGTAAATGATTAGCGCAATGGACCTTGTCATCAGGGAATTCTTATAGTTCCTGGGATGGGCTCCAGATCTTTAATGGTCCCGATCAGGATTAAGTGTTTACTAATGAATGAATGAATGAATGAATGAATGAACAGCAAAAATGATGCTCGTCACCTCACGCTGCAAACATTAAATCCAGAGTAGACTTGCACTTATTCTACCGTCTACTGAGCTTCTAAGTCCAAGTCCCAGCATTGGCAGAAAGCTCTTCCTGTCTGATTTGTTGTATCCGATAAAAGGAAATAAAATATATTCCAGTTGCTTACACGGCAAGAATGGTCCATATCAATATAGTGTCGTGAATAACAATAAACAAATGCAGCGTGCGTGGATTATTATTATATGGATAATAAACTTCAAATTTATGATTTGTAATTGAATATCATTTTCCAATGTCACAGGCTGTAAGGTGTTAAAAGACGTAATTGGGTTGATACTCTTACACTGACCGCCATGGGAAAGGTCATTAAATAAAGAAAAAATGAACAGCACTGTGGATGTACATTTCTTCGCACATCTTTTCTTGGTGAATAGAAATACAGTATACACAATTTTCCACCAAGATTGAATTATGTGCTAATTGTTTCTACAAGCCGACTCTGGTCTCCGCTATACATGCATGCATGACAAGCATACAGTTCAATAAGCTCCGGGGAAGATGCCTGCTTGTATGGGCAGAAGAAAGGATTGAAATCAGGGCCAAGGGATATCGCCATGTGGTCAAGCATGAATCACTCCTGTATTTCATCCTCATGGTGTATTTTGACAGTTTCAACGGTGTTGCTAACCTATCGCCGATATTAGATATATTCCTAATAAACAAATTTTAAGTAAGTGTAATATGCACTGGGGCGCGGTGGCTTAGTGGTAAACAT
>JACRUU010000015.1:21681386-21693886 GCA_030449085.1 Kryptopterus vitreolus
GAGCTCCATCAATGTAATGCGGAGCTGTCCGTGGTCCTGAAATCGCCTTCTCCGCTATCACTCTACTCGGGGAGGGGAATAATAATAATAATAATAATAATAATAATAATAATAATTTAAACCCACAAATTCAAAAAAAAAAAAAAAAAAAAAATTAATTAATAAAGCCCACAGTTTTAATTTTTTTTTCACGGCCGTGCAGCTCCATAATATAATGCAATCCGTTGGTCCTGAAATTTTTATCAACGAGGGGAATAATAATAATAATAATAATAATAATAATAATACCCACACATGCACTGCAGTGATGCATCCAATAGATGCACAAAATAAGATTGAATTCCTGCTGCATCGATTCGAACCGATTCGAACACGTTGCAGGTTTTGCACCTTGGAGCGAATTACTGCATAGCAATTGCATTTTGGACAGGTTAAAGATGTTCCTCTTTTTTTTTTTGTCTTCCCGAAAGTGTTTGCATGCATCGACGTGTTCCTTCTCGTCAGTTTTGCACGGTGTGATTTGCGTTGTGTGTAATTAGATCGCGCACACGTTTGAATGAATGTGTGGACAGATGGAGGAGGTTTGTTTGCAGCTACCAGTCACTAAACACTGCTGTGGAGGAGTTTATTTAGCGTGAAATACTGCAGGGGGGGGGGGGGGGTGGACTGCTAGATTGCATGACAGGACAAATCCTAACGTTGGATTATTATATGGTTGCTAATACATCTGCATAATGTACAGATATGATATATATATATATATATATATATATATATATATATATATAATATATATATATATATATATATATATATATATATATATATATGTGTGTGTGTGTGGGTCTCTCCTTTGCTAATCCAGGGGTACTCAAGGCTGGCTGTTCATTACTGGGAGGCATGGCGCAGACTAACAGCTATGGACAGAGCAGCAACGGAGTAGCCGACGAGTCTCCCAACATGCTCGTCTACAGAAAAGTAGGTCCCCTGGGTCTTGGTTTCTCTTTATTGCTCTATTAAGCGCTAAAACGAGTTCTCCTGGATACCAGCTGCTCGCTTTAGCTGGATCTACTCTCCCGGTTGCAGGACGCTGACCTTTCGCTTTAATCTGTTTAACTTTCCGTCACTTCCTATCTCATTAGTATAGGACAACGGAGAAAAATGCAAAGGCTCTCTCCAATAGCGTATGTGTAAACACGCCCCGAGTAGCCACAAGAAAGGGAGATGCCGGGTTACTGGACTGATGAGGAGTGATGGGCGCAGATGTCCGTGCCAAAGCCTGCCTCGCATACTTGTTTTATTCCCTTCCAAGTGCACTATAATGTTCCAGTAATAACTCAAGGCAATGGCCAGCAGCTGTCATCAATCCTTAAAACCAGTACACTGGTATGCTAACCCAATCATTGACATTTACATCCATGGTAATTGGCAGACACACTTATCCAGAGCGACTTTTTATCTCATTCATACAATGGAGGATTAAGGACTTTGCCTCAGGAGCCCAGGAATGGCAGCCTGGAGTGGCTGGGATTGAAACCCACAATGTTCGGATGACCTTAACCACTAATTAACCACCACATCATTTGCAGATTATTCTCTATTTCTCTATTTTACGATTATTATAACAACATTTCTAATGGGCACGGTGGTTTAGTGATTAGCACGTTCGCCTCACACCGCCAGGGTCCGGGTTCGATTCCCATCTCGGCCATGTGTGTGTGGAGTTTGCATGTTCTCCTCGTGCTTCAGGGGGTTTTTCCTCCGGGTTCTCCAGTTTCCTCCCCAGTCCAAAAACATGCACGGTGGGTTGATTGGCACCTTGGAAAAGTGTCCCTTGTGTGTGAATGTGAGTGTGTGTGCCCTGTGATGGGTTGGCATTCCATCCAGGGTGTATCCTGCCTTAACAGACGCCTGAGATAGGCACAGGCTCCCCGTGACCTGAGGGAAGTTCGTATATAGCGTTAGAAAATGAATGAATGAATAAATAACATTTCTATGACTGTTTACATATAAGTTACATATAACTTTAACTGCTTCTTTTCTCATAATCAGTATAGAGAATTATATACTTAAACCTATGCAATTACTGATACATGAATAAGCAAAGCATTGCCTTAACAACCACCATGCGACTGCATTAAGACATCTTGTGTACTGAAATGCAGTTTGGAGACGCCGATTATTGTGCTGGCTAGAAAAGCTGTGGACATGAAAGCATTCAGCGTGGGGATTTGTGGAAGTCTTTAATATGAATAATGTAAAATATGTAGACAACAAAACTCCATGGAGGCTGTAGCTTAGTGGTTAAGGCATTAGACTTTGGTCATGAGCTGATGGTCATGAGTTCAAATCCCAGCCGCACTCATGGGATGCTTAACAAGGCCCTGAATACCATCACTGCTGATTTGTATGAATGAAATAACTGTAAGTTGCCAAATGGCGTACAGTAAATGCTCTGTAATTGCTAAACACCATCTTGTTCCAAGACGCCCTTGTCCTACAAGTTATTACAGTATTACATTTCAGCACTTACACACACACACACACACACACACACACACACACACACACACACACACACACACACACACACACACACACACTCAAATGTGTGCTACAACATAATAATACCAAATTCAAATGGTATACATACAAAATTTATTATAATCATGTTACTATTTTTACTGTTTAAAAACAGTCTTGTGTTGTCTGTTTTGCACTGTTGTCTTGTGTTTTGTCTTAGTTCGTCTTTTGTGCACTGTTTTGTCTTATGTTGTCTGCTGTGTATTGTTTTGTCTTGTGTTGTCTGTTTTGTACTGTTTTGTATTGTGTTTTTTGTTTTGCACTGTTGTGACTTGTTTTGTCTGCTTTGGACTGTTTTGTCTTGTGTTGTGTGTTTTGCACTGTTTTGTCTTGTGTTGTCTGTTTTGTCTCGTGTTGTCTGTTTTGACTTGTTTTGTCTGATTTGCACTGTTTTGTCTCGTGTTGTCTTTTTTGCACTGTGTTGTCGGTTTTACACTGTTTTATCTTGTGTTGTCTTTTTTGTCTTGTGTTGTCTGCTTTGCACTGTTTTGTCTTGTGTTGTCTGTTTTGTCTTGTGTTGTCTGCTTTGTCTTGTGTTGTCTGCTTTGTCTTGTGTTGTCTTGTGTTTCTCACTGTTTTGTCTCGTGTTGTATGTTTTGTCTCGTGTTGTCTGCTTTGCACTGTTTTGTCTCGTGTTGTCTGTTTTGTCTCGTGTTGTCTGTTTTGTCTCGTGTTGTCTGTTTTGTCTCGTGTTGTCTACTTTGCACTGTTTTGTCTCGTGTTGCCAGATTTGCAATGTTCTGTCTTGTGTTGCCAGACTTGCACTGGTTGCACTTCATGTGGCTCGGAAATCTAGCCCTCAGCTCTGTGTTCTATCATGTATCGCTATATGCTTTTATGCAGCACCAAGGTTCTGGAGAATACGTTGTCTCATTTCACTGTGCAGCTATATATGGTTGGGATGGCGATAAAAGCTTCTTGACTCTGATCAGTGAAGGGTTAAGGGCCTTACTCTCGGGGGCCAAGCAGTGGCAGCTTTGTGGTGCTTGAAGTTCTAATCAGATATCCAACATCTTAACAACCGGAGTACCACCTCCCTGCACTTAATCCTACCATTAATCTTAAATCGCAAAGGGTCCGGATGGGGTGAATTGGGAGCAGAAAATGGGCTGCTCCGGAACCAAGGTTTGGGAATCATAACCCATACCAGATCGAGCTAGATGATTAAATCGAGTGCTTAAAAGTGATATCTGTAAAGAGCAGCGAAAGCGCCGCACTTTAGCTTCCCCATCTCCGTCTGCTAGAGAGTCTCGGGTGAGTTCTTGAGGGAGGCCCTTAAGCCTCACCTGATCAACTCTTGGATTAAATCACAAGGCAACCAGCGAAATTAGATTGTTGCATCTCCAGGTTGTTGTGTATGTTGGTGAACAGACTGTATTCTGACTCGGGACCGGCTGTGTCTCAGACAGATGTGACGCCACGTCAAAAACCCCGACGCGGCATTTCCTTGCAATTATCAGGGACGTGTGATTAAAGGCTTTCTGTTTAACCTCACATGTTCCCGCATTGATTTTGTTCGTCTTGTTAAAGCTTAGGTGGATTTGTGAACGGGGAAAACTGATCCAGCATATACATCATTTTCTGCAATGTTCTTAATTACCACTGACTGTCACACCAGATGTTGTGTTTACTGCTACGGGGGATTTCTTACATAAGGTTACTTGTGTTTAATTACGCTTTCGTATATTTTGCCACAACACTTTGCTCATCCCGGTTCGGCTCCTGATACGTGTTTGCCGTGTCCAGCGTTTTGTCTCATTTATTTATTTATTTATTTATAAACATTTATTTATAAGGGGCACGGTGGCTTAGTGGTTAGCACGTTCGCCTCACACTGCCAGGATCCGGGTGTGTGTGTGGAGTTTGCATGTTCTCTCTCGTGCCTCAGGGGGTTTTTCTCCGGGTTCTCCGGTTTTCTCCCCGGTCCAAAAACATGCACGGTGGGTTGATTAGCACCTTGAAAAATTGTCCCTAGTGTATGAATGTGTGTGTGTGTGTGTGTGTGTGTGTGTGCGTGCTCTGTGATGGTTTGGCATTCCATCCAGGGTGTATCTTGCCTTAATGCCCATAGACGCCTGAGATAACTAAACGAACAGGCTCCCCGTGACCCGAGGGAAGATCGGATAAAGCGGTATAAGATGAATGAATGAATGAATATTTATTTATTTATCTATCTATTTATTATTTTTTTTTTACTTTAACTGTGCTTTACATCTTGCTTGCATAATGACAACCCTATACATTTCTCATTAGATTAAATACTGGTAAATTATGGATTATAAGACACTGTACGGGTTTGCTAGGACATGAATAATTCCCTTTCAAGATTCCAGTTCTATATTTATGAAGGGCGAGGGCGCCCGAAAGGGGGTGAGGAAGGACAAACAATACAGGGAGATTAGGAAAGAGTCAGTGATGTGTGGATGAGTTACGAGGATCAAGCACATGCTCAGGTCAGTCATGTATATCTAGTTGAGACCAAAATCAGTTCCTGTCCACCCCCCCCCAAAAAAAAAGACAGATGTGTAACAAGCGTGAATATAACGAACGGACATTCGGTGCCACCCAAATGAAAACGGCTTTCCTGTCGAGTTTGATTCCTCTCCAAGGTTTTTTTTTCCCTCATATTAATGATAAACTTAACACTATATCGAATTATTATTATTTTTTTAATTAAAGCAATAAAAGTAACCTAAATGTGATTCTTTTAGCCTAAAGTTTGACGATCCCCCCCCAAAAAAAACTAAGAAAATATTTTAAAATATTATGAATTAACATTATAAATATAAGTATAATATATATGTAATATATGTAAATATAAATAATATTTTTTCCTTAAAATCTAACTAATAAATTGTTTGTGAAAATCTTGTATGCCTTTTTTCGTAACAATATATCATTTTAATGCAAAATTTCGAATGCTAACTTTTTAATTCTAATTCATTCCTTCTTGGTCATTTTTATCCACAACTGTATTTTTATTAAATTATATTACAGTATGGGGGGGGCACGGTGGCATAGTGGTTATAACGTCGCCTCACACCTCCAGGGTCCGGGTTCGATTCCCGTCTTGGCCATGTGTGTGTGGAGTTTGCATGATCTCCCCGTGCTACAGAGGGTTTTTCTCTCTTTTCGTTTTCCTCCGTTTCTCTGGTTTCCTCCCCGGTCCAAAAACATGTACTGTAGGTTGATTGGCACCTTGGAAAATTGTCCCTAGTGTGTGAATGTGTGTGTGATTGTGTGTGTGTGTGTGTGTGCCATGCGATGGGTTGGCATTCCATCCAGGGTGTATCCTGCCTTAACAGTGGTCTAAGGCGCTGGGTTGCTGATCGGAAGATCCGAGTTCGAGCCCCGGCATGGCCAAGCTGTCCTTGAACAAGACCCTTAACCCTCTGTGCTCCAGGGGTGCCATATCATTGCTGACCCTGCACTCGGACCCCAAATACCAAATAACAAGCTGGGATATGCGAAGAAAAGAATTTCACTGTGCTGTAATGTATATGTGACCAATAAATGCTATTCTTCATCTTTTTCTTCTTCTTCTGCGTCGCTCTGCAGTGACTATTCCTAAACACTAGTTGGCGGTGATGCAGTGTTTGAGATTCATTGTTGGTGTTTTTGCTGTAGAAACAATATACAGCACAGTGAATTTCTTTCTTCACATATCACAGCTATTTTTTTGGAAGCTGAGGTCAGAGTGCAGGGTCAGCCATGACATAGCGCCCCCTGGAGCACAGAGGCTTAAGCTCCTTGCTCAAGGACTTAAGATTCGAGGCAGCTTGGCGATTCCAGGGCTTGAACCTCCGACCTTCTGATCAGTAGCCCAGTGCCTTTACCTCCGTCCTAATAATGCACGAATGCCACTCTATGCGTCAATGCCTTAACACATGGTGGCGTGTGCGTGTGTGTGTGTGTGTGTGTGTGTGTGTGTATGTGTGGTGATGTGACTGACCTGGTTCTCTATGCTGGTTGCTAATGCTTCAGGAATATTGACTTGGATATTGGATTGCTCATGATTTCTTTTATTTACAGATATTTCAGAAGGTGATTTCTGTGCATGGTGACTAATCTAAAACCCGAGCTCTGTAATTATCCCAGTTATGTACGAAAGATCCTGCTGTTGTGTGAGCAGATAATCGCCGTGCGTGGCTTTTAGCATCTACAATAAGATCGCTGGACCTGTCACCATACTGCACTTACGCTTTATTGTAGGAACATATATTGGGATTACCCTCTGTAGGAAAAAAAAGGAACTGCACCGAGATGACTGTAATTAACCACTTATGCTAATTGATCACAGCTGACAGTAATTATGGACTATGCTGTTTTATGTCCTCAACGAGATGACATTCTTATTTTCCATCAGATATGCTCAGAACGGCTGTTAACTCCAAAATATATTCATGACTAGAATTGGAAAAAAAAAAAAAAAAAAAAAAAAAAATATATATATATATATATATATATATATATATATATATATATATATATATAGTCAGATTTGTTGATTACGAGACGTATAAATTATTCAATTGTTAGGATTAGGAAAGTATTAGCATATATCTCTCTCTCTGGTACATTTCTGTCGTTCATCTCCATGTACAAGAAGGGCAACACCTAAGTAACGTTTGGCCTGAAAGGATTACGATCGCAGGAGGAAGCGTCTATACAATGTTAGTGTACGTTAGTTATCAAACCTTGCATTGCGTAATAATGGGAGGTGGTAGCCCAGTGGTTAAGGTGTTGGACTCTGGACCGGAAAATCATGGGTTCAAACCCCACCACCACTGAGCTGCCACTAGTGGGCCCTTGAGCAAGGCCCTTAACCATCAATTGCTCAGTTGTAAGTCGCTTTGGATAAGGGCGTCTGCCAAATGCCGTAAATGTAAATGTAATGTAAATATAAATATATATGTTTTCCGTAACTGCTTGGATTCTGAATTAGTTCTGTATCAAATAGCATCTGTAAAAAAGACAAAGGGTGTTAATGAAGCTGCCTCTCACCCCAAATGTAGACTTTTCACCCTTTTCCCCACTGTGCAGACGGTACAGATGCCTCCGAGCCCACACAAATAGACTGAAAAGTTGATTTTTCTTTCCTGTGGCTGTTACTGCGCTGAACAGCTAATCATAGAATACCAAAAAATATACTATGGACTGTCACTGTGTATGTTACACTGCCTCATCCAGTATGCAGCTTTGCATCATCCTATATATATATATATATATATATATATGAATATATACGTATGTGTGTGTGTGTTATTTTGAAAACCACTTTTCACAAAAACAAGTTTGTTAATGGATGCACTGCGCATTTGACAGCTATTATTATAAATATAAATAAATAAATATGAAATTACAAACGCACACATTCATTCCTGATGACCTTTCCTTGTGAAAAAATAACAACCTCCCTCGAAAAAAAAAAGCGTGCAAAATCCTCCATGATGCACGCATCCGGCAATCCAAATAATTCCGTGTGGAAAGTTCCGAACTAAACGCAATTCAATTGGAACATCACTTGTTTGCAGAAATAACCAAATTACAATGTCACAAATGATTCCTTATAAGTTTATCCCTAATGAGCGGACCAGTGCTGTGAGTGGAAAGGAAAAACTCTTTGAGATGGTATGACGATTCGTTTTGGGTAATGGAAGGAAACCGGAGGCCCTGAGAGGAAGCCTACAGAGTTACGCAGGCACAGCGAGTAAAACCCTATGTTAACAGTAACCTGAGATCAGGATCGAATAAGTGACCCTGACCCAGCAACAGTATATAATATATCTTAAGTGCTAAAGTATTGTTATAGCTTTATTACAATCACTTAAAGTGGTTTGGTAATTAATAAGTTATATACCAGTAAAATACATGCAAATGAAACCTCTAATTACCAGATGCCACTTTTCATGCTCATTCCTTATATTAGATTAGACGATTTCTTACTATGTCTATGACTTAGACATATGAAATACTATCCAATTGTCTAGTTAGCTAAGGATCTATCCATGCTAATGATCATTTACGTTTACAACGTTTAGCAGACGCAACAAACAAAACGTGCTTTGAAGCGTATGCTAACTCCTATTAAAAATGGCCGGACAAAACATCTCCTGATTCACATATATATTGTACTATTGTTGCTGACTGGTCAGTCACTGGTAATGTCGGTGTGAAATCAGATGTGGGATCATATGGGGATCTGCTGTGATCTAGGGCCTAAAATAGTTGGCAAAAGGACAAAGAGAAAACACTGGCACTGGGTTTAATAAATTCGCTTACCTGGAACCTTTTAATCCTATTATTTCTGATTAATACACGTTACAGTAATCCTAGTGCTTCAGTCACTCGATCGGTCTGGATTTAGGCCACAAACATACGCAGAAATAAATATCTAACTGTATTCTTTACTCCTTTTTACTGAAATAAATAAATAAATAAATAAATAATAAAAGTGAGGGATTTTTATATGTGTGCCAGCATGTCCGGAGTGGAGGGTTGGAGCCGGACTGAACGAGCACTAAGGAACACGTGAACCTGATGAGTAATCGATGAGCTCGTTTTCGTCCAGTGAGGCCAATAAAGAGGCGAGAGACATCAGCCTCGGGGAGAGAGTCACCGGGTAGGGAGCGTATCGACGAGGTCGGTGCAAGCTGACGAGCACGGCGGGAGTGCGGACGTGCCGTCGGCGAGTGAACTCAGGCGGGAATAGACGCCAGCGGCGTGCCTTCCCGTAGCGCCTCGTGAGGTCAGGAGAGAGGCAGTCCGATCTCTGGGGAAAAGACGGGAGGACGATCCCGGTCCGCGGGTGGGCATCGACAGAAGGCGGAGGGAGGCTCCCAAGCCTACTACAACCTACAACCTATTCTGAAAGAACATTTTAAAGGCATAATAGTTTCAGACATGTTTTAATGTCTGAGTGAATAAAAGGTCCATAAAGGTGGAAAGAAACTCTTGCTGAGTCGTAACTCAAGTGTAAGCTAACTAGCTAAGTAAATTGTTGCTAATGTTAGCATCGTTCACATTGCTGCTGAAACGAAACTCACAAGTATAACGTTAAACAATATCCTAAAGCACCCGAAGCTTCATAACGAAGTTATGACGTGTACATTTGTTTCATTCATCTTCTACCACTATATCCGATCTTCCCTCGGGTCACCGGGAGTCTGTGACTATCTCAGGCGTCTATGGGCATTAAGGCAGGATACACCCTGGATGGAATGCCAACCCATCGCAGGGCACACACTCACACACACACACACACACACACACACACATTCACACAATAGGGACAATTTTCCAAAGTGCCAATCAACCTACTGTGCATGTTTTTGGACCCGGGAGGAAACCGGAGAAAAACCCCCTGAGGCACGGGGAGAACATGCAAACTCCACACACACATGGCCGAGATGGGAATCGAACCCAGACTCTGGCGGTGTGAGGCGAACGTGCTAACCACTAAACCACCATTCCCCAGTGTACATTTGTTTGTTCCTTATAATTGTTTTTCCAGTGTTGAAGGTGGCAATCTCATTGAGACTGCTATAAGAAAGAAACATTAAGAGGAACCGGACTCGCATTGCCATATGGGTGGCACTGAAAGACCATTCATTACATCTATCGATAAGTTAAACTATTCAGTGAAGGCGCTTAAAGGCAGAAGCGGGTTAGGATCCTTTTGGTTTCAGGATGCTCACTTCCGGACGCATGGGGCGCACTCGTGGTTTCGTGGATCTCACTTCCCGGTTGGCGGCCATGTTGCCACCGGCATTGGATTCTTTTCTTCCGCTTCCCTCCCTCGGGGGATTGTTACGCCTTTAGGGCTTCTTCTTACGCCTTCAGAAACTTTATAACCTGTTCGAGCGCGACCATCCGAAGTAAGATGTCGGGATGAATCAGGGGGGGGGGGATCTAATGTGAAGAAAGAGACAGGAACATTGGTCACTCGGATGTGTGCATGTTTAATATGGGGAAGGACAGTAGAAGAACGAGAGAACGAAGGCTTATTAAGCATTCGTATTGTTATGTGCGGACATATAAAACAAGTCTAATATGTCGTCGAACATATCAATTCACAGTCTATTTGTCTTTATTAGGTAACTCCAGACCAAATATCACAGTGGCTTTAGAGCAGCTAGTCTTGTGACCTTGATGACATTACAGGGCCCGAGGGAGGATTGTGAGAAAATGAATGTGGGTAATCCAGAGATTAAAGCCACAGCGCTGACACTTTAGGCAGCGAGTCTGCTTTTGCCAGTCGCCTGTGTCCTACTTTCTTCCATGGATGAATAAATTGAATATCACTAACCACCACCGTAGTGTTTCCGTTTCACCTTCAGCATCCTTCCCACCTCCAGATGCTGGAGTCCTCTACCGAAAAAATCTGGTTCAATCAAATCCTGTTCATGTGGCGTGCAAGACGGCTCGGTGTGTATCTGGGGCCGGGGCCTAAAATTAAAGGAGATGCTGAATATTTTAGCGCCTGCATTACTCAGCCTGTGCCCACACTGGAAATTCACATCTGTCCCGCTTCTCGCTTTCGTCGTCTACATCCAAAGTATGGAAATGCAGTCAGGACCGTTGGTGTTGTGGCACGCGACGACTCCTAGCGCCGAAGCCGAGCCCAAATACGGAGACTGATTGCATGCTGGTGTAATTGATTCATTTTGTCTGCTAATTTCCTTTCTGGGGGATTTCAAATGCAGATAAAGAGGCGATGTGTGTGTGATGTGACCTAGATTCCTGCTTTTGTGAAAAGTGAGGAGTTTCTGTCTAGGATTAGCTTGGAATTACTAATCAGTACTAAGATCCCGATGCTGATGTCATTTTAATGCAGTAATTAAGGAAAGGTACACTTGGGTACTTGATGAGAAGATATAAAACATTGAGATAAAATAAGATTTTTATTTATTTTTTTTTTTGCTCAGATTGTCCCATAACAGCTTGGTGTATTTCTCCTATAGCGTATACATTTGTCAATGTGTGTCAGATTTGTCAAATAATAAACTTTATTTATTAAAGAAAGATTTATTGTGCATTTTAATTACTTGGGATATTTTGGATTGGAATAGAACGTATGCAAAGCAGTTTAGTGCAGGTGAGCACTTGTTTTTCCACATTGATCCACATTGTTTGGTGGAAGCACATTGTCTGGTGGATGGTGGATCCTCCTTGTCTGGTGAAAACCACATTGTCTGGTAGAACACCATTGTCTGGTAAAAACCACATCGTTTGGTTGAACCACATTGTCTGGTGAAAGCTAAATCTTCTGGTGAAAACAACATCGTTTGGTGGAACCACATTGTCTGGTGGATTAACATGGTCTGGTGGACGGTGAATCCACATTGTTTGGTGAATACCACATTGTCTGGTGGATCCACATTGTGTGGTGGAACCACATTGTCTGGTGAAAACCATATCATTTGGTGGAACCACATTTTCTGGTGGATCCACATTATCTGGTGAAAGCTACATCTTCTGATGAAAATAGCATCGCTTGGTGGAACCACATTGTCTGGTGGATTCACATGGTCTGGTGGATGGTGGATCCACATTGTTTGGTTAAACCACATTATCTGGTAGATGGTGGATCCATAAGTCTGGTGGAACTACATTGTCTGGTGAAAACCACATCATTTGGTGGAACCAAATTGTCTGGTGAAAGCTACATCTTCTGGTGAAAACAACATTGCTTGGTGGAACCACATTGTCTGGTGGATTAAAATGGTCTGGTGGATTAACATAGTCTGGTGGACGGTGGATCCACATTGTTTGGGTAAACCACATTATCTGGTAGATGGTGGATCCATAAATCTGGTGGAACCACATTGTCTGGTGAAAACCACATCATTTGGTGGAACCACATTGTCTGGTGAAAACCACATCATTTGGTGGAACCACATTGTCTGGTGAAAGCT
>JACRUU010000015.1:21698886-21711386 GCA_030449085.1 Kryptopterus vitreolus
TGAACGTGTGTGGAGTGTGTGATTACTGAACGTGTGTGTGATCGGTAATTTGGAGTGTGTGATTACTGAACGTGTGTGTGATCAGTAATTTGGAGAGTGTGTGATTACTGAACGTGTGTGTGATCAGTAATTTGGAGTGTGTGATTACTGAACGTGTGTGTGTGGTATTTGGAGTGTGTGATTACAGTGAACGTGTGAATTTAGAGTGTGTGATCAGTAATTTGGAGTGTGTGATTACTGAACGTGTGTGTGATCGGTAATTTGGACAGTAATTTAGAGTGTGTGATTACTGAACGTGTGTGTGATCAGTAATTTGGAGTGTGTGATTACTGAACGTGTGTGTGATCAGTAATTTAGAGTGTGTGATTACTGAACGTGTGTGTGATCAGTAATTTGGAGTGTGTGATTACTGAACGTGTGTGTGATGTGTGATCAGTAATTTGGAGTGTGTGATTACTGAAACGTGTGTGTGATCGGTAATCGAGTGCTTGATTTGGAGTGTGTGATTAATTTGGAGTGTGTGATTACTGAACGTGTGTGTGATTTAGAGTGTGTGATTACGGTAATTTGGAGTGTTTGATTATTACTGAACGGATGTGTGTGATCAGTAATTTGGAGTGTGTGATTACTGAATGGGTGTGTGATCAGTAATTTGGAGTGTGTGATTACTGAACGTGTGTGTGATCAGGTAATTTGGAGTGTGTGATTACTGAATGGGTGTGTGATCAGTAATTTAGAGTGTGTGATTACTGAACGTGTGTGTGATCGGTAATTTAGAGTGTGTGATTACTCAATGGGTGTGTGATCGGTAATTTAGAGTGTGTGATTACTGAATGGGTGTGTGATCATAATTGGAGTGTGTAATTACTGAACCATAATCGGATATTTGATCTAAAATTACAATTTTGATTCCTCTTATCGATTCCTGGCACCCTGCCAGGACCCTCGGCAACATCCAATCTGCCAGGACCTCATGTGGTAAAGATGGACCTGTTAGGATCCTCCGGTCTCGAAGTTCCAGATTGTGCGAGTGCACTATTGTTATTGTAATATACATTCACAGGATTTGGCAGGCTCCCTTATCCAGAGCGACTTACAAATGAGCAATTGAGGGTTAAGGGCCTTGCTCAAGGGTCCACTAGAAGCAGCTTAGTGGTGGTGGCGGTGGTGGTGTTTGAACCCATGATCTTACGGTCCAGAGTCCAACACCGTAACCACTAATCACCCTAATATGTTGCAAACGCGAAGTGTCACGACCAACATCTGTGGTTCACTGATTACAAGATGTGGTAAGACCTGCCATGTGTGATTTGAGACAGGGGGCGGAGCTAGAGCTGGCGGCGTTTTAGATGCTGAGATTTACGTCAGCAGTGATGCGTATGGATTGGAAATGCGTTTATTAAAGGGACTGTGCAGGTGGGATGGGATATATTAGAAGAAGAACGTTAAGGATGGAGACCCAGGGAAGGAAAAAAGAAAAGCAGGAGCAGGTTTATGGTCTTTCTGAGGTCACGAAAAAGATACGGGTGAATATATGATATTTATATAAAAATCGTCGGGCTAAAGCTTTACAGTATGGTTAAAACGCGATCGCGGTTTCCAGCTTGTTGCCGACTCAGCGTTTTTGATGGAACCACAAAAACCGCGACGCTTGTTTACGGCGTTTTCCTCGCGGGCATTTTTCCATCATCCACTAGGCCTTCGTTGAAAGCCTGCTTGCCAATATCGGATCTGCTTAATAGCATTCAATCATTCATGGATTCGAGCTGGCTGTCGTGGGTGAAGCCTGGTGCCACGCTGGCGCTGAATAATGCACCACCGAGAAGCTGATCCTTTATACATATGGGCCACGTTAAGGTGTAGCCTGGATAAGGCAGCGCTGTCATACGCTTATGACTCTGGCCAGGTTTATTTATTTATTTATTTATTTATTTTTGTGCCCGTCTATTTTTCTTCCCGGCTAGGACTGGCTGACGTGACGAGTCTCGATAATGACATCATGGCAGTAGAGGCGTGATTAATTCCCCAGGACGCAATCCATTATCCGTCTCTCATCCCTCTCTTCTTCTATCAGGCTCCCTCGAGCAATCCGTTACTACTTTATGTTTCTTCTACCTCACTCACACACTCTACTGACCTCTCTCACTCTCTCTCTCTCTCTCTCTCTCTCTCGTTCTCTCGCTCTCGCAGATCAGATTCACCGAAGCGAAAAACATCATATGGCCTTCATTTCCTGACAATGCGCTTCATTTCTCATGTTCGCTGTACCGCTAAAATCACAAATGAAGCCTTGAAGGGGAAACTTTACAACACGTCATTATCGTCATTGTCTATTTCCGACCGAGACTGATTCCTCTGCCACACGTTTTCACCCCCATCCCACCCCCCACAATGAATCTTTTGCACACACTGCTCTTGTATTGCACTTGATCGGAAGAACACATATGATACAAGCAGGAGCGGTCTGAGCTTAAATGCAGCGCGACTCGTGTTGCCTAAATACTCTCACATCCCCCCACTGCTGCGCTCGCTCCACTGGCTTCCTGTAGCTGCTCACATGCATCAGATTCAAAACACTGACGCTCGCCTATAAACGCTAACAATAAATAAATAAATAAATATAAATATAAAAATATTAAAAAAAAAAAAAAAAAAAAAAAAAAAATATATATATATATATATATATATATATATATATATATATATATATATATATATACCCCTTGCTGCCCCCAGCAAAACACCACCCCTGCAGCTGCCCCTTTCGCTCATGCCTTCCAGTCCCATCCGCTACTGGACTTAAGCCGATTACTTGAAAGAGTTCTTGAAAATAAAGCTATAAATTAATTTCTTATTTCTTTTATATCAAACGTTTTGCACTTTAAATTACATTCACACGACTGCATGCAGAAACGTGATGTTATGCATGAGATTGGCAGCATTTAGTATCGATGTTACCATAACAACAAGAAGTGAGTCTTCCCAGAGTGTGACATATTAGCGAGGTTTGCCTTTGTGTGTGTGTGTGTGTGTGTGTGTGTGTGTGTGCTGTTCTTCAGATGTCCTTATTAAACAGAAGGCCAAAAAGGAAATTTGCATTTTCTATCATTCTGCTTCAAAAAAGTTTTCCCACAGGCCAAGACATCAATATTCGACCATTATAGTGAATGAATTATTATTATGGGGGAACGGTGGCTTAGTGGTTAGCACGTTCGCCTCACACCGCCAGGGTCCGGGTTCGATTCCCGTCCCGGCCATGTGTGTGTGGAGTTTGCATGTTCTCCCCTGTGCCTCAGGGAGTTTTTCTCCGGGTCCGGGTTCTCCGGTTTCCTCCCGGTCCAAAAAAAAACATGCACGGTAGGTTGATTGGCACCTTGGAAAATTGTCCCTAGTGTATGAATGTGTGTGTGTGTGTGTGTGTGCCCTTGTGATGGGTTGGCATTCCATCCAGGGTGTATCCTGCCTTAATGCCCATAGACGCCTGAGATAGGCACAGGTTCCCCGTGACCCGAGAGAAGATTGGATATGGCAGTAGAAGATGAATGAATGAATTATTATTATTAATTATTATTTATTTATTTATTTTTGTCAAATAGCGTAATAGAGGGGTTGAAGTTTTGCACTTATTTTGAAGCCACAGGACCTGGATAAGTTGCAGTCATTGATTTGGCAATGAGATCCCCTGTAAAATATTCTACAGTCAGATATGAGGCCATCTGTCCGACAGCTAAAGTGTGGCAGAAACTGGAACTGGGTCATGCGACAGAAAATGATCCCAAGCAACATGAACAAATCTACAAGTGAATATCTTGAAAAGGAACTGAATCAAAGGTTTGTAGTGCGAAGCCAAAATCCACGCTCTCGACCCCTGAAAAAGGTCGTTGTACCTAGGGTTGGGGATTGAAAATAGATCGGATAATTAAGATTAAGAATCGGATACTTGTTATAAAATGTATATTTCGATTCCTCTTATCAATTCCTGGGTGATTTTTTTTTCACTTGCAATCTGCCAGGACCTTCCATGTGTCCAGTCCCATGCCACCTGCCAATTCCTTCCATGTCCCATGTGTCCAATCTGCCAGGACCTTCCATTCCATGTGTCCAATCTACCAGGACCTTCCCATGTGTCCAATCCTGCCAGGACCTTCCATGTGTCCAATCTGCCAGGACCTTCCATGTGTCCAATCTGCCAGGACCCAGGCATTCCAAATCGCCAGGACCTTCATGTGTCCAATCTGCCAGGACCTTCCATGTGTCCAATCTACCGGGCTTCCATGCCAGGACCTTCCATGTGTCCAATCTGCCAGGACCTTCAGGCCACCTTCCATGTGTCCAATCTGCCAGAACCTTCCATGTGTCCAATCTACCAGGACCTTCTATGTGTCCAATCTGCCAAGACCTTATGTGGTAACCTAAACATAAGCATTCAAAAGGGTGGCTACAATTTGTAAGACAAAGCTAAGTGTAAATATTGTAATAAACTAATATTGCAAGGTGAGGTGTCATGACCAACAACACAATACACACTATACAACACAATACAGACTATACAAAAAAATCCAGTCTACACAACAAAATACAGATTATACAAGACAACATAGACTGCACAACACAATACAGACTATACCAGACAATACATACTATACAAAACAATGCATACTGTACAACACAATACAGACTGTACAACACAATACAGACTGTACAACACCATACAGACTATACAACACAATACATACTGTACAAGACAATACATACTATACAACACAATGCATACTGTACAACACAATACAGACTATACAACACCATACAGACTATACAACACAATACACACTGTACACACACAATACTGTACAAGACAATACAACTACAACACAATACAGACTATACCAGACAATACATACTATACAAAACAATGCATACTGTACAACACAATACAGACTATACAACACAATACAGACTATACAACACAATACAGACTATACAACACAATACAAGTACAACACAATACAGACAAATATACAACACAACACACTATACAACACAACACACTGTACAAACACAATACAACACAATACAGACTATACAACACAATACAACTAGACAATACATACATGACTACAACACAATACAGACACAATATACAAGACTACAACACACAATACAGACTATACAACACAATACACACAACACAACACAAACTATACAACACAACACAGACTAATACAGACTGTACAATACACATACAGACACAATACAGACTATACAACACAATACAGACTATACAACACAATACATACTGTACAACACAATACAGACTACACAACACAATACAGACTATACAAGACAATACAGACTACACAACACAATACAGACTATACAACACAATACAGACTATACAACACAATACAACACAAAACAGAATACAATACACTATACAACACAATACAAAACAACACAGACTATACAACACAATACAGACAACACAATATACAACACAATACAGACTATACAACACAATAACGACTATACAAGACAACACAGACTATAGAACACAATACAAACTATACAACACAATACAGACTATACAACACAACACAGACTATACAACACAATACAAACTATACAAGACAACACAGACTAAACAACACAATACAGACTATACAAGACAACATAGACTATACAACACAATACAAACTATACAAGACAACAAAGACTATAAAACAGAATACAGACTATACAACACAATCCAGACTATACAACACAATACCGGCTACACAACACAATACAGGCTACACAACACAACATGGCAACATGGATTTATATGCAGGTTATTGCTGCTAAAGGTGCTTCTACACGCTATTGAATCGCTGAATTTACAGTTTGACTTTTAAAGCGAAATTATTTCCGAATGAGCCACTTGGTCAGAAGGTCACAAGTATCTTGTTAAGGAGCGTTCTTCCTCGCTTTAAGTAAGATCTGAAAGTCAGTACTGAATATCATCTGATTGCATGCATTCAGGGGCCGAGCGTGCAATAAGGAGATGGGATCAGAAACGTACGGCACTAATCGAATTGTGCTGTAACGCCGTGGCTTTTTGGCTGCTTTGGTCCTGCAGTGCTGCAACAGGGAAACTAGTGTGTCCCGGTTCACAAATCTATTAGCAGATAAAGCAAAGCCGTTTAAGGTTTACTTATCTCTGTCTGCTCTAGGCAGTGCAGGATCCTGGTGCTTTGCTCATCTGGTCTCCTGGTGTTTTCCCTCTGTTATGTGTGGCGTAAAGCGATTGGAATCCCACTGGGTGTAGGTTTCAGTCGGGAGACGAATCTGCATTGGGAATTGTATATATTCATTTATTCATTCATCTTCTACCGCCATATCCGATCTTCCCTCGGGTCACGGGGAGTCTGTGACTATCTCAGGCGTCTATGGGCATGAAGGCAGGATACACCCTGGAAGGAAAGCCAACCCATCATAGGGCACACATACTCACACACACATTCATACACTAGGGACAATTTTCCAAGGTGCCAATCAACCTACCGTGCATGTTTTTGGACTGGGAGGAAACCGGAGAACCCGGAGAAAACCCCCTGAGGCACGGGGAGAACGTGCAAACTCCACACACACGTGGCGAGACGGGAATCGAACCCGGATCCTGGTGGTGTGAGGCGAACGTCCTAACCACTAAACCACCGTGCCCCTGGAATTGTATATATATATATATATATATTTATACAATTTTTCGAAAATTTACCCGAAGCCAGAGAAAGATTATAATAGTGATGCTTTTGCACACGTCACTAATAATAAATATATGAAAAAAAAAAAAAAAAATATATATATATATATATATATATATATATATATATTAAATACATGTTAGAGGGGGCACGGCACGGTGGCTTAGTGGTTAGCATGTTCGCCTCACACCGCCAGGGTCCGGGTTCGATTCCCGCCGAGGCCATGTGTGTGTGGAGTTTGCATGTTCTCCCCGTGCCTCAGGGGTTTTTTTTCTCCGGGTTCTCCGGTTTCTTTCCTGGTCCAAAAACATGCACGGTAGGTTGATTGGCACCTTCGAAAATTGTCCCTAGTGTATGAATGTGTGTGTGTGTGTGTGTGTGTGTGTACCCTGCGATGGGTTGGCATTCGTTCCAGGGTGTATCCTGCCTTAATGCCCATAGACACCTGAGAGGCACAGACTCCCCGTGACCCGAGGGAAGATCGGATATAGCGCTAGAAGATGAATGAATGAATGAATGAATAATACATGTTAGAAAACGGTGAACAAACAACAGAGCGTCTCTGCGACATTCTGGGATGATCAGGAAAATGCACTAGAGTTTCCTGTGGTCACTAAAGACATCATAGGGTTTTTACTCTCTATTGAGGGCGGGTGTGCCTTTTTGTTCTGATCATGGATGTCGGAGGGATATGGCTCCTTGTAATCGTTGGCAGCAGGGCCTTTTTCCTTCGCTCTTAATCATCCCTTTGAAGTTGCCTCTTCGACTCGCCATCCGGCTTTTATGTACCTGCCAGTGTGAGATATCGCCGGAGCAAAGAGGCCTTATGTAAACAACGTGCATACGTGTGCCTGCACATAGCTGTCCTAAATGTTTTGCTTCGCATTACACTCTCTCTCTCTCTCTCTCTCTCTCACGGCCTCCGTTTTATCGAGATCTTTCCTGAACGCTGATAATTGAAATAAAGGCAATAATTAATACGTCCGTAGCTCCGGAGGAGCCCATAAAAGCCTTCTGGTTACGGGGCGCTGGTAAACGGATCCACTCGGCTCAGCGTGACTCAGACGGAGAGCTGCAGGGCCACGGCACTGCGCCGTTTCATGTTTTGCATCTTTCAGTGATTTATCGGGTAATTAGCAATCCGTCGAGGGATGCAGCAGGTGCGTCGGAATCAACCGAACAAACGGGGCAAAATGTGTCTCCGTTTGGACCTGTGGAGGAAATGATGCAGTCGGAGATTATTACCGCAGTGAGACTTATTGGCTTTATGCTGAAAGTTAAATATCCACGGGACACACGTCGTCCTGAGAGAGGGGTCGACTCGAGCAGGCTTTAACGCCATATAGAGTTAAGTTCATTACAATATTATTCATTCATTCATTCCTTCATTCATCTTCTACCGCTTTATCCGATCTTCCCTCGGGTCACGGGGAGTCTGTGTCTATCTCAGGCGTCTATGGGCATTAAGGCAGGATACACCCTGGATGGAATGCCAACCCATTGCAGGACACACACACACATTCACACACACATTCATACACTAGGGACAATTTTCCAAGGTGCCAATCAACCTACCGTGCATGTTTTTGGACCGGGAGGAAACCGGAGAACCCGGAGAAAAAACCCCTGAGGTACGGGGAGAAAATGCAAACTCCACACACACATGGCCGAGACAGGAATCGAACCCGGACCCTGGCGGTGTGAGGCGAACATGCTAACCATTAAACCAGCGTGCCCCATTATATATATCTATATATATTACTATTATTATTATTTTTTTGTCTCACATATTTACTCTACATCCCAGAGTTTCCTACCATAGAAACATAAATACACACAAACAAACACACACACACACACACACACACACACACATATGCTGAAATATATATATATATATATATATATATATATATATATATATGTATATATACACACAGACACACACACATACAAACATACATATACATACACACCATACACACACACACACACACACACACACACACACACACACACACACACACACACACACCACATCCCACATCCCTTCCCTTCACCAAACATGGCCATTGAACTCTGCACCCGTCACCAGTCTTTCATTCCTAGGTACAATCTCCACCACTCCATCTAACTCTCTCCACAATCGTTCCTTTCCTTCACCTACTTGTGGAGCATAATACTTGTGATACTTATCATCAACTTCATCTTTCAAGATGCATTTAAACTTCACATTCATCACGCTATCAGACACTCTCTTCACCTCCACTACACTCTTCCTGCAGGATTACCCCTACACCAGTTCTCTTCCCAGGTCCCTGCATTTCCAGGTCACATTATATATACATGAACAGTCACATGATCATTCTATATGTGTGGACTGAAGATAAGACGGAGTTGTTTATTAAACCAATTAAAGTATTAATTAATTCATTTATTTATTTATTAAACAAATTAAATTAAAAAAACGGCTAATGGGTGGGCTGCGATATAAGTAAGCCTGGCCGATATCTGTCGCCATTTTTCCGAATGACTTTGAGAAAAGGACAAGTTTTAGACCTCGAGAGGACGAGTTTTAGTCGCATGGTATGGTTCCCTTATCGTCATTTCGCATTTATCGACATGAAGAAAATATCGCCAAATTTTCACACAAATTTATAATGGAAACGCACCTCGTCACTCTCTCCCTATGCGAGTCGTAGTACCGACACTAGTGTCCCCTCTCATACATTCCCAAGTCTCTATAGACGTCTTCCACATTCTCCTTCCCCTCCTTTTTCCAACAGGAGCCCAATTTCCACTGGTACCCTTTTGGCTAACGATACCTGTGGCGGTCGTTGTTAACCCGGGGCTTAATCCCGAGGACGGTGTAGCTCAGTGGTCTTAGGCACTGGGATACTGTTCGGAAGGCCGGGGTTCAAGCGCCAGTATTGACAAAGCGCTCTCGGGATGCGCTTTCTAACGCAACCCTTCCCATTTATCCCGGCTTGAGACCGGCACTGGCTTGTGCAACCCTGGGTTTTGGTTTTTATTTAAATTAAAAACGAATAAATACCCCCCCCCTTCCCAATCTCAGGAAAAGGGGTGTAGCTCAGTGGTTTAAGGCGCTGGGTTGGGGGTTCGGGCCCCGGTATGGCCAAGCTGCCACCCTTGAACAAGGCCCTTAACCCTCTATATTCTCCAGGGTGCAGTCCATTATGGGTGACCCTGAGCTCTTCCAAACAAGCTGGGATAAAGAAAGAAAGAATTTCCCTGTGCTGTAATGTATATGTGACAAAGAAAGACTATTCTATTCTATCACTGCCTAAGCGTGTGACGTGTTCAGTCGGGCGAGTTAATCAGGGAGCAGGTGCGAGCTCGATCATTCCGGTGCTCACCATTTGTTTGGTTTCATCGTCGCTTTATGAAATTAAATTACATTTTTATTCCATGTGTGTCTGGGACTGGTTGGCGGGGACGGGGTCAATTTTATTTAGTTTCGTCTAATAAGAAGAAAATGATGTCAGTTTCCAATTACTGGGGTCGTTTTAGTGCATTTGAGTCCCGACCAAACGCCCCGACGCTTCATCAAGCATACTGTTACAGAGAATTCAATCAATTCGGGTTGATTTGGAGGACGTCGAAATGAAAGGAAGCTTCCTTTGACCTGCAGGATTTCCAGTGATTGCCTGAAACAAGTGTTAACTATCACGTTTTATGGTGCCCTAATTGTAATAAGTGCCTTTTTTTTTTACATATGAAACACTATTGAGCCAAATAAAAGTATCCTCTTGGACATTTAACTAAACCCTAACCCTGGATATACTCGAACCCTAGGTTTCCCAGGTGTCCACTTGATAACTATGGATCTAGGACACCTCACATGTCCACTCTCCTTTTTGCTATGTATTTTAACATTGCATACACTGGTGTTCAAAATGGAACAAAACATCCCAAATACATCCCAGCAGCTAATTCCATGTTCTTGCACTTCTCCTTATTGGGACATTTCTCTTAACGTTCTCTCGGCCTCCTCCACTGTCGCTCTTGTTCTCTCTCTGAAAAGACCGGTGTGTTGTTGTTTTTTTTTTCCCCGCACCAGTTTAAGAGCTAACTCTTTATGTAATCAGGTGTGGGAGTTGTGCTTCTGGGTTTGAGAGCATACTTTGCTAGACAAAGTGTAGCGTCTCAGTCAGAACAAAGACGTCGTCGACAACAATGACGCGCACACAATGGAAGAGTTTTTGGTTGATTTTTAGATATTTGTTCGACCATTTTCCTTGCTGTTTGCATTAGCAGTGACACCTTCGGTTTGGTCTTGCGTTTTAAAAGGATAGGGGTGAGACATTCTCTAAACCGTAGCTTCTCAGACAACGTCTACACTAATCTGAATACATATGAATGCAGCATTTTTACAGCTTTTACTTCATTCATTCATTCATACATCTTCTACCGCTTTATCCGATCTTCCCTCGGGTCACGGGGAGTCTGTGCCTATCTCAGGTGTCTATGGGCATCAAGGCAGGATACACCCTGGATGGAATGCCGAACCCATCGCAGGGCACACACACACACATGTTCACACACTAGGGACAATTTTCCAGGGTGCCAATCAACCTACCGTGCATGTTTTTGGACCGGGAGGAAACCGGAGAACCCGGAGAAAAACCCCCTGAGGCACGGGGAGAACATGCAAACTCCACACACACATGGCCGAGACGGAAATCGAACCCGGACCCTGGCGGTGTGAAACGTACGAACGTGCTAACCACTAAGCCACCGTGCCCCTTGTTCTTTTTCTTCTAGTGGAACCGATGGAACTTGGAAAAACCATATTCCGATGATTATATCGGTGGGACTTGCGGAGGCTTTACAAGATCACGGTACAGTTCTTCTCCAGAGCGCTCTACAAAGCATTCGCGTGCAAGTGGTACGGTCTAGTCTATTGTTTTATTGTTTGTTGTCACGGTGATTTCCGTGATACTTTGTGATCCTTCCCTTTGAAAATAAGGGAAATAGCAAAATGAGAAGCATTTGTGCTTCCGGTCCCTCGGAGCATACCGGCAGTTTGTCTCTGGCTGTTCTCTGGTGCTTGAAAGACAGGGTGTTGTTTTTTTTTTTTTTCCTTCCTGATTTCGGTTTACCGTTTCTAATGCGTCGTGATTGACCGGGCCCGGCACAACAGAGGAGCTGAATCGATTGGGAGATCTAACATTTCTAACATCCTTTTGAAAGCTGCTTAATCTATAATGTCAGCTGAGAGGATAATACATCAATAATACATCAAAACGCCTGAGCATCACCGTGGCCTTCTTCTCTAAAAACAAACCTGCCTCCGCATTCATGAAGCTCATGCATCCTAGCAGTCGATAATACAAGGGATTACACGGATGATGACCTTTGATTAAGTACAATTAAAATGCATAATTGTAGCGTTGTGGGTGCAGGTGCGGGGATGGATGTTATACCCTGAACGTCTTTTATCTTTTAACCCTTGTCTTGTTTCTAATGAGATTCATCTTTGTCTTTCAATGTTTGTACTTTACCTTCTCCGCATTTCAGTGGAAGATGCTAATTTATCCAATTTATGATTGTGGGAAGTGTTGGCACGGACATTGCCATGGTGCCATTTGACTAGCCCAGCCTTTATTTGTCACATGTACATTACAGCACAGGGGCACGGTGGCATAGTGGTTAGCATGTTCGCCTAACACCTCCAGGGTCGGGGGTTCGATTCCCGTCTCGGCCATGTGGGTGTGGAGTTTGCATGTTCTCCCTGTG
>JACRUU010000015.1:21716386-21741386 GCA_030449085.1 Kryptopterus vitreolus
TATGTAGCTAGACCTCATAAACTATTGGACCGGAAGGGCCGTATGACTTATGGAGAGTGGGGTGGGGTGGGGGGGGGGAGGTCACCCCCCCGAGGAATCAGCTTCTTCGCTGTACTAGAAGAAAGTATTATCATTGACACTTCTGGAGAGTATGTA
Source organism: Kryptopterus vitreolus (assembly GCA_030449085.1). Taxonomy (NCBI): domain Eukaryota; kingdom Metazoa; phylum Chordata; class Actinopteri; order Siluriformes; family Siluridae; genus Kryptopterus; species Kryptopterus vitreolus. The sequence goes on from JACRUU010000015.1 coordinate 21,716,543, forward strand.
CAGAGACTAAAAATATAGCAAAGATACATAGCGAAGATATATAGCGAAGATATATAGCGAAGATATATAGCGAAGAAACATAGCGAAGATATATAGCGAAGATATATAGCAAAGATATATAGCGAAGATATATAGCGAAGATATATAGCGAAGAAACATAGCGAAGATATATAGCGAAGCGCAAGAGAGGGACCAAGCACCCCTCCTCCGCCAACGACCCGAGACACCGCATGCACAAGACCACCCCTGTCGACAATCTGGAACCTGACACTAGTCAACAATCTGGGACCCGACAACCCCCCTTCCCCCACACCTAAACATCTCAATACATACCAAGACACGAACATGGTATATCCGCGTATAATCGCGCCAGGGGGCGGGGCATGACAGGTGAAACTAATTGAGACTAATTGAGACATTGCCATAGCAGGTGTGTTCTGGGGTCACAGCCGAGCTTAGGAATGTCCATAGCGAAGTATTTTATCCCCGTTCTCACAACTGAGCACACATGTTGGGGGTTATTACGCCTTGTTAATAGGCCCAAAAGTGGTAGCCTGGTATAACCAGGTAGAACTCAGTCCCCCCCCCCCCCCCCCCCCCAAGAGCCAAAGTACATCGCCCTCAGCACTAGGCTACCACCTCCCTCATGTCGTTCGTTTTGAATTCTTCTGTTCAGACAGACAGTAAATCATGAATTTATACTACGTCTGCCATGTTCATTTCTACTCCATGTGACTCTCAGGATACGTCTCGGGCTTGCAATATTCTCAGTAGTTATATGTCATATATCCATTACAGCAGGGTGAATTTGTTTCTTCGCATATCAAAGCATGTTTTTGGGAGCTGGCTTCAGCCAGGATACAGCGCCCCCTGGAGCTCAGAAGCCATGTTCAAGGACCCAAGAGTGGTGGCTTGGCGATACCGGAACTCGAACCCCCGACCTTCTGATGAGTAAACCAGCGCCTTAAACCACTCAGCTGCACCCTCTCCCCAAATTTGCTTTGGAAGCTGGAGTCAGAGTGCAGGGTCCTCCATGATACGGCGCCCCCTGGAGCACAGATACGGACGGCGCGTTGATACCGGGACTCCAACCCCCGACCTTCCGTATTACTCACTGATCTACACCCCCCGTCCCCCTCCCTATAATCACTAAAGGAACAGTTTAACGAGGCGAAATCAATCCACTTATAAAATATCGTTCACCAATTATCGGTCACTTTTTAAAACGAGTAGAACAATTTGATGCACACTATTTTAAATCAATGCATCACATCGTTATGTCGTCGCAGCGACGTGAATCAGGGGATCCCTAATGTACATTCCTACACGCAAGTAGCTTGTCTATTACTGCGCGAGATGACGGCTTGATCTTCACCTCGATGGACAGGAAGAGAAAAGGATGATAAGACGAGAGAACGGACGGAGATCTCAATGGACGACTTGTTTGTCTTTGACGAGCCGAGCCGAGGTCAGACGAATCAATCGCTGTGCAAATCGGCATTATCGGTCTGTCAGGGTCTGGATCGTGGTCTGGATCAGGGTCTGGATAAAGGTCTGGATCGGGGTCTGTATCAGGGTCTGGATCGGGGTCTGTATCAGGGTTTGTATCAGGGTCTGGATCAGGGTCTCGATCGGGGTCTCGATCGGGGTCTGTATCAGGGTCTGTATCAGGGTCTGGATCAGGGTCTGGATCGGGGTCAGGATCAAGGTCTGGATCGGGGTCAGGATCAGGGTCTGGATCAAGGTCTGCATCAGGGTCTGGATCAGAGTCTGGATCATGGTCTGGATCAGGGTCTGGATCAAGGTCTGGATTGGGGTCTGGATCAGGGTCTGGATCAAGGTCTGTATCACGGTCTGGATCACTGTCTGGATCAGGGTCTGGATCGGGGTCTGGATCGGGGTCTGTCTCTTTCCTCTGTGTTTTTTCCTTTTCATTTGTTTTACATAATAAAGGAGGAAGGAGACAACTTGGAACGTCGACGGAGGAAAAGAGAAGCAGACTTGTCTGTGCAGCAGCGATAAGAGAAGCCATGATGTTTAATCACTAAGCCTAGTGATTCAGTCGAAGGGAAGAACAGATGGATCACAGTGGGAATGGCAGCACTGGTGTAAAGGGCTTTCACGCTCTGGAAATGCCAAAAAGCACAGACTCGAGCTCGCCCGTTCTTTAGATACGAGCTTTTCCGAACTGATCTTTAAATCAATTAGAAAGATGCTTGGGAAAAGGTGAGCAAAACCTATAACCAGTGTTGACGGGTTTCCAATACGACACCCGGTGTTTAGACGTGTTAAAGAGTGATAAAACGCATTTTTTTTGGGGGGGGGGGTGGGGTTGATCACATGACGTCGTTTTCTCTTCGGGTTTCACTTTGGTTCGTCTACAGACAATGAATGAATGGCGAAATAATAGAAAATCATACCCGTCGTTCATAACCCATTGTGGTGGATTGATGGATGACCTTTTTTTCCCATCATAAAATAAAGCGAATTAAAGCAGCCTTAATTTAATGTTAGAGTAAAATGAATGGAAAGAAATGAAAGGAACAGCAGACGGAGAAATACATGTAAAAATCATGCAAATCGATGCATTCGGCGTGAGCTGCGTGGTGGAATCGAATAATAAACAACGTGCTGATGACCAGATAGCGGATAAGATAGTAAGTTTTTTGATAAGTAAATGTTTTTATTTATTTATAATAAGAAATAAGGATTGGATTTTGTATAGAACTGCTTCTTGTTACTTCTTGTTTGTACACAAATACTACAATTATTTTATGGCTATAAAGTTCCCATTATTATTTTTGAAATTATTATTTATGAATGAAAGATGGTATGAAGGAAGTTAGGATGGATGAAAGAAGAAAGGAATGATGGACAGCTAGATGGAAGGAGGGAAGGAAGGAAGGAAGGAAATATAATATGAATTACAGATGTTATGAAGGAAGGAAGGGAGGATGGATGAATGAAGAAAGGAAGGATAGATAGCTAGATGGTGGGAAGGAAATATAGTATGAAGGAAGGAAAGAATGAAAGTTGGTTTGAAGGAACGGAGGCTGGATGAAAGAATAAAGGAAAGATGGCAGGAAGGATGAAAGGAAAGAAGGAATGAAAGATGGCTTGAAGGCAGGGAGGATGGATGAATGAAGAAAGGAACAATGGATAGCTAGATGGTAGGAAGGAAATAAATATAGTATGAAGGAGGAAAAGAATGAAAGATGTAGGAAGGAAGGAATGATGGATGAAAGAAGAAAGGAAGGATGGACGGCTAGATGGTTGGAGGGAAGGAAGAAAGAAAATATAGTATGAAGGAAGGAGAGTTACATATGTTATGAAAGAAGGGAGGCTGGATGAATGAAGAAAGGAAGGATGGATGGCTAGATGGTGGGAAGGAAGGAAATATAGTAAGAAGGAAGGAAAGAATGAAAGATGGTATGAAAGAATGGAGGATGGACGGCTAGATGGTAGGCGGGAAGGAAGGAAAGAATGAAAGATGGTATTAAGGAAGGTAAAAATTACAGTTGTTATGAAGGAAGGGAGGATGGATGATTGGATGGATGGATGGATGAAGAAAGGAAGGATGCATGGCTAGATGGTGGGAAAGAAGGAAATATAGTATGGAAGGAAGGAAAGAATTACAGACATTATGAAGGATGGATGGATGGATGGATGGATGAAGAAAGGAAGGATGCATGGCTAGATGGTGGGAAAGAAGGAAATATAGTATGGAAGGAAGGAAAGAATTACAGACATTATGAAGGAAGGGAGGATGGATGGATGGATGGATGGATGGATGGATGGATGAATGAAGAAAGGAAGGATGAATGGCTAGATGGTGGGAAGGGAGGAAATATAGCATGGAAGGAAGGAAAGAATGAAAGATGTTATGAAGGAAGGGGGATGGCTGGATGGATGAAAGATGAAAGGAAGGATGGATGGCTAGACGGTAGGAGGGAAGGAAGGAAAGAATGAAAGGTGGTATGAAGGAAGTGAGGTTGGATGAATGAGGAAAGGAAGGAAGGAAGCAAATAGAGTATGAAGGAAGCAAAGAATGAAATATGTTATGAAGGAAGGGAGGAAGGATGGATGGATGAATGAAGAAAGGAAGGATGGATGGATGGCTAGATGGTGGGAAGGAAGGGAGGAAATATAGGAAGTATGGAAGGAAGGAAAGCATTACAGATGTGATGAAGGAACATTCGAAATAGCACACAGAAAACACCAAAGTACAAACATTCTCATAAACGAGTATAATATAAATAAAGTCTGTAAAGTCAAATCAAATAAATATAAATATAAATAAAACATAAGTATATATATATATAAATAAACGAGTGTATGTATCTGATCCTAATGCACTACATTGTCACACATCGGGGAGTATAATGCGTTACAACACAAAGTGGGTCGTCTGCTCACCCTACTTGTACCCGTTCCAAAACACTCCAGCTGCTTAGTCACTGGTTATAATTCAGGTCACTATTCCATTGCATGACATACACACTCCTATGGCTTATAACGCAGTAATGAACCAGCGGCCATGCTGCGTTCGGTAATCACACCTGCGAGATGCCGAACCTCTCCCCCGAGAATTCTCCCAACCCGCAATTCATCTTCCTCTGCCTCGAGGCACGTGCAAACTCGGTCACAGGGCATGCGAGTTCCTGTGGAAATGCAGGTTACGCCGCGCGGGAAGCATATTTCATGTAAATAAATAGAATAAATATTCTAGGCATTCTTCCCTTTCACAGTTAGAACAACAGGTATGAGAGAGAGAGAGAGAGAGAGAGAGAGGGAAAGGAAAGATTTATCTTCTGTGGATTTGAGTGTTTTCTCGCTGGGCCTCGCGCTTTATGATGTGCTTATGATTCTTCCCAAAGTGTTCAGGGACAAACATTTATTTATCTTCAAATATTTGTTTGTTTGTTTTTTATGCACGTTTTAATGCACGAGGTTTGAACGGGATGTATGTTGTATACAGTGTTGGGGAGTTACATGTTCATTCATTCATTCATTCATTCATTTTCTACCGCTTTATCCGATCTTCCCTCGGGTCACGGGGAGTCTGTGTCTATCTCAGGCGTCTATGGGCATTAAGGCAGGATACACCCTGGATGGAATGCCAACCCATCGCAGGACACACACTCACTCACAATCACACACACATTCATACACTAGGGACAATTTTCCAATTTTTCAATTTTCCAAGGTGCCAATCAACCTACCGTGCATGCTTTTTGGACCGGGGGAGGAAACCGGAGAACCCGGAGAAAAACCCCCTGAGGCACGGGGAGAACATGCACAAACTCCACACACCTCACACCGCCAGGGTCTGGGTTAGATTCCTATCTCGGCCATATGTGAGTGTGGAGTTTGCATGTTCTCCCAGTGCCTCAGGGGGTTTTTTTTCTCCGGGTTCTCCGGTTTCCTCCCCCCGGTCCAAAAAAACATGCACGGTAGGTTGATGTGTGAATTTGTGTGTGAATGTGTGTGAATGTTTGTGTGTGTGTGTGTGTTCCCTGCAATGGGTTGGCATTCCATCCAGGGTGTATTGGATATAGCGGTAGAGAAAATGAATGAATGAATGAATGAATGAATAAAATAAACGTTACAGTAATTCGTTACAGTTACTGAGGAAAAATACTGAGGAAAAAACTCATTAAATAATGGAAATGTTAAAGATTACCAATAAAAATATCATTCGCTTGCGTTACGTGATTTTCATGTGAACGATGACAAACTCGCTGCAGTTTCATTTCGAAAATTAGAACCTGTTTTATTGTTTTTTCAAGGGTTTGATGCATTTGTTTTACCTTTAATGTTAAATTAAAGCGCCACCTAGTGGACAAATAAAAGTAATAAAAATGTAATCAGTTATTTTACTTTTGTCATTGAATAGGGTCATTTGTAATCTGCAATCTACATATATTCATATATATATATATATATATATATATATATATATATATATATATATATATATATATATATATATTCATCTTCTATTGCTTTATCCGATCTAACCTCGGGTCACAGGGAGCGTGTGCCTATCTCAGGTGTCTATGGGCATTAATGCAGGATACACCCTGGATGGAATGCCAACCCATCGCAGGGCACACACACACACACACACACTCACATTCACACATTAGGGACAATTTTCCAAGGTGCCAATCAACCTACCGTGCATGTTTTTGGACCGGGAAAGGAAACCGGAGAACCCGGAGAAAAAAAACCCTGAAGGCACGGGGAGAACATGCAAACTCCACACACACATGGCCGAGACGGGAATCGAACCCGGACCCTGGCGGTATGAGGCGAACATGCTAACCACTAAACCACCGTGCCCCCTTATAATATATTACATTTCCAAACTAACCTATCCTATAGTGTTTGTCTTTAGTGAATCGTTCTTCTCTGCATAGTAAAATATTAAGTACACATTGCCATTAATCTCAGTGGATTCATCAACTGTTAAACATTTCTTCTTATAGGTGTTCCGGCTGAAAGATCTGTTTTTGTTTCATTTTTTTTCAGTTCATGTCTTTCCTTCTATCTGCAAAGGGCTTGTTATGTTTCCTATAATCCTCTGTATTCTCAGTGAACACTCATAGGCTCGTTATTAGGCTGTGAGAACCCGTATAGATCGCACTGGGCTTTGACTTTTTTTTTGTACCCTTATTTCGGCCCGATGAGGGTAAATATCTTCAAAGTGTCTTCATTTAGTTTCATAACGTCAGTTAATGTTTCCACTTTTGTCCGACTCGGAGCGAATGAGACACGCCGGTCTCGATGAAGGAGGAATAAATGCGTATTTTTCCAACCGTTTACCTCGGAAAAAAAAAAAATATATATATATATATATATTTATTCATCTTCTACCGCTTTATCCGATCTTCCCTCGGGACACGGGGACCCTGTGCCTATCTCAGGTGTCTATTTGGCATTAAGGCAGGATACACCCTGGATGGAATGCCAACCCATCACAGGAGACACACACACACACACACACACACACACACAAACACACACACACATTTCATACACTAGGGACAATTTTCCAAGGTGCCAAACAACCTACCGTGCATGTTTTTGGACCGGGAGGAAACCGGAGAACCCGGAGAAAAAAACAAAAAACCCCTGAGGCACGGGGAGAACATGCAAACTCCACACACACACATGGCCGAGACGGGAATCGAACCCGGATCCTGGAGGTGTGAGGTGATGCACACAGTAAGCCACTAGTAAAATCCATTTCCTCCATAAATTCTATCATTCCTGCCTGTCATTTGTTTCAGGCAAAGAACTTGAAAATATTATTATTATTATTATTATTATTATTATTATTATTATTGTATGTTATGGATTTGTGCATGTGCATATACATACATATTCACCATATTTAAATATATACACATACATACCATATTTTACAATTGAAACAACCACTAAAAAAGTAACAATTGCAAATTGCAAAAAGTAACAAAAAGTGCAATTAATTGTGATTAAATGTTTTAATCAATTGCATAATTGTATAGTTGTACACATATATGTGTACATCATTGTGTAATGAGGTAAAATCTGTTTTCATTCATTCATTCATCTTCTACCGCTTTATCCGATCTTCCCTCGGGTCACGGGGAGCCTGTGCCTATCTCAGGCGTCTATGGGCATTAAGGCAGGATACACCCTGGATGGAATGCCAACCCATCACAAGGGCAGGGCACACACACACACACACACACACACACACACATTCATATACACTAGGGACAATTTTCCAAGGTGCCAATCAACCTACAGTGCATGTTTTTGGACCGGGGGAGGAAACCGGAGAACCCGGAGAAAAAACCCCCTGAGGCACGGGGAGAACATGCAAACTCCACACACACACACATGGCCGAGACGGGAATCGAACCCAGACCCTGGCGGTGTGAGGCGAACGTGCTAACCACTAAGCCACCGTGCCCCCTAAAATCTGTTTTAAGAAAAATAATAAAAACTTTTGTAATGTGATTTAGAGGTAAAGACGGGTAGGTAAAATATTGGATTTTTAAAAAATCAAACTAATAATAATAAAAAAAAGAATAATAATAACAATAACAAAACCAACAACAGTAAGAATAATAACAATAATAATAATAATAATAATAACAATAATAATAATAATAATAATAATAATCAATAATAATAGGAGCATGGTGGTTTAGCGGTTAGCACGTTCGCCTCACACCGCCAGGGTCCGGGTTCGATTCCCGTCTCGGCCATGTGTGTGTGGAGTTTGCATGTTCTGCCCGTGCCTCAGGGGGTTTTTCTCCGGGTTCTCCGGTTTCCTCCCGGTCCAAAAACATGCACGGTAGGTTGATTGGCACCTTGGAAAATTGTCCCTAGTGTATGAATGTGTGTGTGTGAGTGTGTGTGTGCCTGTGTGTGCCTTGCGATGGGTTGGCATTCCATCCAGGGTGTATCCTGCCTTGATGCCCATCGACTCCTGAGATAGGCATAGGCTCACCGTGACCTGAGGGAAGATCGGATTTAGAGGTAGAAGATGAATGAATGAATGAATGAATAATAATAATAATAATAATAATAATAATAACAGATCACAGTTACCCCAAAGGTCTATAAAGTTTCTATGTACTCTCTCCACGGTGACGCCGTTCGCTCACGGACGCCTGTGAGCTTGTGCGTGTGGAAGAGAACACTGAGTGCTTTCCTCAGGCGTCGCCCTGCCGTGCGCTCCCGCATAAGCAGCTGTGGTTGGCTGGATCTCCGTACGTCGGAGAAAGCAAGTTAGCCTACTTACTACGTACTCCCGCATTATTAGCTGCCAAATGATCAGAGCGATTATTTCTCGCTGAGGCCAAATTAGAGATAATAATAAACGAAAAAAATAGGAACACAGTTATTAATAGTATATGAAAATGAAAGAAACCAGCGGCAACAGAGACATGGACGAGGCGGAATACCAGATGGACGGTAAATGTATAGATGACAGATTTAATGAGATTAAAAAAATAAATAAATAAAATACACTAAGAGACACTTAAGTATGTAATTACGCCTTTGTAGCAGCATTGGCTTTTCATGGCGAAGAGTGTTTCCTAGAAACCATTTCCTACTTTTAATGGTATAAGCCTTGGGCTTTTGTGTACTGTACATTACCACTGGGTAATTTCCTGCCCCTTAACTCCATCTAATTGGAAATTCCTTTTCGAGACGAAATGTCTATGTAGAAAAAAAAAAAGACAAAATGCAGCATCTGGAACAAATGTATGATGAGTGTATAGAGAGTGAGAGTGCGAGAAAGGAGGAGGGAGGGGTGTATAAACATATGAGCGCCTGTCACAATGTTGTAAATGAACAAGTATCAGGATGAAATGTTAGACCCGACTAAACAATCTTGCTGTGAGCTGTAAAGTTCCAAAATGGCAAAGCGGAGTCGGGACCACGCAGGCCCCCGGGAACGAGTCGGCTGAGCCGGATTGAATATCTTATGCTGTCACATGCCGTCAGTCAGCGACGAGGTGCCGCAGGAAGCGACGTGAATGATGAAGGGTGGCACAAAAGACGAAAGGCCAACTTTGTTACAGGGCAGCTTTTTTTTTGGTTTGTTTATTCATTTTATATTCATTCATTCATTCATTCATCTTCTACCACTATATCCGATATTCCCTCGGGTCACGGGGAGTCTGTGTCTATCTCAGGCATCTATGGGCATTAAGGCAGGATACACCCTGGATAGAATGCCAACCCATTGCAGGGGTTACAGGGTACACTCACACACACATTCATTGGGGGACACACACACATTCATACACTAGGGACAGTTGGAATGTGCTGCTTTGAAGCCAGATTGGTTGGGATCTAGAAGGTTGTTCTGAGAGAGATAGGCAGACAGTTGGTTAAAGACAGTACGTTCTAGAGTTTTAGAGAGGAAAGAGAGAAGAGATACCGGTCTGTAGTTGTTGATATCTGATGGGTCCAGAGCAGGTTTCTTTAAGATGGGGGTGACCCTTGCTTGCTTGAAGGAAGCCGGTACACATCCAGAAGTTAGGGACCCGTTGATTATTGTGGAGATGAAGGGCAGGAGATCATGTGAGATGGTCTGGAGCATGGATTGGATCTAGTGGACAGGTGGTGGGGTTGCAAGACTGGATGGTTTTCATCAACTCATCGTCAGTAACGATTGAGAAGTCTGCTAAGATGGTATGGCATTCCTCAGTGGCGGGTGACAGTGGCGTCTGGGGGGGAGTGAAGGTCAAGCAGATTTCCTCAATCTTCTTTTCATAGAGGGAGGCGAAGTCTTCTGCTGTCAGGGAGGAAGAAGCTGGTGGGGCAGAACGGGTGAGTAGTGAAGAAAATATTTTATGAAGTTTATGAGGATTATGGATAGAGGCCTCGAACTTATCCTTGTAGAAGGCAGTCTTGGCAGAGGTCACATCAGAAGAGAATTTTGTTAGGAGAGCACGGTAGGATGTCAGGTCTGTGTTACGTTGTGATTTTTTCCACCTCTTTTCAGCTGACCTGAGCTCACGTCGATTGCTGCGTAACACTCCTGACAGCCAGGGAGAAGGACAAGAAGGTTTCTTGGGTTTAGCCGTCAGGGGACATAGCAGGTCAATAGAGGAGGAAAGAGAGTAGAGGAGAGAGTCAGTAGCAGAGTCTAGAGAGAGAGAAGAGAATGAGTCGTGGTCAGGAAGAGATGAAAGAGTACAAGAAGATACAGAGGATGGAGGGATTGAGTGAATATTCTGTCGGGTAAGAGAGAGATGTTGTGAGGTGTTTCCATGTGTGGTGGGGAGAAGGTGTGATTGCGAATGAGACTAAGTAATGGTCAGAAGTGTGGAGTGGGGTAGCAGTCAAGTCTGTAGCTCTGGAAGGGCGAGTGAAGACCAGGTCCAAGACATTTCCTCCCCTGTGGGTGGGAGGGCTGTTATTAAGTGTCAAAGAAAAAGAGTTAAAGAGAGACAGAAGACAAGAGGAGTGGAGTTTGTCTCATAGGTTAGATTGAAGTCACCGAGTACAACCAGAGGAGTGTTGTCAATTGGAAAAGTGCTGAGAAGTGTGTCCATTTCTTCAAGGAAGTCTCCAAGAGGACCAGGTGGACGGTACACAACGATGATCAGCAGTTTGACTGGAGAAGTAACTGAGACGGCATGAAATTCAAAAGAGGAGATGGTTAGATTAGACAACAAGTAGAGGTGTGAAACACCATCTCCGGGATAACAGTATGCCTGTACCACCACCTCGACCTGTTGCTCTGGGAGAATGAGAGAAGGCAAAGGCAGAGGAGAGAGCAGCCGGAGTGACCGTATTCTGAGGGGAAATCCAGGTCAAAGGCGTGATGGGAAGATAGACCAGTAATGAAATCAGCTTTCCTTACCGCAGACTGGCAGTTCCAGAGCCCACCTACCACTGTGCGGGATTGAGATCGCAAGACAGGGTAGATGAGGTTACTGGCAACACGACCTCTGTTTGGTGGACGAGTGTGTCGTGACGTCGGAAGGAGCTAATTACAGGAATGGGATTGATACACATCCTGTCATGGTGGTCAAGATTAAGAGTCAGGCAGAGATGTACTACAGTTTTATAGTTTAGGAGTCTGTTAGTGGGAAAGTTTAGAGTTTGTTTCTAACAACAAATTGTCCCTAGTGTATGAATGTGAGTGTGTGTGTATGTGTGTGTGTGTGTGTGTGTGTGTGTTGTGCCCTGTGACCTGTGATGGGTTGGCATTCCATCCAGGGTGTATCCTGCCTTAATGCCCATAGACGCCTGAGATAGGCACAGACTCCCCGTTGACCCGAGGGAAGATCGGATAAAAGCGGTAGAAGATGAATGAATGAATGAATGAATATATATATATATATATATATATATATAAGGACAGATATTGACTAAGCAGCTGCTTATAGCTGCTATACTATAAACGATAACAGGAAGTAAGACATCCTTGGGTATTTCGATCATTCCGTCTTTACAGTAGCTTTGAATGCAGAAACTTTAATGACGCCACTTTCATTTCTGCTGTGAAGTCTGTCAAGGACATTTGATGCTTCTGTTGATAATCTGGAGCTATTTGTGCGATTCCCCAGTGTCATTTCACTCTTTACCAAACACACACACACACACACACACACACACAAACACACACACACACACAGCCATTTTAAAAAGACTTGGCCTCGTCCCAATTAATTCTTACTGATAAAAAAAAAAGCACAAGGTCATCTCTCTTTCCTCACCCAGTCTCTCTCGCTGTCTCTCTCTCTTTCTCTTTCTCTCACAGTTGTATTCGAATGCTTTCTTTATCTTTCTTTTAATAATATCCCAGTGAAGTGTGTGAAATCTGTCTGAATGAATGGACTTCCTCAGAATCTTTGTCTGTGTCTGTGTGTGTGTGTGTGTGTGTGTGTGTGTGTGTGTGTGTTTGTGTAAAATAAAGAATAGAATGAAAGAGGGAAAAAAATGAATGAGGCTACTTTCCTACCTGACTCATTTTTTTTTCAGCTGTCCTCGAGCGTCTGTATTTACGTGCCTCATTTCCCCCTTCAGTGTACTCATGCCTGTTTTGACGTCATCGGATTTTACACACTCGGAGAAAGGAGGAAGTGGGGAAAGATGGATAGAAATACTAGATGAGAAATCGGGGGAAGGGGGGGGGTCAAAATATTTTGACCTTGAAAAGCATGCATTAAATATTAGACTGGTGTAAGTGATAGCACTAGAGTCTGAGCTGGATGCTTTTAGTCAACAACAAAATAAAGGGAGAAAAAAACAAACCTGGCAGGAACAATTTGCAGGATGATATACCCTTAACTGGGATTTCCGAATACTAGTAATACTAGTAATACTCCTTTTCTTTTTTTTTTTCTTTTTCTTTTTTTTGTAGATATTGCAATTTGTCATTTTGTCATTTTGTATTTGGATTATATATATATATAGATATATATATATATATATATATATATATATATATATATATATAATGCATACATACATAGATACAATTATTGTTTTTATATTCATTTCTTGATAATTAATTAATTTCTTTTTTTTTATTTCAATGTTACTTTGTTTAGTGGTGGTTTTAAGTGTAAAATAAGGGACGTGGCTCCTTTAAGAATTCTGTTCCGGTTGCTTTTTCATGTTTAGGTTATACGGAAGCGCATTGCATTCACAATAAAGAAAAATGCGCTTTATTCCCTAATACGGATTTGGGAATGTGATGCCCTTCCGTAAGGTTCCATACGCTAATATACGGCTCGTAACTTGTAACATGCACTTTGTGAATGTGCATATATATATATATCGTTCATTGGAAGCCACGCCCCCACCCACCACGGTTAGTTAAGACTGTTCTCCAACAGTCAATACGAGGGACATTCAGGGTGGATGCAACAGCGTCTCTGCAGTTTATCTGTCGCAGAGTGAGGCATCATGGCTGCGCTCTGTTTCCAGGTTGCTGGGATTTATATCTATCTTACATAAATATAGTGACACATGCGCTAGTAGCAGTGAGTCAGCATTGCGATCCTTCTACGTTCTGAATCCATGTCGGTTAAACATAAATGTCCTTAATTTCAGAACTGAGTCAAATAGCCGCAGTGTTACACAACACCGAGGACAACCTACACCGTCTCCAGCCAGACAATTCAGACTTATTTATAAAACATGATGCAACTTTTCCTATTTAAAGTCTCCATTTAAATTGTGCGTGCGTTGTACGCCCTTGTCAGTAATAATTCCTGTCTTGGATATGAAGTTAAATAAGCTGTGTCGTGTTCCTATACTGTGTTGCTTTTAGGCAAAAGCTAGATAATTTGAGGATATAATATGTGTATTGCAATGCCTTGTGTTAGAATACACTTTTCTGAGGTAATGTTGCTTCCTTTAAACCTTTAAATATACCGTGCATGGAATACTTTGAAAATGTTTGTGAGAGACCCGTGTATGTTCTTGTTTTAAATGCGACAAGTTGGGAAAATGATCCGTATTCATTCATTTCATTTCATTAAACTGTCAAATTAGTGTCTTTATACTTGGAGATCACTTATTAAATACCTGTAGGTGAAATGGCTCAAGAAATACTGAACCAACATGGCTACCATTGCTTTTATTAATATATATATTAATAACGTTAATTATTCTTGTTAATTTCAAGGTTACTTTGTTTAGTGGTGGTTTTAAGTGTAAAATATGGGACGTGGGTCCTTTAAGAATTCTGTTCCGGTTGCTTTTCCATCTAAACTGGTGATACGCTTAGGTTATACGGAAGCGCATTGCATTCACAAAAAGAAAAATTAGTTAACTGACTAGTTGTTGCAAAATGTTTTTTTTTATTAATACCATTCCTATATAACCTTTTTCAGATGTTATTTTTTTCCATACAATGTTAGATTTCTTGGTGGTTTAATTGTTAATAAAGGGTTTCTGAGATTTGGAAATCACAGGTTCCATTTTCCATTTCAATTTTGTATAATTCTTTTTAATTGAATGAATAATATCAGATCAGTGCTATGAATTCATTGTATGTCCTAATTAAGAAGTGAGCAGAATCTTATTATTACACTTTTATGGTTGGCAAAAGGACTACTTTTATTTGACTGCGACACAGTTATATCTGGCTCCATCACCATTCACTGGCCCATAATCACTAATCAAATCCTATCAATAAAGCATAACTTAATGAGTCTCTACTTTAGAAGCATCGGATCATAATAATGGGGATAGTTTGTTAGACAAGCTGTATTTGTGGAAAGAAACTCTAGGATGTCAGATATAATTATACTTCATATGTGCAAATCCTGCAGGCAAAGTCCTGTCTATTCCAGATTTATTTTTAGCACGAAAAGACCTCTTACAAAGCATTTCTACTGTTTTTTGTTTTTTTAACCATCCTTTGAGTGCTTTTTCCATTGACTGAGCTCTTGTGTCATTTTTACAAAGCTTGTTTTTGGTGGATTGTACGTTCTTTTTTTTCTTTCTTTAATCCAGTATGTATCTTAATAGCTTCATTTCTCTTGTTGCGAATCCTTTTCTTTCCAAAGTTCATGCCTCGGACCGGATTACCAGCGATGTCTTTTCTGAGCAACAGTGACAATCGAGTATTAGGAGCTAAAAAGAATTAGTTCGAAATGTGCAAAGCTAGATTGGAAACCCCGAGTGCAATGCTTCAGCGTTTTCAGACTCCCTGTGGGCCAAAGTGGACAAAGTGTGCAGCCGGGGTTTTGCTTGAAATGCATCCTGTAGAGAGAACATCGCATTGTAAGGTGAATCGGTGTGACTAATCCATTGTGCTGCATGGGCATGGGGTTGAATTCTGTTGAGCGAAAAGAATGTGTTTCTCACCAGGCATTTGGAGTTCTTACATACTAGAGTTGTTTGTAGGGCTGTAGGAGATAAGTGGGGGGGTTGGGGGGGGGGGGGGAGGATTGGTGTGAAGGACCGGTAAGAGTTGGCCCGTATACAATGACATTGGGGGGGGATTTCCTCACACCACCAGTGATGTTTCTCACACCACCAGTGTGTCCGAGAATCCCGTCTCGGCCATGTGTGTGTGGAGTTTGCATGTTCTCCCCGTGCCTTAGTGGGTTTTTTTCTCCGGGTTCTCCGGTTTCCTCCCGGTCCAAAAACATGCACGGTGGGTTGATTGGCACGTTGGAAAATTGTCCCTAGTGTATGAATGTGAGTGTGAATGTGAGTGTGTGTGTGTGTGTGTGTGTGTGTGTGTGTGTGTGTGTGTGTGTGTGTGTGTGTGTGTGTGTGCCCTGCAATGGGTTGGCATTCCATCCAGGGTGTATCCTGCCTTAATGCCCGTAGACGCCTGAGATAGGCACAGACTCCCCGTGACCTGAGGAAGATCAGATAAAGCGGTAGAAGAATGAATGAATGAATGAATGAATGAAATGAAATGAATGAACAAAAATGGAAATGGAATAAACAAAATGGAAAACAATAGCAAATTGCTCAATATTTTCTGCACTATATAGACAAAAGCTTTGATTATGCCTCTGGGTGACTGATCAAATATGTTGCCACACACACACACACACACACACACACACACACACACACACACACACACCTCCTCATTCAAAAACGTGATTCAACAATGGGAGGGGCGTACTCACTTATTAAACTACAATCCTATTTTACTGTAAGAATATTATTTCAGAAGTTTTTCCCTCATACTGATTTGGCCTTATTCTAGAAGTCCTCAGCCATATTGAACTTTACTGTCCAATACCTGATCCGAAATCTTTTTACTCTTCTGACAGGGCGAGGAATTAATGCAGAGCCCTAAGAGGGTTTTTTTTCCTGCCCCAGCTGTCAGACGATGAAAAATAGTCTTGGGAAACGAACACCCTACAGCAAACTTTGCTTAGTTTCGTAGCCTGAGGAAGAGGAAGAGCCGGGAAAGGCACTTATAGCCCGACTATTCACAGACATTAAAGCTTATTGTTAATGGAACGATTTAGACAATTTGTTAAATTCCGTTATATATATATATATATATATATATATATATATATATATATATAACCATCATTATTGAGGGGTTCGGTCGACTGTTCACTATCAGACACGTGAATAAAAAAAAATAAAAACAGTTCATGGCGACCGTAGCGAACAGTCCAGACTAATCTCGATCCAGATCCATCATCATGATTGCCGTGTTTAACCCTCCTGAGTAAACTCACGGATCGTTAATCTGTTCATGTGGAACCAGAGTCAGGTAGAGGGGGGAGGGGAGGTGTAGCTCAGTGGTTTAAGGCGTATCAGCCTCTGCCTTGATTTAAATATAAGTATATACTAAATTAAGTTTCCCCTCGGTCCAAAAACATGCACGGTAGGTTGATTGGCACCTTGGAAAATTGTCCCTAGTGTATGTGAGTGTGTGTGCCCTGCGATGGTTTGGCATTCCATCCAGAGTGTATCCTGCCTTAATGCCCATAGACGCCTGAGATAGGCACAGTGACCCCCGTGACCCGAGGGAAGATCGGATAAAAAATGGTAGAAGAAGAATGAATGAATGAATATATACTAAATTAAACGATTAGCGTTATTCCAACGTGGATGAAATGGTTACTTAATAACGTTTAAATAATAGTGCAAGCTTTTCAGATTTGATTTTATTCAATTATCTTTTCCATTAACATCAGTACTTATTTATTGGGTAAAGGGGTGTGGCTCAGTGGTTTAAGGTGCTGGGCTACGGTATTGCCAAGCTGCCATCCTTGAGCAAAACCCTTAACACTCTATACTTCCAGGGGGCGCTGTATCATGCACTGTGACCCAAAACAAGCTGGGATATGCGAAGAAAGAATTTCACTGTGCTGTAATGTATATGTGACAAATAAAGGCTCTTCCTATTCTGAAAAAGGTGCAGCCTTCAATTAAAGAGAACTCCATCCATGAGGCATTGTCACTGATACCACACTGTACATTCATTCATTCATCTTCGATCACTTTATCCGATCTTACCTCGGGTCACCTGCGCCTATCTCAGGCGTCTATGGGCATTAAGGCAGGATACACCCTGGATGGAATTCCAACCCGTCACACAGGGCACACACGCACACACAATCACACACACACTTCATTCACAATTTTCCAAGGTGCCAATCAACCTACAGTGCATGTTTTTGGACCGGATAGGAGGAAACCGGAGAACCTGGAGTAAAAAACCCCCTGAAGGCACGTGGGAGAACATGCAAACTCCACACACACAGGGCCGAGACGGGAATCAAACCCCCAACCCTGGTGGTGTGAGGCGAACGTACTAACCACTAAGCCACCGTGCCCCTGTACATGCTTATTAAAAATATATAAATAAATAAAAAAAACTTTTGTCCGTATTTATTAGATAACGCGGTGTAAGAAACCACATCAGCAAGTCTATCCAAGCTCCTGGACATCTAATATTCATTTGGTCCGTGTAGCACTTTGAATTACAAATGAGAAGGTAAAATTGGGGATGGGGTGAGACGAGGGAGTGTAATGGAGAGAGAGAGAGAGAGAGAGAGAGAGAGAGATGAGGAAAAGAGGAGGCAGGGAGTCTTGCGTAACTTGAAAAGTTTTCAGCAAAGTCATCAGAAAGGTTAGATTAAAAGTGGGCGAGTCTCCAAGCCATTTCTCAAATGGCTGTTTGGAGACTGGAGGTGGGCGGGAGGTGGGTGGGTGGGGGGTGGGGGCTGGGGTTGGGGGAAGGGGGTGAAAGGCTAACAGGTATAAAATAGATCATGGAATAAATGCAACAAAACTGTAAATACTTCCCCAGGCGTCTCAAATGTTCCTGTATGGTCATCTATACATTTGAATGCATGCAATATGATGCGGAACTTCAACAGAATGAATTTCCATTTCAGTATATAGAATATACGTAATAAATATGATATACAGTAGTGTAATAAGCAATGAGAGAGACACTGGGGGGTGGTGCAGAAATGCATAATGATTGAGCAAAAAAAAAAAGTATATCTGTATATATATATATATATATATATATATATATATATATATATATATATATATATATATATATAATATTGGATATACAAATGTAAACCTTGTGCGCAAATTGCACACATCGCACTCCCAAATCCGTATTACGGAATAAAGCGCATTTTTCTTTCGTGACTGCAATGCGCTTCCGTATAACCTAAACGTATCACCAGTTTATATGGAAAAGCAACCGGAACAGAATTCTTAAAGGAGCCACGTCCCATATTTTACAATTAAAACAATTACTAAACAAATTAAATTAATAAGAAATTAATATTAAAAGAATCATTTCCAGAGTAAAATAAATATGAAATAATCAATAATTGTATTAAGGGAGAGATTTTGAGAGAAACTGTTACAGTTTAACATGAAAAATATGAATTCATGGTGTACGATTAATGTGAGATTAATCACAATTTAACTCATGGCAATAGTCTGATTAATCGCGAATCAGTATTTTAATCGATTGACAGCCCTAATTATTTTATATTTATTTCACTCTGGATATTATTATTTAAATATTCATTTCTTCTTAACTTCTAGGTAATTGTTTTAGTTTGTTAAATACGGTACGTGGCCCCTTTAAGAATTCTGTTCTGGTTGCTTTCCATATAAACTGGTGATAACTTTAGGTTCCATACGTTAATATAGGCTAATATAGTGAGGACCTGTTGTGAATGCGCAGCTAGTAGGCATAATCCGGCGAAATTTAGTAAGCGTGAGTGGATGCACTGAACGTTTCTTTATTCATATTCTTTATGGATTTGTTTCATTTACATATACATGGCCTACTGTAATAAACATAAACTGGTTTAAAAAACGCTCACTGGGGGCACGGTGGCTTAGTGGTTTGCACGTTCACCTCACACCTCAAGGGTGGGGGTTCGATTCCGGTCCTAGTGTATGAATGTGTGTGTGAATGTGAGTGTGTGTGCCCTGTGATGGCTTGGCATTCCATCCAAGGTGTATCCTGCCTAAATGCCCATAGACGCCTGAGATAGGCACAGACTCCCCGTGACCTGAGGGAAGATCGGATAAAGCGGTAGAAGATGAATGAATGGTTTAAAAAACGCTCAGTGGGGGCATGGTGGCTTAGTGGTTTGCACGTTCACCTCACACCTCAACAGTGGGGGTTCGATTGCGGTCTCCGCCATGTGTGTGTGGAGTTTGCATGTTCTCCTTGTGCCTCAGGGGGTTTTTCTCCGGGTTCTCCGGTTTCCTCCCGGTCCAAAAACATGCATGGTAGGTTGATTGGCACCTTGGGAAATTGTCTCTAGTGTATGAATGTATGTGTGTGTTTGCCCTATGATGGCTTGGCATTCCATCCAGGGTGTATCCTGCCTTAATGCCCATAGACGCCTGAGGTTCCTCTAGGGAGTCTCAGCTGTAGAAGATGAATGAATGAATGAATGAATGAATGAAATGCTGCAAAGGAAACGAATGTTTCTTATGCAATTCTGCCATTTGCTACAATCATTCCGGTAACACATAAATGGAGGATTTATCCATCATATTCCACTACCCGTATCTAATAAGGGCTGACGTTCATGCCGAAATGCTTACGGGAATATTCCCGAATGAAATTCCCGAATTCCCTAACCTTTGCGCCGTATGATTAAACTTCCCAGTTTATTTAAATGGTGAAACGTGACTGGAAACCTTTGTTTGTTTTTTTTTCACGCAGAGCTACGAAGTCCCAAAGCAGGTATTAAGCCAATCGGCTTTTCATTTCTTTCTCCCTCACAGGCGAACCGTGTCCGGATGCACATTTGTGTTAATCTGACGTGCGCTAAAGATACAGCGGATTAGCTTCCTCGCAAACACCGGAATATTCCTATGATCGCAGCCGAAATCGTGTATCATGCAACGCTAACGAGATAAATGCTATGTTCGAGCTTTAATCACTGAGATAAAAAGGCTGTTTAATATTTATAACGCAGGTAAGTGATGTGCGATTAAACACTCGCGAGTCTTCCTGATGCCAAAGCCATTAACGTTGCATCAGTCTAACGCGGAGGAGGATGAGTCACCCAAACAACCCGCGCGTGTTTAAACTGTCAAGGGTCTGAGGGATTCTGTTTACTACTCAATAAATCGGCGGTGTGTGTGTGTGTGTGTGTGTGTGTGTGTGTGTGTGTGTGTGTGTGTGTGTGTGTGTGTGTATGAGTGTGTATTTTGTAGTTGAGGGCTGTTTTGCTCTCAAACCCATCATGAGAGTGCACAGACGGGAATAGGTTTTTAAAATAGTGGATTGTCTTTATATATATATATATATATATATATATATATATATATATATATATATATATATATATCTATATATATATATATATATATATATATATATATAGGGGGTCACTGTGGCTTAGTGGTTAGCACATTCGCCTCACACCGCCAGGGTCCGGGTTCGATTCCCGTCTCTCGGTCATGTGTGTGTGTGAGAGTTTGCATGTTCTCCCCGTGCCTCAGGGGTTTTTTCTCCGGGTTCTCCGGTTTCCTCCCCCCGGTCCAAAAACATGCACGGTAGGTTGATTGGCACCTTGGAAAAATTGTCCCTAGTGTATGATGAACGTGTGTGTGTATGTGTATGTGAATGTGTGAATGTGTGTGTGTGTGTGTGTATATATATATATATATATATATATATATATATATATATATATATATATATATATATATATACACATTAGGCACTTTTTATTTGTAATCGGAGACATAGGCGAGTTATACACGCATTAATGGCGAGGTGATCCCCCTATACTTGGGAGCGGCCATGTATGCACTTGATCAGGGAGGTAATAGTGCGCGATTACACGGAGGACCTGTGGATTAAGAATTTCCCCTGACCCAGAGCCCTGACTGGGGGTTGTTATTGGGGGGTGGGGGGGTTCTTTGGGATTTGTAACACATTTTTGAAAGTATGATGAACGCGTCCACGTTTTTTGAGCTGTGCAGTTCAATAGGGATTCTTGTCGCACCTGCAGCATCACGCCCAAGGCAAGACGAGGTAGATCAGGGGTGGGCAATTATATTTTTCCAAAGGGCCACATAAGAGAACCTGTGGTGTGTTCGTGGGCCGAACCAACAATAACGTTGAACATAACTTATGTTCAATATTAATTTTTTCCACTTGTAAAAAGCGGTAAATGATATCATGATGCATTATGCTACCAAAAGAATAAGGATATTATATTTAGGGAAAAGAAACAAACAAAAATAAACCAACAATGTAAGCGCTGCTGTGCGGTTATACTTTCTTCTGGTGCGGCAAAGAAGCCGAAGCAGTTCAGCGGGCCGGATTAAAAGGACCAAGGGGCCGGATGTGGCCCCCGGGCTGTAGTTTGCCCACCCCTGAGGTAGATCATGTGACCTGGAATTGCGGAAAAAAAACGTTTCCATTACAGTTTTGCGAATTATTCCTTTTTCGCATCGTCTAAAAAAAACACCTCATGCGACCGTAACAACTTTTTTGCGATACATGTTTGTTTTTGCAAATTTGATGCATTTCCATTAGGTGTATTTACAATTGTTTACATTTTCACATTTCATGGAAATGCACTTACTGGCAAGTAACATGGCCGAGGCGGGAATCGAACCCCCAACCCTGTGAGCAACAACCAGAAATTGCCAAGCGTATAATTGTGTCCAGGGGCACGATGGCTTAGTGGTCGGCACGTTCACCTCACAACTCCAGGGTCCGGGTTCGATTCCCGTCTCGGCCATGTGTGTGTATGGAGTTTGCATGTTCTCCCCGTACCTCAGGGGGTTTTTCTTTGGTTTCCTCACGGGTCCAAAAACATGCACGGTAGGTTGAAAATTGTCCCTAGTGTATGAATGTGTGTGTGTGTGTGTGTGTGTGTGTGTGTGTCCTGCGATGGGTTGGCATTCCATCCAGGGTGTATCCTGCCTTATAGACGCCTGAGATAGGCACAGGCTACCCGTGACCTGAGGAAAGATCGGATAAAGGGGTAGAAGATGAATGAATGAATGAATGAACGAATGAATAATTGTGTCCATACAGTTTTTATTACATGTGTATTACTACACATGGAATAAGCGATTACTGTGCCACTTCACAAGGTGATTGTAGTGACATTTCATTTCCAACAATGGCACCAAATCAGCTGTACAGAGATAAAGTGCTAATAAAGTGGTATAACTAAGTGTATAAGCTAAGCGTCTAGAAATGTGTTTCATATTCGTATTTGCTTTTGTGCCTTAATATTTCCAATAGGAATGATTATTTATGAATGAAAATATATATGTATATATGTATAAGTGAAATGTGCTCTAAAATGTTCATCACTCTTCTTAGCCAATCAGCATGTGAATTGCGCTTGTAAACAGTAATGAGAGTTTTTTTATTTTATTTTATCAGCTCTGCCACACCTGATTCGGTTCACAAAGAGCTCGATAATTGGCCGGGCCAGCTGAATGGATCCGCTTCGAGCAGGGGAACGTTAAACTATGAGTCCTTTCAGAGAGCAGAAATGATTTATTTTGACCGAAACAGAATGGAAATGTGAAAGATTAGACAAGATCGCACCTGAAAGGGAATACCAAAAAAAAAAAGTAAAAAAATGCATAAATCATCGGAAGAATAAAGGAAATATTCATCCAGAGCTAAAATATATCTATTTTCAGACATAGAATGGATTAAAATGGATGTATTTTTTTTTAACTAAAAAGTTCTAGCCATTTATTTTTAAGCCAAAGGCATTTTATACAATTGTAGAATTCAACAGATTGGGGAAGAACTGCTGGAAAAAGTCAATAATTTTATCTATAAAGTGTAGCATCGTATCTGAATAAAAACCTTAATGCAGGGGTGTCTAAACTTTCTGCACCGAGGTCCAGGTTTGGTGAGGTAAAAGGAATTATTTCAGTCGTTAACATTGCCGTTAAATGCAAATGAGCTATTGAATGTTTTTTTCTTTATTATTGCAAATGGAATACTTTTCCTTTCTTCACACAAACGCAAATACATCTAAACAGGTTTTTACCCAAAATGACTTTGCATTTCCTATTTGAAGACCATATGAAATGAAGAAAAGATCCATCTGTAAAAAAGAAGATTAAACATATCATTGGAATATATTATTCACCATGAAATGCTCGTTGTTTTGTTTTTCATTTGATCAACTAAAATAAATAAATAAAAAAGTAAAAGGTAAACCGTATTTGAAAAACTAGAATTAGAATACCCCCCCCCCCCCCCCCCGTTATTTCTCTAGTTGGTTCCGAACCCCCCACTTATTTGATAAGGCCCCCCCCCCCCTCCCTCCCCCCCCCCAAACCCCCCCCCGTCACCCCGTGTTTTTTTGAAAATAGAATAGAATAGAATTCTTGTTAAGAATATTTGAAATAAAAATAAATAAATAAAAGGTTATTTAATTTTGAACCGAATAAGGCCGTGTTTTTAAAATAGAATAGAATAGAATAGAATAGAATAGAAGAATAGCGTTTATTTGTCACATATACATTACAGCACAGTGGAATTCTTTCTTCACATATCCCAGCTTGTTGTTTGGTAGCTGGAGGTCCGAGCGCAGGGTCAGAGCCATGATACGGCACCCCTGGAGTACAGAGGGTTAAGGGTCTTGCTCAAGGACCCAAGGGCGGCAGCTTGTCGATAACCGGGGCTCGAACCTGGACCTTCCGATCACTAACCCAGCGCCTTAAACCACTGCGCTACACCCCCTCCCATTATTTCAATCAAAATACGAAATGGAAAAACAGACCTAATAAAAAAAAAAGAACAAATGATATACGGATCGAAAAGACTCAAAACTGTAATTTTGATCCCAAAAAATCAATTGACTGAGGTTTTAGAATGTTATTTACCTCAGAAGACTAAACAAATTAACTCCTCTTAAAAACAAAAACGCTGCAGTGCATATAATATCACCAGTTTCATCATTTCAGATGTTTAACACCGGGAACTTGTGAGTGAATAATGCAGCGGAGTTTTATAGCTTTGCCTCCTTCTTCGTTGACTTTGTTACCCCTTGAATTCGGCCACACTACATCTTCTGGTGAAATATAAAATATATATTTTCTGTACGTGTGTTTTTTATACTGTGGGCCACAGTGCTGGTGGGCCTCATATTGTTGATTTTATGGCTGCGGACCAGTGGAAATGTGAACATGGACCGGATTTTGGACTTGCCTGTCTTAATGTATTTAACAACAGACAAACCTTAGAATGACTATAATCGTCACTGATAAACAGTGTTGGGAAATGTAATAGATTACAGATTACAAACGACCCTATTCAAAATAAGTCGTGTGTGACTTGTTAATTACTTTATAAAAGCAACTGATTACCTTTGATTACTTT
>JACRUU010000015.1:21746386-21751386 GCA_030449085.1 Kryptopterus vitreolus
GTCTGTGTCTATCTCAGGCGTCTATGGGCATTAAGGCAGGATACACCCTGGATGAAATGCCAACCCATCGCAAGACACACACACACCCACATCCGCAAACACACATTCATACATTAGGGACAATTTTCCAAGGTTCCAATCAACCTACCGTGCATGTTTTTGGACCCCGGAGGAAAAACCCCCTGAGGCACAAACTCCACACACACATGGCCGAGACGGGAATCAAACCCGGACCCTGGGGGTGTGAGGCGACCGTGCTAACCACTAAACCACCGTGCACCTTATATTGAAATCTATACATGACGCATGCTTGATCTTAAGGTGCACTTTCCGTCGTAACATGTATATAGCTGAGGAACGGTTCTTAGCTGGAATAAGCAGAATAAAGCTATAATATCCTAAAAGACTGCAGGGCATACCTTTGATGTCCTAAAAGTCAGCCCAGCAGCCGGTTGATAGGGAAAAGATTATACACGGACGCTCATAAACAACTCCCAACCATGACATAATAATTTATCTAAATCACCTGCCAGGATCGTCGGCCCCAGAGGCGCCTCGCTCATGATATCTCCATTTTAGCTTTTTTACTAAGGTGTCATTTCAATCCCTGTGAAAATGCTGTCTCCTGCCTGCTGTCCTCTTCATAAGCGTGTCTATTTAACGGCTCCTTTGCGGATCCACTCCATCACTTCTTCATTAGGATATACTGTCCTGTGTGTGCTACGTTTGTCTGACCTCATGGACACAACCGTCACTTTATATTGGCTCTAATTTCCCACGACAGACACGCCGATAGATAAAAACGCTGTTCTTCTGACATTACAACTGAGGGATAAGGGCCTTGCTCAAGGGCCCACTAGTGATTCCTCCTAATGGCTGAACTTGGCCCCTGATGGAAGAACTCGACTTCCGGTTGCACTCGTGAAAACCAGGCGGCGAAACTCAACATCCGTAAAGTCCTGCTCCCTCTGGCCAGGAGCACCAAGATCAACGTCACCCTGGGGGCAACCGAGGGCTGCTATAGATGGTGTCCCCAAAGGTGGCAAGTGTTGTGTCTGTAGCCGTGGACGAGCATCAGTGTTCTCAGAGAGCAGCGCTGCAGGCTCGCTCCACTCAGCTCCACCGTCTCACCGGCATCATACTCGCCGAGGACGTGGTGACGAAGCAGGTGCTGCGCCATCGACGTAGTCGGGATTCAGATCGTCTCCACCACGCCGGAGCTCCACCTGGAGGACTCTCACCCTGGAGCTGATGATCCACGCATTGGATTCAGAGGGAAACACCTTCAGTACTGTGGCTGGTCTGGTGTTGACTGGAGCCTGGTAGAGGGCACCGGAGACGACCCCAGTCCCCGATCCCTATAGCTCGTTACGAGTGCTGAAGATCTACACACCTCCTACCTACATCTCGGACATGGAGCGATTGGGGAAGCAGGGGGACATCATCCAAAACTCAAAGCCAATGCCCCTACTATCAAACACGACAGAAGAAATACACAAAAATAGAAATGCACATGGGACTGGTATTATTGCACAGGTGCTGAATTGAAGCTCTGATCCACAAAATGGTCATTATCCAAAAATCAAAGATAGAAATATTGTTCTACTGGCCTTTCGGTATTTTCCGCAGAGACTGGGATTGAAATTAGGAATTACGAGGGTTTTATGCTTGGACCAAACGGTGGTAGTGTTGTATACATTCATTCATTCATTCATTCATTCATCTTCTACCGCTTTATTATCCGATCGTCCCTCGGGTCATGGGGAGCCTGTGCCTATCTCAGGCGTCTATGGGCATTAAGGCAGGATACACCCTGGACGGAATGCCAACCCATCGCAGGGCACACACACTCTCACATTCACACACACACACACACTAGGGACAATTTTTTTTTTGGTGACCAAGGTGCCAATCAACCTTCCTTTACCGTTCACCTACCGTGCATGTTTTTGGACCGGGGGAAACCGGAGAACCCGGAGAAAAACCCCCTGAGGCATGGGGAGAACATGCAAACTCCACACACACATGGAATCGAACCCGGATCCTGGCGGTGTGAGGCGAACGTGCTAACCACTAAGCCACCGTGCCCCTTGTATACATTCATTCATTCATTATTTCATTCATTCATTCATTTATCCGACTTATCTCTCGGGTCGTGGGGAACCTGTGCCTATCTCAGGAGTCTTCAAGGCAGGACACGCCCTGTATGGAATGCCAACCCATCTCGGGGCACACACACTCATACACTCGGGACAATTTTTACCAAGGTACCAATCAATCTACCGTGCATGTTTTTTCGATCGGGAGGAAACCGGAGAAAACCCCCCGGGGAAAACATTCAAACTCCACACACACACACACACATGGCGGAGGCGGGAATCGAACCCCTTGACCCTGGAGGTGTGAGGCGAACGTGCTAACTGATAACCCCCCCCCCCCTCCTTGTATTGTTGTATATTGGGTGGAATAACCTTAATGGATTTGCCTGGATCTGTGTATCTGTGCTGGATCGCAATTATTTCGAGCTATTGGCAGCAAATTAATATAATCAGGTAGCGCTAGAGCAAACATATTGGGTGTCCTAATGAAGAGGTGATGGAGCGGCTACACACGGAGCAGGCTGAGAGCACATGAACCCATTAAATAATCATGCTAATGAAGACGCCACTTGGTGGTGGTGGTGGGGGGCGCGGTGTACTGGCACTCGAGGAATAAAAATCGAAACGCAGGAAGGATGCTGCGCTGGTCACATGTTATTGACACATATTTACATGCAAAATTCCCTTGTGTTTATGTTCATTGGGAACAATTTCCCCTCACGTGTCATAATAAATCTCTTCTTTTTCTTTTTTATTTCTCGAAAAGAAAGAAAGAGTCCAATGACGTCCTCTATAACGAGTTCTGTCTAGATGAAGTAGCTTGTTACAACCTTGTGTCTGAATGAGCACGAATCTCCACAAACACTCTCCAAAACCTAGCGGACCAAGCGTGGCGGTTACTATAGCGACAAACGAGGTGAAAAGGGATGGTCAAAAAGGCGAACCGTATATGAACATCGGATAAACCTTTATTCATCCCACAGTGGGGAAATTTCCCTGTTACAGTGGCCAGGATGTATATAATTCATTCATTCATTCATTCATCTTCTACCGCTTTATCCGATCTCCCCTCGGGTCACGGGGAGTCTGTGCCTATCTCAGGCGTCTATGGGCATTAAGGCAGGATACACCCTGGATGGAATGCCAACCCATCGCCGGGCACACACACACACACACACACTAGGGACAACTTTAGAAGGTGCCAATCAACCTACCGTGCATGTTTTTGGAGCGGGGAGGAAACCGGAGAACCCGGAGAAAAACCCCCTGAGGCACGGGGAGAACATGCAAACTCCACACACACATGGCCGAGACGGGAATCGAACCCTGACCCTGGCGGTTTGAGGCGAACGTGCTAACCACTAAGCTACCGTGCCCCCTGATGTATATAATTAAAAATTAATTTAAATGAAGACAATTTTTACTTTGTATAAATAAATGAAAATCTTCATCTTCTACGGCTTTATCCGATCTTCCCTCGGGTCGCAGGCGTCTTCGGGCATCAAGTCACCCTGTATGGAATGCCAACCCATCGCACACACACATTCACACACAATTTTTCCATGGTGCCAATCAACCTACCGTGCATGTTTTTGTACCTTGGGGGACACCGGAGAAAAACCCCCTGAGAACTCAGCACACACATGGCAGAAGTGGAAATCGAACCCCCAACCATAGATGTGTGAGGCAAACATGCTTAAATTCACATTTACAGCATTTGGCAGACATGCTTATCCAGAGCGGCTTACTAATGAGCAATTGTGGGCTAAGGGCCTTGCTCACGGGTCCACTAGCGGCAGCTTGTTGGTGTTGGTGGTGGTGGTGGGATTTGAACCCATGATCTTCCGGTCCAGAGGACCAGTGAGCTACCATGTGCACTTAGCTACCGGGCCCCTACTATCAAACACGACGGAATAAATAAATACAAATAGAAATGCACATAGAAGGAGTCTTGGGCTTGAATATGCAGCTCTACTTTTTTACTGTATATCAAAAGACAAGTTTGAGTTCAGAGGCGAAACGCAGGACCAGAGAAGCAACTGAGTAGGTATTTTTAGCACACAAAAAAGACTCTCACACACACACACACACACACACACACACACACACACACACACACACACACACACACACACACATGCATACACGCGTACACTCTCTGGCCTTCCGTGATTATATCTTACATAACCATGTTCAGCCATGTGGAGATCTATCTATCTATCTATCTATCTATCTATCTATCTATCTATCTATCTATCTATATATATATATATATATATATATATATATATATATATATATATATATATATATATATATATATATATATATATATATATATATATATATATATATATATATTATATATTATATATATAACTATATATATATATATAATCTATATATATAAGGGGCACGGTGGCTTAGTGGTTAGCACGTTCGCCTCACAGCGCCAGGGTCCGGGTTCGATTTCCCGTCTCGGCCATGTGTGTGTGGAGTTTGCATGTTCTCCCCGTGCCTCAGGGGGTTTTTTTTTTTCTCCGGGTTCTCCGGTTTCCTCCCGGTCCAAAAACATGCACGGTAGGTTGATTGGCACCCCACAAAATTGGAAAATTGTCCCTAGTGTATGAATGTGTGTGTGATTGTGTGTGTGTGTGTGTGTGTGTGTGTGTGTGTGTGTAATGTAATGTAAAGTAAAATGCAATAAAAAAATTATATAGCAAACTTTTGATCTAGTCTCAAAGATAAATAAAATAGTTGCAGTGTGTGAGAAACACATTTAGAAGTGTACGTGTGTGTATGTGTGTGTGTGTGTGTGTGTGTGTGTGTGTGTGTGTGTGTGTGTGTGTGTGTGTGTGTGTTATGCCCGGTTCCCAATGCAAGATTTTCCACCCAGTGTTA
>JACRUU010000015.1:21758886-21811386 GCA_030449085.1 Kryptopterus vitreolus
TCCCTGGTGCTACACAAAACAACATATACCATAAACATAGAGATACAAATGACATATGGAACAACATAGACCAAAAACGTGACTCCTTCGAGCCGGATAGGATGGGATATATACAATGGGATAGGACAAAGGGAAATAGATCGAAAGATCCTCAGACGCTGGACAAAAAGGAAGGGAGGGAGGGGGTGTAGCTCAGGGGTCTATGGCACTGGGCTGCTGATCGGAAGATCCGGGTTCAAGCCCCGGTATGGCCAAGCTGCCTCCCTTGGGTCCTTGAGCAAGACCCTTAACCCTCTGTGCTCCAGGGGGCGCCGTATCATGGCTGACCCTGCGCTCTGACCCCAACTACCAACATCAAGCTGGGATATGCGAAGAAAGAATTTCACATTGCTGTAATGTATATGTGACAAATAAAGGCTATTCTTCTATTCTATAAAAAGCTTATAAAGCCATTTTCTAAAGACTTGGGTCTCTGGCGAACCATAGTGAGATCTACAAATGGTGAAAACATGGAACGGTTGAAGACCTACCCAAAATGACCCCCCTTCACTGTTAATCTCTACTTGAACGGGTTTGCGGACATCATCCACATCATCCACCGCTGACCGACGACTCAATCCACACCCGGAACCACAGCTGTCTGAGGCGACCAATCAGAGACCAGAGAATTTGCCAGCGCTCAAATAGAAAGCGATTACAATTAACTTAATGCAGTTCTAACATAGAGGCGTACACCGGCGTCCTCCATGGGATCTCTGCCTCGAAATAGCACCGGTGCGGTAAAAGAAATAGAACCGGAAGCGGCGCCCCCGAACGCCCCCCCGCCCCGGTGTCGCCTTTTAAACTTCTTCTTCCTCGTTGTCTTCTAAACTCATATTGATCATGTTGCGGTGTAGACGTCTCTGAAAAATGTTGTTGTTTTTTTTTTCCCGTGTCTTTTACAGGTTCAGACATCGTGCAGTGGATGATCAAAAACCTAGACATCGAAGATCAAGGTAAAGTGCGCCGTCCCGAGCTCGTTTCATGTGTGCTTTCTGAACCTGTTTCCGCTCCCGGCGCTATTAGCCGAGAGAGAATACACTCGAACCTCGACCTTGAAGCATGTCCTCTGTTGTGTGTATATATGTGTGTGTGTGTGTGTGTGTGTGTGTGTGTGTGTGTGTGTTCCACCCCCACCCCTTCTCTTTTTTTTTTCTCTCCTTTGGATTTCATATACAGTATCTTATTGTGTTACCTTTGCCTGGTCTAAAAAATAGGAACAAAAGGCTCAATCGAGTATTTCGTCGATACCGAGCAGCGGGTTTTATTAAGCGCTGGACCGGGATTCGACCGGGATTTAAGTGCAAGGTAAAGCAATGCTCTTAAACAAAGAGGAGGTTATTAATGAGGTTTTATCCGCTCCTATACATCATGCAAACAATCGCGCTGCATTTATTTTCGTTAATCTTTTATGAGCACATTTGCGGAGCACAATAAAAAGTGAGATGGTAGCAATTTCTTTTGAATAATAATACATAATAGAGCCAGAGGTGGAAAGAGTAATAAGATAGTACAATAAATAAATAAATACCGTAATGAAATTTGACTTAAGATACAAACATAACGACAAATCTACTCAAAAATAGCCCATTTAAAATGCACTCAGAGGAACGTTTACCCAGTCTGTTTTTGTTTACACTGGGATTTCAGTGTACAGTCGAGTCGTGCAGCCTCAGTCGTTAATCATTGTTAGCCAAATGTAACCATAATTTTCTTCATATTTTCATATTTCATATTTTATTTTCATATTTTACCTAGAGTGGGGCACGGTGGCGTAGTGGTTAGCACGTTCGCCTCACACCGACCAGGATCCGGGTTCGATTCCCGTCTCGGTCCATGTGTGTGTGGAGTTTGCATGTTCTCCCCGTGCCTCAGGGGGTTTTTTCTCCGGGTTCTCCGGTTTCCTCCCCCGGTCCAAAAACATGCACGGTAGGTTGATTGGCACCTTGGAAAAATTGTCCCTAGTGTGTGAATGTGAGTGTGTGTGTGTGTGTGTGTGTGTGCCCTGCGATGGGTTGGCATTCCATCCAGGGTGTATCCTGCCTTAATGCCCATAGACGCCTGAGATAGACACAGACTCCCCGTGACCCGAGGGAAGATCGGATAAAGCGGTAGAAGATGAATGAATGAATGAATTTTACCTAGACATTTCTAGCACACTTTTCATGCCAATCTATCATTTTTGTATGCGTATTAATGCTAAATCATATCATTCAATAATGGTGATTACCTCTAAATTTTAATGTAGTTTTACTAAATTAAATTATTACTGTATTTATGCTACTTACACAAAAGAAAACAAGATCGGATACCACATATTCATATATATATATATATATATATATATATATATATATATATATATATATGGCCACGGTAGCTTAGTGGTTAGCACGTTTGCCTCACACCTCCAGGGTTTCCGGGTTCGATTCCCGTCTCGGCCATGTATGTGTGGAGTTTGCATGTTTTCCCCGTGCCTCAGGGAGTTTTTCTCCGGGTTCTCCGGTTTCCTCCCGTCCTCCTCCCGTTCCAAAAACATGCACGGTAGGTTGGTTGATTGGCACCTTGGAAAAAAATTGTCCCTAGTGTATGAATGTGTGTGTGTGTGTGAGTGTGTGTGTCCTGTGATGGGTTGGCATTCCATCCAGGGTGTATCCTGCCTTAATAATGCCCATAGACGCCTGAGATAGACACAGACTCCCCGTGACCCGAGGGAAGATCGGATAAAGCGGTAGAAGATGATGAATGAATGAATGAATATATATATATATATATATATATATATATATATATATATATATATATATATATATATATATATATATACACATATGACACACAGAGGTACTGTACAGTTTACCTGTTTATTAGGTTAAAAATAGCCCATTTAAAATGCACTCAGAGGAAAGTTTATGTCTATTTTTGTTTACACTGGGAGCGGGCGATTTTTCATTTCAGTGTATAATTTTATCATGCCTTTTAATGATGAATCATATCATATCATTGTGCACTTTACTGTATTTTTACTAAACAAAATTATACGCGCTGTTTTTTTTTGATTGACTTAAGATAGTCAGCTTCGGTATTGTGTGTGTGTGTGTGTGTGTGTGTGTGTTGGAACAGTCTTCAGCCGTCGCTTGAAGATGAGCCGGTCACTCTGCTGTTCGCACGTCCTGGGGACGTTCATTCCACCACCAGAACAGAGAAGAGCCGAGAAGAGTATCTCTGTTGCTGTTTCAATCGCTGATGCAATCATACTATCCACTTTTTATCTAATAAATGAGCTATTGGTTGATCGTAACAGTTATGAAACATTTCACCCCCCCCACCTTTACTCTCTCTCTTTCTTTCTCATTTCTTTATTCATTCATTCATTCATCTTCTACCGCTATATCCGATCTTCACTCGGGTCACGGGGAGCCTGTGCCTATCTCAGGCGTCTATGGGCATTAAGGCAGGATACACCCTGTATGGAATGCCAACCCATCGCACAGGGCACACACACACACATTCACACACATTCACACACTAGAGACAATTTTTCCAAGGTGCCAATCAACCTACCGTGCATGTTTTTGGACCGGGGGGGAAACCGGAGAACCCGGAGAAAACCCCCTGAGACATGGGAAGAACATGCAAACTCCACACACACATGGCCGAGACGGGAATCAAACCCGGACCCTGGCGGTGTGAGGCGAACATGCTAACCACTAAGCCATCGTGCCCCTCATTTCTCTATTCATGTTTTTTATTAATTTCTCGCTTTCTTTTCTCTGTGTGCCATTCCGTCTGTCAATCTCCATCTGTCTGTCTCTGTTTTCCCTCTGGCACTCTCACAGGAAAACAGCTGGAAACAAAATAAACCCTGTGTGTGTGTGTGTGTGTGTGTGTGTGTGTGTGTGTGTATGAGTGTGAAAAAGAACCTACAGTTTGTACTAAAAGTTCAGTTTATTGTTAAGACAAAGGTTTGTGTGAGTTTTGCATGAGATAAAACGGTGGATTAACGGTTAGCACGTTTGCCTCACACCTCCAGGGTCGGGGGTTTGATTCCCACCTCTGCCATGTGTGTTCTCCCTGTGCCTCAGGGGTGTATTTCTCCCGGTTCTCCGGTTTCCCCCCGGTCCAAATACACGCACGGTAGGTTGATTGGCACCTTGGAAAATTGTCCCTAGTGTATGAATGTGTGTGTGAGTGTGTGTGTGCCCGGTCCGAAAACATGCATGATAGGTAGTGCGTGAGTGTGTGTGGTTGGCATTCCATCCAGGGTGTATCCTGCCTTGATTCCCAAAGACGTCTGAGATACGCATAGGCTCCCCGAGACACGAGGGACGATCTGGTAAAGCGGTAGAAGATGAATGAATGAATGTTTGTGATAAAACTATTCCATGTACGTAGTGTGGTGTAGCCCAGTGGTTAAGGTGTTGGACTCTGGACCGGAAGATCATGGGTTCAAACCCCACCACCACCAATCTGCCACTAGTGGGCCCTTGAGCAAGGCCCTTAACCCTCAATTGCTCAGTTGTAAGTCGCTCTGGATAAGGGCGTCTGCCAAATGCCATAAATGTAAATGTAAATGTAGTTCATTTGCCTCTCTCACTTAAACCAGACGTGCTATAAATAAGCATGGAATATAACACTCGGGGTTGAGCTGCTAAAGAAACCATTCTCTAGTTATAACAGCTATCACAAGTTCTACCCCCCCCCCCTCCCCCTCCCAAGTTAATGAAGCAAAGAAATGCAAATACATAAGAAGTACTCTCTGCTCCGAAGACTTTTGACTGTAACGAAATGGAGACTCCATCCAGAGAAAACCCTCATTATAGCATGTATTTGTTTATGTACCTCATATGCATATATACCCGTGTAAGCATATATGGAGTTTGCATGTTCTCCCCCCGTGCCTCAGGGGGTTTTTCTCAGGGTTCTCCGGTTTCCTCCCGGTCCAAAAACAAGAACCAACAGTTTGTCCTACATGACATTTACATTTACATTTGTGGCATTTGGAAGACGCCCTTATCCAGAGCGACTTACAACTGAGCAATTGAGGGTTAAGGGTCTTGCTCAAGGGCCTACTGGTGGCAGCTTGTTGGTGGTGGGGTTTGAACCTGCGATCTTCAGGTCCAGAGTCCAACACCTTAACCACTAAGCGAACACCTCCCTACATGACAAACTGTCATTACTGTCATTACGTGACATTTCTGTCAAACTCCAATCAAAGTGGTGCATTTTAACAGCATTATACTATCATTTAAAAAGATTTTTTTTTAACTCTTTGTCACCTTCACCCAAACTATATCATCATCATCATCATCATCATCATCATCATCATGTACAAAAAAACCCTTCTGACCAAATGACATCATCGTCACTATTTCATCTTCAACACAATCAACATGTCAATCAAAACCTCCCGACCAATCAGAGTGGTGCATTTTAACAGCATTATACTATAATTTCTAAAGATTTTTTTAACTCTTTGTCTTTACACCTTCACCGAAACTATATCATCATCATCATCATCATCACGTACAAAAAAAACCCCTTCTGACCAAATGACATTATCGTCACTATTTCATCTTCGACACAATCAACATGTCAATCAAAACCTCCCGACCAATCAAAGTGGTGAATTTTAACAGCATTATACTATAATTTCTAAAGATTTTTTTTTAACTCTTTCTGACCCTTTTAACCCTTCTGACCAAATGACATCATCGCTGCCATTTCATCATCGTCATAGTGATATAATCCTCAGCGTCATAATCATCATGTCAATCAAAACCTCCCGACCAATCAGATTAAACAGCACTCTAATTAAAGTATGATCTTTTATGATTTTTAATCCCTTGGTAATTTTACACCTCCGTCGACACATCATCATCATCATCATCATCATCATCTCATCATCATCATCTTCATCTTCATCATCACTATCACCAGTGTCTTTTTAAAGCCTGAATAGTAATAATAGATACAGTAATGAAATTGAATCTAACATTGAAATAGGATTTTTTTTAATTGCTTTAAAAATGCAACAGAAAAGGATAAAAAAAAAAAAAACATAATAGATTATGAGTGTGTGTGTGTGTGTGTGTGTGTGTGTGTGTGTGTGTGTGTGTGTGTGTGTGTGTGTGTGTGTGTGTGTGTGTGTGCATACCATATCTACAGTATGATAGATGGTAACAGGCCGTAATATGCCATCCACAGTGCAGTACTCTGTATATTTCCCCTACCCACTTTCTTAATATCTGAAAAAGCTGCAAAATGTTATTTTATTATGTCTATATATCTTTATTATATCCTGTTTTTAACCTCAATTCCCCATTTTTGGAATGCGACTTCCAAATGAATCATGGCGACAATCCTGGGGACAAGAAAAGCGATGGTATGAAAGTGTAAAAACTTGCACATATGCAAATTTGGTAACAAGGGGTAGGCCTAGAATCACGTCTTTGAAAAAGAAGGGGATCGGTGGGTTGGGTGGGGGGTTGGGGTGGGGATAATGGGTTGGGGGGATGTTTGGAATGTTTGCCTTAATAAATATGCAGTGTGGAGCGTTTGTGCCCGAAACCCACTAAACAGAGGACGGAATAAATGGAAATTGATTGAGATGCCGCCCGCTGTGTGATTTACTGCAGCCTGTAATTCACACAATTATTCTCTGTAAATCAGCCACAACACACCCACTAACTGCAAATCATTTATCTGATTTATTCGCGCAGAGCCGGTGGGTGTGTTAGTCTAAATGCTGAATTGCTAGGTCATTTTTTATTTATTTATTTATTTATTTTTACAAATTCTCGCTGCTAACACTAGCCCTTTATTATTAGCCAATTAACCTCAAAGGCATCCGTCCCTCTGTCCCACTCAAAGATCCTGTCAGAGACCATTAGCGCTGTCAATCGATTAGAATATTTTAAACCTGATTAATCGCACATTAATCGCACTTTTTCAAATGTTCCACGAATGAATACGTTTAACTGATTAAATAATACGTTTATAATACGTTCTTTTAATAAAATGATTGATTATTTCATATCTATTTTGCTCTTTTAATATTCATTTCTTTTTAATGAATTGTTTCAATGTTACTTTGTTTAGTGTTGGTTTTAAGTGTAAAATATGGGACGTGGCCCCTTTAAGAATTGTGTTCCGGTTGCTTTTCCATATAAACTGGTGATACGGAAGCACATTGCGTTCACAAAAGATAAAATGGGCTTTATTGTGCAATACGGATTTGGGAATGCTTCCATACGTTCCATACGGTAATATACGCTAATATAGTGAGGAGATCATACCTGTTGTGAATGCGCAGCTAGTAGGTGTAATTCGAGGAAATTTAGGAAGCGTGAGTGGATGCACTGAATGTTTATTTATTCGTTTGTTCTTTGTTGTTCGGGTTTCGTTCAACACAACGCAGAGCGTTCACTCACTCCGATCACTCACATAGTAATGCACACTGCGTTAATTACATGTTAATAACATTAGTGCCGTTACAGTGAATCTTTGTTAGCACGTTAACTTTGACAGCCCTAATATATATATATATATATATATATATATATATATATATATATATATAGACAAACACATGCCAGTCTGCCCAAGACACGTTCAAATGAGTTTTAAAGACATGCATGTTTGTTTCCCTCACAGATATACCAGTCTCACTCTGCTCAATAAGACACTAAGATTTCCTACTCAAAGACATGTCATCTGTCCCAAAGAGACACTCATTCATTCATTCATCTTCTACCGCTTTATCCGATCTTCCCTCGGGTCACGGGGAGCCTGTGCCTATCTCAGGCGTCTATGGGCATTCACACACACATTCACACACTAGGGACAATTTCCCAAGGTGCCATTCAACCTACCGTGCATGTTTTTGGACCGGGAGGAAACCGGAGAACCTGGAGAAAAACCCCCTGAGACACGGGGAGAACATGCAAACTCCACACACACACATGGTAGAGACAGGAATCGAACCTGGACCCTGGCAGTGTGAGGCGAACGTTCTATATATTTCTTTCTTTCCTCTGTTCAGTCTTACATATGATAGTTTAATAAGCTTGGTTTAAAATCAGGTTATGATTCTATTACAGTATAAAGCTCATATTAATGTTATATGGTGTATTTATTCAGCAGTAAGTACAACCCCGGTGTAGCGTTAGAGAATATCGAATCTAAGGCTTTTTACTGACTGCCACTGTCGTTATAACGATCGGTTGTATAATGGGCAGGACCGCGCCGTCGGCTTACTTTCTTTCTTCACACACGCCTTTGATGTTGATGAAAAAAGAGATGCCTGGTTTCAAAAGCACCAAAGTAGCCTAGCAACCTGATGCCACTGCGTTATAACCTGACTGAAGAATGTGATGTAGGAATCTGTTATTTAAATCATTATTATGGATTAGTTATAATCTCTAATAATGTTAAATATGTCCTTTGGTATGCCATTGTGCTATTGTTATATTAAATATTTTGACAAAATATATACATATAGAAAGGGAGCACAGTGTGAGTGGTTAGCACGTTCGCCTCACACCTCCAGGGTCAGGGTTCGATTCCCACCTCTCCCACCATGTGTGTGTGTGGAGTGTTGCAGCATTCGTTCTCCCCGTGCCTCAGGGGGTTTTTCTCCGGGTTCTCTCTGGTTTCCTCCTCGGTCCAAAAACATGCACGGTGGGTTGATTGGCACCTTGGAAAATTATCCCTAGTGTATGTAGTGTAGTGAATGTGAGTGTGTGTGTGTGTGTGTGTGTGTGTGTGTGTGTGTGTGTGTGTGTGTCCTGCGATGGGTTGGCATTCCATTCTTTACTTAAGTAGAAATTTGGGGTATCTATATTTTACTGGAGTAATTATTTTTCACTCACACACACACACATACACACACACACACACACACACACACACACACACACACACACACACACACACACATTCATACACTAGGGACAATTTTTCCAAGGTGTCAATCAGCCTACCTTGCATGTTTTTGGACCGGGAGGAAACCAGAGAACCCGGAGAAAAACCCCCTGAGGCACGGGAAGAAGAAGGAAGAACATGCAAAACTCCACACACACATGGCCGAGACGGGAATCGAACCCGGATCCTGGAGGTGTGAGGCGAACGTGCTAACCACTATATATATATATAGATATATATATATATATATATATATATCTATATATATATATATATATATATATATATATATATATATATATATATACAGTCATGTGAAAAAAATTAGGACACCCTTTGAAAGCATGTGGTTTTTTTTTGTAACATTTTTAATAAATGGTTATTTAATCTCCGTTTCAACAATACAGAGAGATTAAAATAATCAAACTAAACAAAGAAAACTGAAGAAAAGTCTTTTCAAGATCTTCTGTAAATGTCATTCTACAAAAATGCCTATTCTAACTGAGGAAAAAGATAGGACACCCTTGCCCCTAATAGCGAGTGTTACCTCCTTTGGCTGAAATAACTGCAGTGAGACGGTTCTTCTTGTAGCCATCTACCAGTCTCCGACATCGGTCTGAGGAAATTTTACCCCACTCCTCAATGCAGAACTTTTTCAGCTGTGAGATGTTTGAGGGGTTTCTTGCACGTACAGCCCTTTTCAAGTCACCCCACAGCATCTCAATGGGATTCAAATCTGGACTTTGACTTGGCCATTCCAGGACTCTCCATTTCTTCTTTTTCAGCCAATCTTTGGTTGATTTACTAGTATGTTTTGGGTCATTGTCATGTTGCATGGTCCAGTTCCGCTTCAGCTTTAATTTTCTAACTGATGGTCTCACATGTTCTTCAAGCACCTTCTGATACACAGTAGAATTCATGGTGGATTCTATGATGGTGAGCTGACCAGGTCCTGCTGCAGCAAAGCAGCCCCAAACCATGACACTTCCACCTCCATGCTTCACAGTTGGTATGAGGTTCTTTTCTTGGAATGCTGTGTTTGGTTTACGCCAAACAATGTCCTCTGCTGTTGTGTCCAAATAATTCAATTTTGGACTCATCTGTCCAAAGAACATTATTCCAGAAGTCCTGGTCTTTGTCAACTTTATCTCTGGCAAATGTCAGTCTGGCCTTGATGTTTCTCTTGGAAAGCAAAGGTTTCCTCCTTGCACACCTCCCATGCAAGTTAAAGTTGTACAGTCTCTTTCTGATTGTAGAGGCATGTACTTCTACATCAACAGTAGCCAGAGCCTGCTGTAGTTCTCGAGATGACACTTTAGGGTTTTTGGAGACCTCTTTTAGCATCTTGCGGTCTGCTCTTGGGGTGAACTTGCTGGGGCGACCAGTCCTGGGCATGTTGGCAGTTGTTTTGAAAGCCCTCCACTTGTAGACTATCTTCCGGACAGTGGAATGGCTGATTTCAAAATCTTTTGATATCTTTTTAAATCCCTTCCCAGACTCATAGGCTGCTACAATCTTTTTTCTGAAGTCCTCTGACAGCTCTTTTGCTCTCACCATGGTGCTCACTCTCACTTCAACAGTCAGGAGCACACCAAACTAAATGTCTGAGGTTTAAATAGGGCAAGCCTCATTCAACATGCAGAGTAACGATGTACTAGTTATGTGCAACTGGTGTGATATACCTGTGTGAGATCTGAGCCAATTTAAGAGGGAATACATGTGAGGGTGTCCTATCTTTTTCCTCAGTTAGAATAGGCATTTTTGTAGAATGACATTTACAGAAGATCTTGAAAAGACTTTTCTTCAGTTTTCATTGTTTAGTTTGATTATTTTAATCTCTCTGTATTGTTGAAACTGAGATGAAATAACCATTTATTAAAAATGTTACAAAAAAAACACATGCTTTCAAAGGGTGTCCTAATTTTTTCACATGACTGTATATATATCATGTGTCCCACTCAGATACACTAATTTGTCAAAGAGTAAAGGGACATTTGTAATACATTTTATAGATATAAAAATACCTTTGCTTTTTCACTTCCCCTCGTAGATCTGTCCTAAATTACACGCCAATCTGTTCAATAGGGTGCTTAGTTTTTCCGTCTGTCCTACTCAAAAATACCTTTACCTGTCCCACTAAAATGAGAGAAAGTGACACTCAATGAAAGTGTCTCTCAATGAAACAAAACAATCTGTCCCTTTTAAAGACACGCCAACGTGTGCGTCTTAAAGACATGTCAGTCTGTTGTACGTAAAGACACATCTATCCATAACCCACACAAACTCCACACACACATGGCCGAGACAGGAATCGAACCCGGACCCTGGCGGGGTTAGGCGAACGTGCTAACCACTAAGCCACTGTGCCCCCCACCCTATATATATATATATATATATAGGGTGGTAACTACATACCATCTTACAAACCAAACCATACCATGTCATTCATTCATTCATTCATTCATCTTCTACCACTATATAGTGGATGTACTATGGATTTTGAGTTTATTCACATTAATTCCCGTATATTCCACTTAATTCCCATGGAAAGTTTCCAGTTATTGAAATTTTGCAACCCTTAGAGGAAAGCCCGTGAATGAACATATCTGTGGAGTTGTTCAGGATCCCAGCTCTCCAAATATGAATGTTTATCTCATGGCGTGGGGCACGGTGGTTTAGTGGTTAGCATGTTCGCCTCACACCGCCAGGGCCCGGATTCGATTCCCGTCTCGGCCACGTGTGTGTGGAGTTTGCATGTTCTCCCCGTGCCTCAGGGGTTTTTCTCCCGGTTCTCCGGTTTCCTCCCGGTCCAAAAACATGCACGGTAGGTTGATTGGCACCTTGGAAAATTGTTCCTAGTGTATGAATGTGTGTGTGTGTGTGTGTCCTGCGATGGGTTGGCATTCCATCCAGGGTGTATCCTGCCTTAATGCCCATAGACTCCTGAGATAGGCACAGACTCCCCGTGACCCGAGGGAAGATCGGATAAAGAGGTAGAAGATGAATGAATGAATGAATGAATCTCATAGCGTGCATCAGTGTGTGTTCGCTGATGTGTGTGTGTGGTAAATTCGCCTGGCTTTAGGAGCTATGAGAGATGCTCGCATTGCTCGCAGGGAGAACGTGTGCTGTGTGTGTGTGTGTGTGTGTGTGTGTGTGTGTTTATTTTCCTGTTTGTTTATAGTGCTGTCTCAGGGCGCGAGGTGTGATATGCTATGTGTCATCAGCAGCCAGTTTCCGTGGTTACGATGAGAACTTTCGCGGCAATCTCCCGAAGAGGGACGGCAGTGTCGGAGTCATCGCTGTGCACTTCTGTCAGGAATTCTGGCTCCTGTTAAATATTGTATAATTTTTTATAATATGTTTTATTTTATCATGCGCAAGTAAATAAAAAAAAAGAAATGTATCCAAAATAGCAAAAATGCAAAATTAAACTTTCCTCACACGACAAGTTATTCATGAGCAGTTTGTTGGTAAAACAAACAAAAACAAAAACAAAAAAATAGGTCACATGACATAATTTTAGCTTTAATCTTGGTTTGGTCTTCATTTATCACATACGCATTACAGCACAGAGAAATTCGCAGGCCTGTTTTGTAGGGAGGCTGAGAACAGTGTCAGCCATGATACAGTGCCCCCTGGTGCACAGAAGGTTAAAGGTTTTGCTCAACGACCCCAGTGTATCAGCATGGCGATACCGGGGCCCCGACCTTCCGATCATTAGCCCAGTGAGGGAGGTGGTGGCTCAGTGGTTAAGGTGTTGGCCTCTTGACCGGAAGATCACAGGTTCAAACCCTGCGACCACCAAGCTACCGCTAGTGGGCCCTCGAGCAAGGCCCTTAACCCTCAATTGCTCAGTTGTAAGTCACTCTAGATACTGCTAAATGCGGTAAATATAAATGTAAAATCAGGTACGGTCGTAGGTTAGGTGAGGCAGACTGGGTTGCATCAGCATTCCAGTTCAACCCAAAGGTGTTCATCAGGGTTCAAGTCTGAGGCCAGTCTAGATCCGCCCACTCTGATTCGTATATGCCAATATATTTGCATGGAGTCGGAATTGTGCACAGGGATATTTTTAGAATGGAATAGGTTTGGGTGTTCTAATAAAGTGAAGGGGAAATTTCATTCAAATGTATTCAAATACAGCTTTTATAATTTTGTGCTTCTATTTTTGTTTCAAGATAAATAAATAAATAAATAGGTGGGACACGGTGGTTTAGTGGTTAGCACGTTCGCCTCACACCGCCAGGGTCCGGGTTCGATTCCCGTCTCGGCCACGCGTGTGTGGAGTTTGCATGTTCTCCCCGTGCCTCAGGGGGTTTTTCTCCGGGTTCTCTGGTTTCCTCTCGGTCCAAAAACATGGACGGTAGGTTGATTGGCACCTTGGAAAAATTGTCCCTTGTGTATGAATGTGTGTGAGTGTGTGTGTGTGTGTGCTCTGTGATGGGTTGGCATTCCATCCAGGGTGTATCCTGCCTTAATGCCCATAGACGCCTGAGATAGGCACAGGCTCTCCGTGACCCGAGGGAAGATCGGAAAAAGCGGTAGAAGATGAATGAATGAATGAATGATGATTTTTTTTCAAACAAATTGGTGAAAAAAGAAAAAAAAATAGTTTTTTTTTTACTTTGGATTGTTGCTTTATTTTGGATGACTTGATTTCAAATATATTTTATTTATGGGAATGTTTGTGTGTTGTTGTGTATGTATATGTATGGAATAGTATATAAGGGAAAGGATAAAAAGGAAAAACATGAATGCATTTTAATCAGTGTTAAATATACTGTAAGACGTATTTAACTGTTTGTGTGTGTGTGTGTGTGTGTGTGTGTGTGTGTGTGTGTGTGTGTGTGTGTGTGTGTGTGTGTGTGTGTGTGTGTGTGTGTGTGTGTGTGTGTGTGTGTGTGTGTGTGTGTGTGTGTTTCAGTCGAGGCTCTTCATATGGGGACTCTGATGTCTGCACATGGCTATTTCTTTCCCATCTCTGATCACGTGCTAACGCTGAAGGATGATGGGACCTTTTATAGATTTCAGGTAATGCTGTTAGATAATATAGAAATGAATTCATTCATTCATTTGTTTGTTTATCTGTTGTTTACATACAGATGTCACTTTTGACTCCGAGTTACATATTAGTTATATTTATACACACTATAAGTGTGTATAAACTTATAACTATAAATTATAAGTTATACACACTAGCTCTGCTAAAAGCTTGAAATCAGTATTCTTAATATTATAAAAAGCCAATTTATGTATTTGTTTATTTATTGTTTATTTATTTATTTACACACAATTAAAGTTCATGCTATTGGACTCAGTATCTGAACACAGGGTAACCTAACGTTACTAATAGGTTCTGGTTTTACTAATAATAATCCGGATTTTATCGGCTGTTTCAGTCTGTTTAGTTTAGAAAGAAATGTACAAATGCGTCTGCAAAATAGAATATTGTGCAAGCATGTAGATATAAATGATGCTGTTTACTGTTATAAAACACTTATAAATAGAAAATCCTTCTTTAGGAAAAATCCAATGTTTGTCAGGACGACTATAAGAGATTTAGAAGAAAAAAAAACAACACAAAAAAAATGATTAAACATCCATAAACATTTTTGTTGACTGAATCCAAAAACTACAGATACAGTGGATCAATATCTTGCAAATAAAACGACAAATGTATTTAAATCAGAATATCAGCTGTTATATCTTGAGTATCTTGTTACATTTGTGAATATTTCATGATGTATAAAACCATTAGGTGTAAATTCGAAAGTTGCATTATTATAATTATTATTATTATTATTAGTAGTAGTAGTAGTAGTAGTATTCTCATTCTCATTATTATCATCATTATCATTGCTATTATTATTTTTGTATTATTATTATTATTTTTATTATTATATGTATTATTATATGTATATTATATATATATATATATATATATATATATATATTATATATATATATATATATATATATATATATATATATAATATATATATATATAATATAGCCTCACCATAGTGCCACAAGTGGTGTACTTGTGGGTGTTAAACCTGGGTGTTTATTTTTCTTTAAGTAACTCCACTTCTTAAGCGTGACACTCCATAAGCTTGGATCGTTCTCAGCAGTGTGTACGCCAGCGTCGGTGTGTAAAGCAGACGGATGGCTTTAATTATCCATAC
Organism: Kryptopterus vitreolus; assembly: GCA_030449085.1. Lineage (NCBI taxonomy): Eukaryota > Metazoa > Chordata > Actinopteri > Siluriformes > Siluridae > Kryptopterus > Kryptopterus vitreolus. Next base: position 21,774,039 of record JACRUU010000015.1, read on the forward strand.
ACAGTTCTCACGTACACCCGGCCCGTTACGATGTCGTAGCTGTGATCAGCGGCTCCTTTAGTAACGTTTCCGCTTTGTTTCGAGTCAGCGAGATTGTCTCAGTTACACATTACACAATGCTGAAAGAATGAACTTTCATGTACTTTCTTTACATTTTCTTTTATTTTGCAGACTCCTTACTTTTGGCCGTCAAACTGCTGGGAACCAGAGAACACTGATTACGGTTAGACCACACTCTCACACACACACACACTCACACAAACACACACACACACACACAAATCCTAGGTTTGGTTGTCCACAGACTTTTGTCCATACTGTGTATATCATGTAGTCCATCCTGACCAGTGAACCAGAGAACTGATCCTGCTTACGTCAATAATAAAGTGTAAAAGTTTGTGTTCCCTAAACACATTACTATAGCATTTGTAAAACGTACAGCCCAACACAAACCCACGGAAAGTGTTTCATTCTTCCTACACAAGAAATGCTTGATGACCATTAGGACGCCCAACACCCTTGAAAAGGATTTTATTCCTCAAACCGTCACTTCTTATTGTTGAAAACAAGACAACAAAGGTCACTTTCTTGCCGAGAAAACATCTGTAGTGATCATGTGAATAGTCCGCTGTAATGTACATTTACATATTACTACAGCAATGTTTATATATTGGAACGACGAAAACGATATAAACGTTGCAGCTGTCCTACATTCAAATTAACCACCGCCTTCTGACCAATCAGAATGCAGAATCCAACAATGATTGAGACAATGAGACAATGAGAGACAATTTACAATTCACTTTTGCAGAAAAAAGGAATATACTGTATATATATATATATATATATATATATATATATATATATATATATATATATATATATATATATATATACGCTGTACGAACGCGCCCCCATAATAATATAAAAAATAATATTAAGTGTCATTCCGTCTTACGAGGTTTCGCGTCGTAAGTGACGTAAACAGACGCGAGCTAGTTTCGGGCGCACGGCGGAAGAATACGCTTTGTTGTGGTTGTAGGGCGAAGAAGACGGCGTCATTCTCTCTTGTTCTCTCTTTTTTATTAATTATTTACTTTAATTCATGTGGTAAGGAATTGTTTTCTCTTTTTTTAATACTTTTTTATGTCATTAACTGTTACATTTTATTATAGCACTGTACGTACAGTACTTTACAGTATATTTATACACTTACACTGAAATATTTATATATATATATATATATATATATATATATATAATATACAATAATATTTAAGACTTAATTATATAATATTAAAAAAAAACATACAATACTTTTTTAATTAAATCGATTTTATTAAGTAATCAGTTAACACATTTAATTCATTAATACCAATAAATAAACAGACAAATAAAATGAGATCATTTACATTCGCCTGACATTCTTCAGGATTTTCCTCCTTTTAAAAGAAAGCTGTGGATGCTGAGATGTTGTGGGAGTCGACGAGGATGGACAGGATTAGAAATGAGTTTATTAGAGGGACGTGTAGGATGTTTTGGAGACGAGGTGAGGGAGGACAGATTGAGATGGTTTGGACGTGTGCAGAGGAGGGATACAGGGGAGAAGCATGCTGAGGGTGGAGGTAAAGAAGAAGGACGAGGAGGAGGAAGTTTATGTACAAGCAGATATTTAGGGGTGAAAGATGTAGATGTGGTGGCTTATTGGTTAGCATGTTCGCCTCACATCGCCAGGGTCCGGGTTCGATTCCCGTCTCGGCCATGTGTGTGTGGAGTTTGCATGTTCTCCCCATGCCTTCAGGGGATTTTTCTCCGTGTTCTCCGTTCTCCGGTTTCCTCCCGGTCCAAAAAACATGCACAGTAGGTTGATTGGCACCTTGGGAAAATTGTCCCTAGTGTATGAATGTATGTGTGTGTGAGTTTGTGTGTGTGTCCTGTGATGTGTGTTGGCATTCCATCCAGGGTGTATCCTGCCTTAATGCCCATAGACGCCTGAGATAGGCACAGACTCCCCGTGACCCGAGGGAAGATCGGATAAAGCAATATAATGAATGAATGAATGAATGAAGATGTAGAGAACAGTGTAGTGTGGAGACAGATGATCCGCTGTGGCGCCCCCTACAGTATCGGGAGCAGCTGAAAGAGAAATGAGAAGTGGAAAAGAAAGTCTTGTAGCTTTAAATGCCTTTAAAAGCTTTAAAGAATCTTTATCGCCATGATCGTTGTGAAAATGTAGCAATGGTGACGGCAAGAAGCGGCATATATATATATATATATATATATATATATATATATATATATATATATATATATATATATATATATATATATATATATATATATGTATATATATATATATATATATATATATATATATATATATATATATTATATACTAGTATAGGGAATAAGGAATAAAGGGGGATTAAGGGGGATGGCAAAAGGAGCATGGACTATATTGGGAGTAAAAAGCAGTGCAATGCTGTGCAACATCAGGCTGAAGTCGCTGTAGCGAAACTGCAAGCTATTCAATAAAATGCATGAATATATGAGTAATTCTGGTCTGTTAACAGGAACCCAGGGGTTGTTCAAGGTCTAGTTCTAGGTGTGTGTGTGTGTGTGTGTGTTTTCCACTTGAGGGTCTGAATAGACTGTGGGAAGATTTTCTTCATCCTCTCTTTGCTGCCTTTCAGGGAGTGGAATCTGAGAGCTCCATTGTTTTGGTGGCTGAGGTTCCTCATTATTGGCCTCGCTTCAGCACTGCTCGCCGTAGGTAGACTGCAGGTCAGGTTAGCTCAGGGCAGATGGTGCACTCGGTTGTTTCCAAAACCAGGCTGTGATGCTTTTAATGGTGCAAGTGAAAAAAAAGGGATACGTTTCCTCAAGCCTCTTACGTAGGCGGTGAAGATACTGCCTTCTTCATTGCATTTACATCATTTGGGAGTCGCCCTTATCCATAGCGACTTACAACTGATCAATTGAGGGTTAAGGGACTTGCTCAAGGGCCCACTAGTGGAAGCCGGATGGTGGTGGGGTTTGAACCCTTGATCTGCTGGTCCAGAGCCAAACACCTTAATCACTGGGCAACACACCTCCCATTAGGATAATACGATGTGTTAATATGGCCGGTCCTTCTTGATAGTCCTCAAATATTGTCTTATATTTCGATTCATCGATACTTTTAAAATTTTAACATCGGACTACTTGGGCCTCAAACTGAAGGCTCGTGGGCTGAACGTGGCCCCCCCTACGTCATTTTATGCGGCCAGCAAGAGATTAAAAGGTGTACGATTGTGTTTAAATAAGGCTATGCGTGCAATGATAATAATCTCCCATAATGCCTGCAACTATGTGACCTGCCACTAGAGTGCAGTGTATCCCATATTCATTCATTCATTCATTCATCTTCTACCGCTATATCCGATCTTCCCTCGGGTCACGGGGAGTCTGTGCCTATCTCAGGCGTCTATGGGCATTAAGGCAGGATACACCCTGGATGGAATGCCAACCCATCGCAGGGCACACACACAATCACACACACATTCATACACAAGGGACAATTTTCCAAGGTGCCAATCAACCTACCGTGCATGTTTTTGGACCGGGGGAAACCGGAGAACCCGGCGAAAAACCCCCTGAGGCACGGGGAGAACATGCAAACTCCACACACACATGGCCGAGACGGGAATCGAACCCGGATCCTGGCGGTGTGAGGCGAACGTGCTAACCACTAAGCCACCGTGCCCCGCTGTATCCCATATATACATCAAAAATGTCCAAGAAGTGTAAAAGTGATGCAGATGGAAGGCATTTTCAAGAAAGATGAAACATGTTTGTGGTTCACGGAGAAAAAGCGCAATGTGTTTTGTGTTATGAGGCGGCGTCGCTCATCAAACACTATACACTGTCTTAGAGTTACTCCGAGGCCAACCATAATGCTTATGTGACCCCCGGTGACAATGATAGATCGGCTCCCTATCATCGACAATGATAGGTTGGCATTCCATCCAGGGTGTATCCTGCCTTAATGCCCATAGACGCCTGAGATAAACACAGGATCCCCGTGACCCGAGGGAAGATCGGATAAAGCGGTAGAAGATGAATGAAGGAATATTAGAAATGTTTTCTCGATCTTGCAACACCCTGAGAGCTTGCTCTCCCTGCGGCACTTCTCCAAGGTTTCCCTCCATCTCCTCTAGCCCTCGTCCTATTATTACCACAGATCAGCACAAGCGTATCATTAGCACTCTCACCCTGCAAACTTGACAGTGGAGGTAGAGTGAAAATGGCCAGATAAATATAAGTATAGAGTAACTACACCTTAGGTGTTGGTTTAGGAGATTGGGAGGAGGAGGGGGGGGGTTTACTGAGGCTAAGCGAGGGATAATACGTCACCCTGTGACACAGGGACAGTCTTGGTCGTTCAACTCAGGGGTCAATTTGAAGTGCATTATAGAGTATAAATGCTGAGACACGTCCAACAAACCTACTGTCATCTCTCTTCCTGATGTCTAGATGGCCTGGGGCTGTGTGTGTGTGTGTGTGTGTGGGGGGGGGGGGGTGATGTGTGATGGCATCCCCGATAAATTGTTTGTGGCGGTATGTGACTTGTAAAAGGTCCAGGATGTGAGGTAATGAAAAAAAGGGAAAGGGATGAAGTGTCTTGATAGATGCTGAGGCGGAACACAACCAAGGGTTCTACAGCAGAGGGTTCCCAAACCTTTTTTGCACCTCCAACCGGTTTAGTGACCTTTAAAGTGTGGTGACAAAATTAAATGATATGAGTGACATGAAAACTGGAACGCTTGATCTTCGAGTTCTACAGAACTACCAATGCTTGTATTCCTATATGTGTAGGATAGGAGGTGTGTGTAGCCCAGTGGTTGAGGTGTTGGACTCTGGACCGGAAGATCACGGGTTCAAACGCTCCCCACCATCAAGCTGCCACTAGTGGGCCCTTGAGCAAGGCCCTTAACCCTCAATTGCTCAGTTGTAAGTCGCTCTGGATAAGGGCGTCTGCCAAATGCTGTAAATTGAATGTGTTCCTAAAGGTAAAATACACACAAAGGAATGTATTTATGGTAACTTTTGTACAGGATATCCCTTCTGCAACTTCTGCAACTGAGATGGCGTGTAGTCTGTAAGTCTTGTTCGACACCTTGAAGTCACAGAGTAAAATCGATGAGATGGAAGTGTGTGTGTGTGTGTGTGTGTGTGTGTGTTTTTGTGTGAGAGAGAGAGAGAGACACTGAGATGTAATATTGCATACACACCTGTTTGATTTGTGTCTCGACGTCTCAATCTGAGCTACCTTCATTTGTTTGTATAGCTTAAATGGCACAGTGAGTCATAAAGCCATGATCTGACTGTCTGCCCTTGTATAGGATTGGGATACCATGAAGTTGCTTGTAATGAGTGAATGAGATGTTTGCGGGATGTTTTGTGACAGATGCGTGACTCGACGTCAGGCTTTTTCCTTGTAAAAGAAGTCAGGGCTTAAATATCTAGTGAAACCTAGAAGTCGGGTTTGTATGAGCAATTGTGGCTTACAAACACATGACTCATAAATGGTTAACATGCCAGTGAGTCAGTACAGGTGCTCCACATTGAGCAGGAGTATATATATATATATATATATATATATATATATATATATATATATATATATATATATATATATATATATATATATGTGTGTGTGTGTGTTGTTGTGTTTGTGTGTGTGTGTGACATGTTGGAGTGTCAGTCTATATATATATATATATATATATATATATATATATATATATATATATATATATTCTAGATTGTATTTGCGAGTCAAATAATTAAGGAAATAATTAATTAATTATTTAATTTTAATTAATTAATTAATGTTTATACTGGTCCTGAGGAGGTATAAACTTACCTAGACTGATTTTTAAAATGTATTCTTATAATATTATAAATTTCCTGCAGCTGCTTTGACATAATCTATACTGTTAAAATCGCCATAATAATAGAATTAGAATTGAATTGAGGTACATTTAATTGAACTGAATTGGGACATATTTGCAAAATACAAATAAAAAAAAAAACTGAATTGCATTTCAAGTCATTGGAATTCGAGTAAAATGAATGGAATTGTTTAAAGCATTATACAAATTTGAATGAAATTGAATTTAATTCAATTGAATTGGAATAAAAATGTATTGAATTGATCTGAAATAAACAGGGACAATGTGCATTGTTATAAGCATAGTACATTCATATAAAAATGAATTGAAGTGAATTTATTTGAACTTTAGATTTATTGCACTTGACAGACTCCCTTACAATGAGCAATTGAGGGTTAAGGGCCTTGCTCAAGGGCCCACTAGTGGCAGCTTGGTGGTGGTTTGGTTTGACCCCATGATTTTCTGGTGCAGAGGTCAACACCTTAACCACTGGGCTACCACCTCCACATATGAACCCAATAGCGAGACAGTCCATTGCAGGGTGACGTGATGAAGGTGGACATGACTCTACAGCATGTCTCCCTCTCTCTTTATCCTCTCTATATTAATAATTCAGTTAAACACAATATATTTTGGATGGAAATGTATTGTGTTTGTTACAAATTTCCTGCAGAATTAGGATTATTCCCTTTGCAAATATTTGTTGCACGATTATTTTGCAATAGCGACACCTAGAGGCGAAGCGCATGTTATGTTTTGAAGTTGTGTGTTGAACAGTAGCTAGTTGTAAACAGACCGGAAACACGGAATAAGAATTTGCACATTGTTACAACTATTTTTAATCTGAAATATATATTCTAATGTTTCTTGAATCTTTGGTAGGAAGGCGCACGTGGTATGTTTGTACATTTTTGTTTATGTATTTCGTGTACCTGTTACGGGTTAATAAGCTAATGCATGGAGAGGGAAAACTAATTATATGCATACATTTTATTTTTTCAAATAATTGTTTATTTATTTACATTGTTTACACTATCTGTAGTGCAAAAACGTATTTCTTTTCTGATCAGAGAGAAAATTCGTAGAAATAATATGTAAATCAGCAAATCGACTTATGAGAGCTAATTATATCATATTGATGTATAGTAGATATATATATATAGAGATGATATATATATATATATATATATATATATATATATATATATATATATATATATATATATATATATATATATATATATCCCTAACCCTATTTATTTTAGTAACGATTTTACTAAATGTCCCGGGTAGATAATAAATTTGACCAAACATAGATATTTATATTTGAGATATATATGATTATATATATATATATATATATAGATATATAGATATATAACCGTAACTATAGGGGAGTGAGGGATACTATATTTTTGAGGATACATAGAAATTTGACCATAAAATAACAATATATAGATTATTATAATTTATAATATTATATATCTATATCTAAGCTATCTATATCTATCTCTATCTCTCTGATCTCTTGAGCTCCTCTCTCTCTCGTCTCTCTCTCTCTCTCTCTCTCTCTCTCTCCAAAGATAGATACTAGTACTCCTATTACTATACTACTATGATATATATATATATATATATATATATATATATATATATATATATATATATATATATATATATAAACGTTTGGAACCAATATCCTAAACCAGCACTCTTGGGCCCCTGAGCAAGGCCCCATATCTGCTCAGTTATATGAATTGAAGACATATCATTTTCTCTGGCTAAAAGTGTTTGCCAAATCTCTATCTGTCTAGGTAAATAAATAGAAAATGTTCAATAATGTTCTCTCTCTCTCTCCCTCTCTCTCTCTCTCTCTCTCTCTCTCTCTCTCAGCTGTGTACCTCTGTAAGCGGACGATGCAGAATAAAGCCCGGCTGGAACTTGCTGACTATGAAGCTGTAAGCATTTAACTTTTCTCTCTTTGCTGTTTCTCCTCCACGCCTCCTCATCAGCACTTTATTATACACCCATAACCCACCTATATTCACTTCCATCACCTCCTCTTTTGCTTCCTATGTTCTTTGTCCTTTTGTCAAAGGATAAAGAGATGTGCTGCGCTGTGCATCTTTTTCTGCGTTTCTATTGAAAACAATGCAGCATTATGAAGCCTTACAGTCGAGTCGAGTCAATTGTCGTCCCAAAGATTAATCAAAGTAAATCAGTTTAGAAAAAAATGTCAGGTGTAAAAAAAAAAATGCTTTATTTCTTTCCAAAATGTCACACATATTGTTGATTTGGATCGTTGTTTAAACCAAGAAAATGCATGTTACACGTTTATTTGTTTTGTTTGTGATGTTTGTTTGACTCAGTAAATCATTAAGATCCTCTGAAGACTTCATAAGTTAATGATTAAGGTTTATTTGTCCAAGATCGAGATCTTCAATGTACATCACAGCATAATATAAAGCAAAACAACAAACAAAAAACATTAACTTGGACATAAAAATGGAATCCATTCACACTTATCTGCCTTCAAACAACAAAACGACCGGTTTGAGCAAATTGAGCCTAATCAGTAAGAATTAAACGAATCTGAACATAAATGATTTTGCTCATTAAACCTCTCAAGCCGGGGCACGGTGGCGTAGTGGTTAGCACGTTCACCTCACACCGACAGGGTCCGGATTCGATTCCCGTCTCGGCCATGTGTGTGTGGAGTTTGTGCATGTTCTCCCCGTGCCTCAGGGGGTTTTTCTCCGGGTTCTACGGTTTCCTCCCCGGTCCAAAAACATGCACGGTAGGTTGATTAGAACCTTGGAAAAATTGTCCCTAGTGTATGAATGTGTGTGAGTGTGTGTGTGTCCTGCGATGGGTTGGCATTCCATCCAGGGTGTATCCTGCCTTAATGCCCATAGACTCCTGAGATAGGCACAGGCTCCCCGTGACCTGAGGGAAGATCGAGGGAAAATATAAGTGGTAGCGGTTTTTAGAAGATGAAAGATGAATGAATGGATGAACCTCTCAAGCCAAGTATCACACGGGTATACGCGCTTACAAACATCCTGCATTCATCAAAATCAATATAAATATATACACTATATGTCCCAATGACCGTAACCTTCATTGAGACTTCACATTTAGTCTCAATTTGCCCTTATAATCACCTCTATTCTTCTGGGAAGATGTTTTGGATTTCACATAATTGGAATTCAAGTAATTGGATTGTTAAACTTACTATACAAATAAAAGTGATTCGAATTAAAATGCATTTAACTGAATTGAATTGAGGTCAAATTAATTGAATTGATCTGAAATAAACAGGATGTGGGGCACGGTGGTTTAGTGGTTAGCACGTTCGCATCACACCTCCAGAGAACCGGGTTCGATTCCCGTCTCGGCCATGTGTGTGTCGAGTTTGCATGTGCCTCAGGGGGTTTTTCTCCGGGTTCTCCGGTTTCCTCCCGGTCCAAAAACATGCAAGGTAGGTTGATTGGCACCTTGGAAAATTGCCCCTAGTGTATGAATGTGTGTGTGTGTCCTGTGATTGGTTGGCATTCCATCCAGGGTGTATCCTGCATTAATGCCCATAGACGCCTGTGATAGGCACCCCATGACCCGAGGGAAGATCGGATATAGCGGTAGAAGACGAATGAACCTATGGCCATGAGCTTTGGGTCATGACGAAAAGGGCAAGGTCCCGGATACAGGCGGTCGAAATGAGCTTCCTTCGCAGGGTGTCTGGGTGCTCCCTTAGAGATAGGGTGAGAAGTTCAGTCACTCAGGAGGAGCTCAGAGTAGATCCGCTACTCCTCCACATTGAGAGGGGCCATCTGGCATGGCTTGGGCATCTATTTTGGATGCCTCCTCGGCGCCTTCCAGGGGAAGTGTTTCGGGCATGTCCCATCGGGAAGAGGCCTTGGGGAAGACCCAGAACACGTTGGAGGGACTATGTCTCTCGACTGTCCTGGGAACGCCTCGGTGTCCCCAAGGAGGAGCTAGAGGAAGTAACTGGAGAGATGGAAGTCTGGGCATCTCTGCTGAGACTGTTGCCCCCGCGACCCGGTCCCGGATAAGCGGTAGAAGATGGATAGATGGATGAATGAATGAATGAATGAAATCCTTCTTGTTGTTCTATAGCAGCTGTGGATTTGTCATATTGACTCAACAACATATAGCGACGAGAGAGAGTCAAACTATATAGTAAACCCGAGGAAAAGCAACTTGCAGTAAACATATCTGACAAAAAAAGGTGATATGAGAGAGAGTTTTGAATCAGAATCAGAAATAGCTTATTTACCAAGTATGTTTACACACACACACACACACACACACACAAACACACAAGGACTTATTCCTTGCCAACAAGAGCTTCCACTGCAAAAGAAATTTAATGAAATAATAATACACTGTATATAGGAGTAGGAACATGTACCAAATGTACAGGTGTGTTAAGTGTGTATTAAGAGGTATTTGTTTATTCCCGTGTTTGTGTTTTTTTCCAGGAAAGTTTAGCTCGGCTACAGAGGGCGTTCGCACGGAAATGGGAGTTTATATTTATGCAAGCAGAAGCACAAGCTAAGTGAGTATGAACGTCTTGCAACCAGAAAAACTCCAGGTTCGAAAACCTCCACATTTTATGCTTGTAATTCGGAAATCTGTATATTAATTTCCATCTTTGAGTTTTATACGGCAACGAGGCTATTGACACATTTTCGTATTGATGCAAAGCCCATAAGCCTCTGTGCTCCTATATATATATATATATATATATATATATATATATATATATATATATATATATATATAATACCCCCCCCCCTACAGCCCCCCCTACCCCTTATTTAGTATTACAGTTATTATATTACAGTTCCACTTATTACAGTTATATATTATATTACAGTTCCAAGCGCGTATCTGTGTTCTTGAGTATACACTTTCGCTTCTCCCTTTCGTTTCAGAGTGGACAAAAAGCGGGACAAAATCGAACGGAAGATACTGGACAGTCAGGAACGAGCATTCTGGGATGTGCACAGACCTGTGGTGAGACGCTGCATCATAATCTATACCATATACAGTACTGTACAAAGGTTTTAGCCAGGTGTGAAAAAAATGCTGTAAACAAAGAATGCTTTCAGAAATGGAAGTGTTCATTATTTACTTTCATCAATGAAGGAAATGCAGTGAATGAAGGAAAAGAGAAATGGAAAACAGTATTTGGTGTGAACACACTTTACCTTCAAAACAGCAGTAATACTTCTAGGTACACTTACACACAGTGTTTATGAAGGAACTCGGCTGGTCGGTTGTTCCATCTTGGAGAAGTAAACACAGATCTTCTGTGGATGGAGACGTTCTCACATCCTTCTGTCTCTTCATGTAAATCCCACACACACTCCATGATGTTAGAGATCAGGGCTCTGTGGGGGTCGTGTGCCATCACTTCCACTACTCTTCAAAAGACACTCATACTAAATATTGCTTAATTTCCATTTTTTTCTTTTGTTCGCTCATTTTGTAAATAGACAAAAATCATTATTTACATTTCCGAAAGCATTTTTTTTTGTTTGAAGCATTTTTCACACCTGCCAAAGACTTTTGCACAGTACTGATATAATCAGCCCTGGCTGTGAGTTGTGTATGATGTCCAAGTCATGAGTTGTGTATGAGTTGTGTATGATGTCCTGGCTGTGAGTTGTGTATGATGTCCATACATGTAGTGCGGTGTTTATTCGGTATGACATTAGCACGTAGCTGTGCCTACGCCATGTAATCGAGTGTGTAGTATTTAATCGGCTAAGAAGTCGGCAAACAAATACTGCAGTGATCCTTCACAAATACAAATAGACGTACCGCTTTTAAATGCGTTGGAATTCACTGTTGTTGTTTTGATGCTCAGGCAGCAAGAAAACCACACACGTCTGTTTTGACATTGAGATGCACATCATCCATGTTTAAATCGTGCCCTACATTTAACATATGCGAGACGTAGAACAAGTTTTCGTTTCGTACACATGTCTTTCATTCAGCCTCGGCACTGCTTCATCCAAATAACCACTCGGGACTAATTCAATTTATTCAATACATACCTACTTACATTTTGCAATATATACATACATACAATATATATATATATATATATATATATATATATATATATATATATATATATATATATATATATATATATATATATATATATATATATATCTATATATATATATATATATATACTTATAATATATGCAGTATGCATACAATATTCATTATATACACATATATACAATATGCAATATATGCATACTTACAATATTCATTATATACATATATACAATATGCAGTATATGCATATATTACTTATATATGCATATTACAATATTCATTATATACATATATACAATATGCAATGTATGTATACATACATACATATATACATACATACTCAGAACCAAAAGAGATGTGCAAGTAGATATTTTACATAATATTGTAATATTTACATATATATTATATGTCCAGTGTTTAAGTACAGTGTTTGAGATACGGTAGAGTGGAAGTGCTCAACATATGGAATAACATCCGGTAAAGCTGGCTTGTGCAATGCGATGTATTCGTTTTGTTTTTTTATTAACCTGAGGGCCGTAAGGAAAAAGCTCCCCCTCAGTCGAACAGTCTGTGGGACGGGTGGCTGGAATCGCTGATGATCCGGTAGTAGGAGTGAGATTAGGGTTGGGTATCATTTTAATTTTTTCGGTTCTGATTCGTCTTATTGATTCTAATAGAGGCAGAACATACAAACTCCACACACACACACACACACACACACCACACACACACACACACACACACACACACACACACACACACATGTCATCCTGTATATACTAACAATGACTTTGGTTATTATTCATTTTTATTAGCAGATAGGTTAAGACAACGATTTTGCAGGACGACAACAGAATTCATTTTTAATATGATTTTAACGAGTCGATAAGCGAACCTCACATTTACTGCCTGGGCTACTTTCTAAATAATGAAATGAAATGAATCAAATCTGTCCGGCGGTGAAATGAAAACCAGAACTGAGGCGTATGGGAGACTTCTGTCGAACCAGTAAATGAGAGCACATTAATGCGAGTGTGAATGAAAGCGCCAATGCAAATGAGTGTAATTAAGAGTGATGCTTTTTACCATTAATGAATAGAAGGGCCTATGCAAATGAGATCCAATTAGACTGGGATTTTTTCAAAGAGGGAAAATAATGAATATGAATTAATCGAATTAAACATGTACTGTAGATTCCATTTTTGACAACACTGTGTATATATATATATATATATATATATATATATATATATATATATTATATATATATGTATATATATATATATATATATATATATATATATATATATATATATATATATATATATATATCTATATATATATATATATATATATATATTGTATATTGTTCCATCTGTATGTTGCTGGAACACCAATGTAGACCTACACACACACACACACACACACACACACCACACACACACACAACCACACACAACACACACACACACAGATGTAGACGTACGAGTGTTAGATTGCTCTTGAATGAGCTTTTGGCCAACAATCGGATCCTTCTTTGCCGAGCACTTGTTAACCCGTTTATACCAAACAGTGCACTTATCACTCTCCTGTTACTTATCACACTTCTGTACTTATCACTCTCCTGTACTATCACACTCCTGTACTTATCACACTCCTGTACTTATCACACTCATGTACTTATCACTCTCCTGTACTTATCACTCTCCTGCACTTATCACTATCCTGTATATATCACTCTCCTGCACTTATCACTATCCTTTACTTATCACACTCCTTTACTTATCACACTCCTGCACTTATCACTGTCCTGTACTTATCAAACTCCTGTATTTATCACAATCCTGCACATATCACTCTCCTGTATCTGTACTTATCACTCTCCTGTACTCATCACTCTTCTGTACTTATCACACTCCTGCACTCATCACTCTCCTATACATATAACTCTTCTGTACTTATCACACTCCTGCACTTATCACTCTCCTGTACTTATCACTCTTCTGTACTTATCACACTCCTGTATATATCACAAGCCATCACTACTCCTGTACATATCACACTCCTGCACTTATCACTCTCCTGTACTTATCACTCTCCTGCACTCCACATGCTCCTGCACATATCACACTCCATGCATGCATTATCACACTCCTGTGCTTATATATCACACTCATGCACTTATCACACTCATGTATGTATCACTCTCCTGTACTTATCACTATCACTGTCTTATCACACTCCTGCACATATCACACTCCTGTGTTTATCACACTCCACTCATCACTTATCACACTCCTGTATATTATCTCTGTGCTTATCACACTCCTGTACTTATCACACTCCTGCATCACTCACTGTACTGAAGCTCACACTCATGTATGTATCACTCTCCTGTACCACTCTCCTGTACTTATCACACTCCTGCACATATCACTCTCCTGTACTTATCACACTCCTGTACTTATCACACTCCTGTACTTATCACTCACTCCTGTACTTATCACACTCCTGTATATATCACACTGTATCACACTCCTGCATATCACACTCCTGCACTTATCACTTATATCACACCATGTGCACTCCTTATCTCACTCCTGTGCTTATCACACTCCTGTACTTATCACACTCCTGTACTTACACTCCTGTACACTCCTGTACTTATCACACTCCTGTACCTCACTCGTACTTATCACACTATACACACTCACTCCTCCTGTGCACTTTATCACCGTTATCACACACAGTATTATCACTCCTGCACATATCACACTCCTGTGTTTATCACACTCCTGTGCTTATCACACTCCTGTATATATCACACTCCTGTACTTATCACTCTACTCCTGTTTATAACACTCCTCCTCTCCTGTACTTATCACACTCCTGTATTATCCTGTGTTTAACACACTCCTGTACTTATCACACTCCTGTACTTATCACTGTACTCCAAGTGTATTAAACTGTGACTCTAGTGTGAAATGATGCAGTGGCTTTTATCACACGTTATCATTCAGACTGATTGCTGGTTAAGGAGAAATTACAGGACAATATAACAAATATAAAAAAAAATCCTTATATAATTAGTAAGAATGTTAATGGTGCTTTTTAAAGGTTGGGTCAGCTGGTCTGTCTGTCTGTCTGTCTGAATATCTGTCTGTCAGTCAGTCTGTCTGTCTGAATGCCTCTCTGTCTGAATGTTTGTCCGTCCTGTGTGTATGTCTGAATATCTGTCCGTCTGTCCTGTCTCTCTGTCTGTCTGTCCTGTCTTTCGGTCTGTCTTCTTTCTGTCTGTCAGTTTCTGTCTGTCAGTCTGAATGTGATGTCAGTCTGTATGTCTGTCTCCTGTCTGTCTGTCAGACTGTCTGTCTAGTCTGTCTTAGTCTGTCTCTCTGTCTGAATATATGTCTGAATCAGTCCTGTCTTGTCAGTGTCTTGTCTGTCGGTCAATCCTGTCTGTCTGTCTCTGTCTGAATATCTGTCTGTCTGTCTGAATGTCTCTCTGTCTGAATATCTGTCTGTCAGGCCTGTCTCTCGTCTGTCAGTGTCATCTGTATATCTGACTGTTTGTCAGTCCATGTCTATGTCTGTCGGTCAATCCTGTCTGTCTGTATCTTTGAATATCTGTCTGTCTGAATGTCTCTCTGTCTGAATATCTGTCTGTCAGGCCAGTCTGTATATCTGACTGAATATCTATCAGTCCTGTCTGTCTGAATATTTGTTTGTCAGTCTTGTCTGTCTGTCTTAATATATGTCTGTCAGCTCTGTCTGTCTGTCTGAATGTCTGACTGACAGTCCTGTCTGTCCCAGCTGTCTGTCCGTCAGTCCTGTCTATGCATCTGTCTATCTATCTGTCTGTCTGTCTGTATATGTCTGTTTTCTGTCTATCTATAATTATATAATTTGACTTTTGCAACTTGATTATAGGTTTAGACACACACACACACACACACACACACACACACACACACACACACACACACACACAATACACACACACACACTGTCACTTGTCACACACCTTTTACGGGTCCTGTCTCACAACCTCATACAAGTTACACACACAGCAGCACACACACACACCACACCAACACACACATACACACACACACACCCGGACAGGAACGACGACGGACATCCACACACACACAAACCTTGTCAGGTTTTGGGTCCTGTCTCATATCCTCATTAGTACACTACATATTTAGCAGCCTGACCACACACACACACACACACACACACACACACACACACACACACACACACACACACACACACACACACACACACACACTCAACTCTACGGCTCTCTGCCTGATCTGATAGGCTGCGTAATTAGAAATGGCAGACTGGCTTTCAGCACCAGCACTTTGAAGTATGTGAGATTTATGTCATGATGTATAATTGAATTACAGTGATGTTCCCACTCTGTAACACTTTATTTAAACCCCGCGATCAAGATTTACCTCAGCAGATCATCCACATGTCACGGCAGATGTCATGAGCTGTCCGGTAATACCAGCGTTGTATTCGCCTTACCACGAATCACGAGCGCTCTCATTATTATGCTCCTTATGTGAAATATGCTTTGATTGGTAGAGCGTTATTAATAATTGATGTAGTCGCATGATAGAAATAAATACAATGGGGAATTCATCAGTGTGTATTAAAAGCCAGCGGCAATGACAAAAACACTCACTCGGTTGACGATGAAAGGTTTTTTTTCACAGGCCGTCAAATGGACGCAAGTTTGGTGAATTGTTTACACTGGTGCCGCAGGGGGTTTTTCTCCGGGTTCTCCGGTTTCCGTTTTTTCCCCAGTCCAAAAACACGCACAGTAGGCACCTTGGAAAATTGTGTATGAATGTGTGTGTGTGTGTGCTCTGCTATGGGTTGGCATTCCTGAGATTGGCTTCCCTTGACCCACGGGAAGATGAGCGGTAGAAGATGAATGAGTGATGGATAATGGATGGTATGTGCCAGATATGGTAGGATGTTCATAAAAAAAAGCCTCACCACTGTCTGAGCTGAACTTTCCTCATGATGTCCAGATTTTATGGAAAAAAGTCCGTCTTTTAAATGTCCTTGTAAAGTGTGTGACCAAATCAATTGGTGGCGCGGGGGGGGACGGGGGATAGGCGTAAATTCTTACTGGGGGTGGCGTAAATAATAAATAATTGTGAAGCACTGATGTAGACAAATATTGTAGCTGCATTCGTTTATTTACCGCATTAGAAACAAATGAAAAACGACACATCAGCTCTGCCTGTGACTGATAATATACTTATATTAACTTATATCTGTGATAATAAGTGTTTCGTTTCACTGCACCAGGCAACACTCAGCATTACAGTTCGTTTCAGCACCAGTCTAAGCATGGAGCAGTGGGACCGCCACCGCCGCCGTTTTCCTATAAAGTTTGATTTTGGAAAAGCGCTTTGTTTGTTTACTTGGTAATAAGAAGGTGACTAATGATTCCTTTGTGTTTTCCCTGTGACTGATCGCAGCCTGGCTGTGTGAATACGACAGAAGCCGACATCAAGAAATCGTCCAGGATGAAGCAGCCTCATAAGACACGGAAGGTAAATGTCATATGTAAAGCTCAATCCTGAATGTGTCATGTGTCACCTCACTGTATACTGTGTATGTATGTGTATGTGTGTGTATGTGTATATATATATATATATATATATATATATATATATATATATATATATATATATATATATATATATATATATATATATATATATATATATATAATATCCGTGTACATTATCTCCACCTACCATACTGTTACACTGTTAAAATATGTAAATGACCATGTACTAGTTGAAATATATGTAATATATTCTACATATTACATATAAGGGAGTTTAGTGGTTAGCACATGCGCCTCACACCGCCAGGCTCCGGATTCGATTCCCGTCTCGGCCATGTGTGTGTGGAGTTTGCATGTTCTCCCCGTGCCTCAGGGGTTTTCTCCGGGTTCTCCGGTTTCCTCCCGGTCCAAAAACATGCACGGTAGGTTGATTGGCATCTTGGAAAAATTGTCCCTAGTGTATGAATGTGTGTGTGTGTGTGTGTGTGTGTGTGTGTGTGACCTGCGATGGGTTGGCATTCCATCCAGGGTGTATCCTGCCTTAATGCCCATAGACGCCTGAGATAGGCACAGACTCCCCCTTGACCCGAGGGAAGATCGGATTGAAGCGGTAGAAGATGAATGAATTAATGAATGTTACATATACTTATCCCTGCTCTTTTACTCTCACTGCATTACCTCTCCCTTTCTTACTTTGTATATATGCATTTATTGCTATATATTGATTATAGATATGAATTATTGCACCGTGAATTGTTATTAATCGAATCTACAGAAAGCGGTACAATGTGAATGTTACATTTTCTTGTTTTTGTGGCGTTTAGTCGGTTTACGGGCTACAAAACGACGTCCGCAGTCACAGTCCCACCCACACCAGCACACCAGAGATTAAGGAGCCCACTGAGGAGGAGCTCCAAGAACAGGTACACACAAGATCTCGCAAGTTCACAATCATTTATTAGAGTTTTATTAAAATAATCTGTGTATGTAAAAAAAATATGTGAAAAGTAATGAGGGCTGTAGAAGTTAGCGTGTTAATAACGCATTAACGTAAAAATCCGTTTTTTTAAAGCGGTGTGCATTCCTATGTGAGCGATCTGCTCCTTCACACTGCGTCGTGTCGGCGAATGAACGACAATAAAGAACAAAAGAATAAAGAAAGGGGGCACGGTGGCTTAGTGGTTAGCACGTTCTCCTCACACCGCCAGGGTCCGGGTTCGATTCCCATCTCAGCCATGTGTGTGTGGAGTTTGTGCATGTTCTCCCCGTGCCTCAGGGGGTTTTTCTCCGTGTTCTCCGGTTTCCTCCCAAAAAAAACATGCACGGTAGGTTAATAGGTTGATTGGCACCTTGGAAAATTGTCCCTAGTGTATTAATGTGTAAGTGTGTGTGTGTGTGTGTGTCCTGCGATGGCGATGGGTTGGCATTCCATCCAGGGTGTATCCTGCCTTAATGTCCATAGACGCCTGAGATAGGCACAGACAGAAAACATAAAAGAGGCGGTAAATATGTTTCATTAACAAAAAACACATACCAATTAATACGTAATACTAATTAGCCGTTTATAATACCCTACATTTTCCATAAAAAACAAATACAACAGCGGAAGGAACGCAAACCTGACTTTTTGTTTCACTCGGAATTCATGTTAATCGTGTACTCGTGTCCTAGTCGACATTCAAGTGCTTGCGTGGATATAAAAACCCGATCCCCGTGTCTTTTGATTGTGCTTTTCAGATACAGTACTGGCAAGCGCAGTTGGACAGACATCGATTAAAAATGTCCAAAGTTGCGGAAAGGTGCGTTTTTCCTTCGCTTGTGACGTCCAAATGCGTTTGTTGTGTCCATGAGTGTATTGTGCATGCCTTATGGCAAGCCTATGATACCCTTATGATGCTCTTTTTTTGTTGTTGTTGTTGTTTTGACTGCAGTTTATTGGGCTACACTGAGCAGTATGTGGAGTATGATCCTTTCATAACCTCACCGGAACCATCAAACCCCTGGATCTCAGACGACAATACTCTCTGGGAACTGGAAGCCAGGTGTGTGTGTGTGTGTGTGTGTGTGTGTGTGTGTGTGTGTGTGTGTGTGTGTGTGTGTGTGTTGAAATATCTGCAGTGTGTTCCTGACTGATTTATAAAACAGCAGGAGATGTTGAGCTTATTGAAACGAAAGGTGCGGTAGACGTTGGTATCTCCGTGGTAAAGATGTTGGGCTTTTGATCAGAAGGTTGTGAGCTCAAATCCCAGCACTCCTAATCTGCCACTGCTAGACCGTCAACATAATACAATGTCCTGGATCAGCAAATGCTATAAATTCATTCATTCATCTTCTACCGCTTTATCCGATCTTCCCTCGGGTCACGGGGAGCCTGTGCCCATCTCAGGCGTCTATGTGCATCAAGGCAGGATACACCCTGGATGGAATGCCAACCCATCGCAGGGCGCACACACACACACACTCACACACATTCATACAGTATGAAATAATGAATTTTATTAAAGGGAGAGATTTTGAGAGAAATGTGTATAATTATTACACGTTACAGTGTTACAGAGTATTAGAAACATGAAAAGTATTCATTTCTGGTACATTGAAAACGTGCGATTAATCACAGGTTAACTCGTGTCGATCGTGCGATTAATCGCGATTGAGAGCCCTGTTAAGGACCAGTTGCTCTGGAACCAGATGCTCGGGAACAAACTCATAAAGTAGCTGAATTGCTAAGATCAACACCAAGTAGCTTCATTATAGATTTGACCTGCAGTGCATGCTGGTGACGCTCGATGCACCACTACTGTAGACTGTAGCGTGTAGGGGCGGGGCTTGTTGGGTTCTACAGCAGCACTTTTTCTGCACCACGGACCGGTTTAACATCAGACAATATTTTCACAGACCGGCCTTTGCCTTTAAGCGAAATAAAATGATACGACCGGCATAAAAACTGGCATTTTAACGCAGAATGCTTTTGCGGCCTGTCGCCGCAATATTATGTGGTGCGTGGGAACGACCCGTCGCAATAAATCTATATATCAAGTAGGGACTACGAGGCGAGTCATAGACAGTTGAGGCGGAGAAAATCGAGAACATTTTCCGAAAAAAAAAAACCATCGCTCAGAATCATTTAATACATACAATGGAAACAATGCAAGTCATGTATTCTTTCTGTGCAGCTTGGCACCAATTGACCCGCACACCGGTACCAGGTCCTTGGGGGCGGGGGGGCTTGGGGGGGTTTGGGGACCACTGGTTTGAGTATTAGGGAACTGGAATCTCTGATTTCACTCTTTGTAAATGTCCTCACTCACAATATATCCTCATGAGTGTTTTTTTTACGACCATGTAATAAGGCTATATTATTAGGTGTTTATCAGCACACTCTCGGCCTCATGTGCTTAGAAATGACCTCCTGTGCCAATCCATACATTCACTATCGCTCGAACACATGCTGCAAACACAGGCACCTGTACCTTTAAACTCCATCTTAATTCATTTATTCTCTCTCTCGCTCTCTCGCTCTAGTCTCGTCGAGTAGAACAGATGTCAACATTATCAAATACTAAAACCTTCACGTCAAGCCATCACTCTCAATTTCCCTCAATTCCTGCAGCACGGCGAGCGAATCCAGCGCGTCGGTATTTGTTAAACATTTCCTGTGGTCGGAGTAGCAGCTATCCTCACTCCCAGTAAGCGCTTTATCCCCGCGTCCGCCGTTCCCAGGAATGCAGATCAGGGTGGGATTACACGCAGCATGGGATTCCGGGACATTACAGGGATACGTCTGAGCAGAATTCAAAGTGTGTCTGTCTCCACTGTGGCCCAAATAAAGTCATTTAAAGATTATACAGATTATAGAATAGGGTTTTGTGTGCGTGTGTGCGTGCGTGCGTGTGTGTGTGTGTGTGTGTGTGTGTGTGTGTGTGTGTGTTTGGCATTTGGCAGACACCCCCTAGGCAACATTTATCTCATTCATACTGCATCAAACAGCTTCGGGTCTTGCCCAGGGGTCCAGAAGTGGCAGCTTGGTGTGGCTGGGATTGTAGCTCCACAACTTTTCAGATCCAATGATACTGTATCACATGTACACACACACACACACACACACACACACACACACACTCCCAATAAAAGACATCAGAAAACGTCTTCTAATTAGAAAGTGGTGTATTTAGATACATCGCCTCACACCTCCAGGGTCCGGGGGTTCGATTCCCGCCTCCACCATATATGTGTGTGTGTGTGGAGTTTGCATGTTCTCCCCGTGCCTCAGGGGGTTTTTCTCCGGGTTCTCTGGTTTCCTCCCACGGTACAAAAACATGCACGGTTGATTGGCGCCTTGGAAAATTGTCCCTCGTGTGTGTGTGTGTTTGTGTGAATGTGAGTATGTGTGTGTGTGTCCTGAAATGGGTTGGTATTCCATACAGGGTGTATCCTGCCTTAATGCCCATAGACGCCTGAGATAGACACAGGCTCCCCGTGACCCGAGGGAAGATCGGATATAGCGGTAGAAGATGAATGAATGAATGAATTTGGATAAAGCGGTAGAAGATGAATGAATAATAAGCCCTAAACATCATTCTATTTTATTGTGTGTGATTACATGTAAAAACATTGCTGATGGACAATATTTCACAAAAAAAAGTCATAATTTGTGCTCAGTCAGAAGAGTGTGTGTGTGTGTGTGTGTGTGTGTGTGTGTGTGTGTGTGTGTGTGTGTGTGTGTGTGTGTGTGTGTGTATAAGGTAATGCGTCAGGTAATGCCACTCCCCGCTGTGAGAACGTGGCAGGCAGTCGTTATGACCGCGGTGTTGCTTTTATTCCTTTCTTCCATGCGATTCTTTGGACTATGATCACACATTGTATACACACAGTCAGACGCTGCGGAAACTTTCTTTGTATGATCGTTCAGCTCAGACAAGCATCCTTTGCCTCCCGGACTCTCGTTCCAAAACACGTAGAATAGAGTATAGAAATCCAGTTTCATGTTAATCAAACAAAGGTGTAGGCAATCTCTCAATACATGCGTCCGGCTGATGTTTGACCACACCACAGTGCGAAACATATCCAGTAGACTTAATCAGATCATCCAGTTCGGTTTACACCACACACGATTCATTTATTTCTGTTACATACCTCGGTGACAAAATGAGAGAGTAAACCATGAATCCAAACTGGTAATGAGACAAATGTACAGTGAATAAAAAGCCTTTTCAATGATTCACAAGCATTATTGTTGTATAAACACTTTTCTATTACATTCATTCATTCATTCATTCATTCTTCTACCGCTATACCCGATCTTCCCTCGGGTTACGGGGAGCCTGTGCCTATTTCAGGAGTCTATGGGCAAATGCCTGAGATAGGCACAGGCTCCCCGTGACCCGAGGGAAGATCGGATAAAGCGGTAGAAGATGAAAGATGATGAATGAATGAATGAATGAACTATTCCATCCTTAGTCCATGTATGCTCATACAATAGGGACAATTTTCCAAGTTTACCAATCAACCTACCGTGCATGTTTTTGGACCGGGAGGAACCCGGAGAAAAACCCCCTGAGGCACGGGGAGAACATACAAACTCCACACACACATGGCCAAGACGGAAATCGAACCCGGACCCTGGAGGTGTGTGGCGAACGTGATAACCACTAAACCATCGTGCCCCTTTTTGTATTACATTATATTGGAAAATATAATAATTATTGGGGACCTAATGATGTAGGAGTGTAGCTCAGTGGTTTAAGGTGCTGGGTTACTGATCAGAAAGTCAGGGGTTCGAGCCCCGGTATCGCCAAGATGCCTCATTTTAAGGAAGGCCCTTATCCCTCTGTGCTCCAGGGGGCGCTGTATCATGGCTGACCGTGCGCTCTGACCCCATCTTCCAAATACAAGCTGGGAAATTGGAAGAAAGAATGTGCTGTAATGTATATGTGACATATAAAGGCTATTTCAAGGGCTATAAGGGCTTGGTAATCTAAATAAGATTCCCGTTTCGGCCATGTGTGTGTGGAGTTTGCATGTTCTCCCCGTGCCTCAGGGGGTTTTTCTCTGGGTTCTCCGGGGTTCTCCCCACGGTCCAAAAACATGCACGGTAGGTTGATTGGCACCTTGGAAAATTGTCCCTAGTGTATGAATGTGTGTGTGTGTGTGTGTGATGTGTGTGTATGTGTGTGTGTGTGCCCTGCGATGGGTTGGCATTCCATCCAGGGTGTATCCTGCCTTCCATAGACGCCTGAGATAAGCACAGACTCCCCGTGACCCGAGGGAAGATCGGATAAAGCAGCAGTAGAAGATGAATGAATGAATGAACTATTGCATCCTTAGTCCATTTATGCTCTTATATTAACCCTTCCCTCTTCTGGAAGACCACTAGATCCACTAATTTGCACTCAATCAGCCAATACATTATTAGTAAGTCTAGGGGGGTGGAGATCTTCCACTCTACAACATATGCACGTATATCTTCGACGTATATCTTCATGGATCTGGGCTTTGTGCACATTTTCATGTTGGAACAGGTTTGGTTCAAGTGAAGATTTAATACTACTGCACTCAAAGACAATTGTGCGCCTTCAACCTTCAAGAGCCACATATAGAATGAAAAAGTCGAGCGTCCCGATACTTTTGCCACGCATCGTTTCAAGAGGCCGTATTTTTCTTTTTCTTTTTTTTTTTTGGAAATTGTGCTTTACATCACGGTCTTATTTAATAAGCTTCAATAACGCCTAATCAGCGAGGTTAATGCAGGAGCAAATTGATTCATAATCAGTTAATTAATAACTCATGTGCACTCATTAGGATGATGTTAAACATGATTCAGTCTTTTAGCCCTCGGGCAAAAGATGTGAAATTATTAAATACTTGGCTTGGAAAAAATTAAATAAAATAATGTTCAACAAGTCAAGAGGTTTTTATGGTCATTTCAACTATTTATCGTTAAATCGTTATATATATCGTTTATATATATATATATATATATATATATATATATATATATATATATATATATATATATATATATATATATATATATATATATATATATATGGTTAGCACGTTCGCCTCACACAGCCAGGGTCCGGCTTCGATTCCCGTCTCGGCCATGTGTGTGTGGAGTTTGTTCATGTTTCTCCGGCCTCAGGGGTTTTTTTCTCCGGTTCCGGTTTTCCCCACGGTCCAAAAACATGCACGGTAGATTGATTGGCACCTTGGAAAATTGTCCCAAGTGTATGAATGTGTGTGTGAGTGTGGTGTGTGTGTGCTCTGTGATGGGTTGTTAGCATTCCATCCAGGAGTGTATCCTGCCTTAATGCCCATAGACGCCTGAGATAGGCACAGGCTCCCCGTGACCCGAGGGAAGATCGGATATAGCGGATATAGCGGTAGAAGATGAATGAACGAATGATATATATATATATATATATATATATATATATATATATATATATATATATATATATATATATATATATATATATATATATATATGTTCTTTGGAAATTTGTTCTAATTGCACATTGCACTGTATGTAGATATATATATATATATATATATATATATATATATATATATATATATATATATATATATATATATATATAGATATATATATATATATATATATATATAGATCATCTCATGGAGGCTTTATTGCATTGAGTATATTTAGGGATAACCTTGTTGTTTCTCTCTCTCTCTCTCTCTCTCTCTCTCTCTCTCTCAGTAAGGAACCGGGTCAGCAGAGAGTGCGACGGTGGGGTTTCGGGTTTGATGAAGTTCTAAAGGACCCTGTAGGGAGAGAACAGTTCCTGAAGTTCCTGGAATCGGAATTTAGCTCCGAGAACCTGTGGTGAGATAAACCCTTCCTCACACACGATTGATCACATCGGATCTGATTGGAGCTGATGTTCATTTCTCCTTTCATACCTACTGGATAAAAAGAAAGGGAAAGAAATAACAGGCAAATACAGAGATTATTATCCAGATCGTCATTCAAAACTGAACCGTTTTATTTGACCTGTACTCTCATTTTTTGTGCTTTTTATGATTATTTTAGCATTTTTTATCATCTTTATTGATTTTTATGATTAAAGTTGAATTATTTATCATATATATGGTCTCGTTATAAACACTCTAAAGCATATATAGTAATATCTATATTGAGTCAGCTTGCAATATAAGGTCAGCCTCAGTTTGCTCAAACCTTCTTTTTATACATTGAGTTTATACATTGAGTCTATATATAATATATTCTATATATTTATATATATATATATATATATATATATATATATATATATATATATATATATATATATATATACTATATATATATATACCTATATACAAAAATTCCTTCCTTCAAGACTCATTGGTGTGTGTGTGTGTTGTGTTTGTTTGCGTCACAGCTTCTGGCTAGCCGTGCAGGAGCTTAAGAAGCGACCGATCCGTGAGGTGCCCAGTCGTGTGCAGGAGATATGGGATGAGTTTCTGGCCCCTGGAGCCCCAAATGCCATCAACCTTGACTCCAAGAGCTACGATAAGACCATGCAGAATGTCAAAGACCCCGGACGCTACACGTTTGAAGACGCTCAGGTCAGTAATGTAATCACTATGTGTTGTAATGTGTACTGGTGCAGCGCGATGGGATGTGTTACATATGTACTGGTGCAGCGCGATGGGATGTGTTACATATGTACTGGTGCAGCGTGATGGGATGTGTTACATATGTACTGGCGCATTGTGATGGTATGTGTTACATATGTACTGGTGCAGTGTGATGGGATGTGTTACATATGTACTGGTGCATTGTGACGGAATGTGTTACATATGTACTGGTGCAGTGTGATGGGATGTGTTACATATGTACTGGTGCATTGTGATGGGATGTGTTACATATGTACTGGCGCAGCGTGATGGGATGTGTTACATATGTACTGGCGCAGTGTGATGGGATGTGTTACATATGTACTGGCGAATTGTGATGGGATGTGTTACATATATACTGGTGTATTGTAAGAGGGTGTGTTACATATGTACAGGTGTAGTGTGAGACAATGTGTTACATATACTGGTGTAGTGTGAGAGGACGTGTTACATATACTGGTATAACATTTATTGGTGCCCTGTGAGGGGATGTGTTACATATATCCTGGTGCAGTGTGAGGGGATGTGTAACATTCTGTTGAAATGCAACATACTGGTGTAACATCTATTGGTGCAGTGTGAGGGTGTGTTGGATATATTTTGGTACAGAGTAAGGAGATGTGTAACATTATGGTGTAATGTAACATACTGGTATACTATCTATTCGTGCAGTGCAAGGGGATGTGTTACATATACTGGTGTAGTTTGAGGGGATGTGTAACATTCTGGTGCAATGTAACATACTGGACTAACATGTATAGGTGCAGTGTGAGGGGATGTGTAACATACACTGGTGCAGTGTGAGGGGATGTTACATACATACTGGTACAGTGTGAGGGGTTGTGTAACATTCGCGTGTAATGCAACATACTGGTATAATATTTATTCATGCAGTGTGAGGGGATGTGTAACATGCAGTCTGAGGAGAAGTTACATATACTGGTGTAGTTTGAGGGGATGTGTAACATTATGGTGCAATGTAACATACTGGTGTAACATTTATAGGTGCAGTGTGAGGGGATGTCTTATATGTACTGGGAACGTGTGAGGGGATTTTACACATGTATGGTGCAGTGTGAGGGGATATTAAATATATACTGGTACAGTATGAGGGGATGTGTAACATTCTGGTGTAATGTAACATATACTGGTATAATATGTATTCATGCAGTGTGAGGGGATGTGTAACATGTATTGGCTCAGTGTGAGGAGATGATACATATACCGGTGTAGTTTGAGGGGATGTGTAACATTCTGGTGCAATGTAACATACTAGTGTAACATTTATAGGTGCAATGTGAGGGGATGTTACATATATACTGGTATATTGTGAGGGGTTGTGTAACATTCTGGTGTAATGTAACATATACTGGTATAATATTTGTTCATGCAGTATGAGGGGAGGTGTTACTTATATACTGCCGCAGTGTTAGGAGATGTTACATATACTGGTGCAGTGTGAGGGGATGTGTAACATGTACTGGCGCAGTGTGAGGAGATGTTACATATACTGGTCTAGTTTGAGGGGATGCGTAACATTCTGGTGCAATGTCAAATACTGGTGTAACATTTATAGGTGCAGTGTGAGGGGATGTCTTACATGTACTGGGAACGTGTGAGGGGGTTTTACACATGTATGGTGCAGTGTGAGGGGATGTTAAATATATACTGGTACAGTATGAGGGGATGTGTAACATTCTGGTGTAATGTAACATATACTGGTATAATATTGATTCATGCAGTGTAAGGGGATGTGTTACATATATATTGGTGCAGTGTGAGGGGATGTGTAACATGTACTGGTGCAGTGTGAGGAGATGTTACATACACTGGTCTAGTTTGAGGGGATGCGTAACATTCTGGTGCAATGCAACATACTGGTGTAACATTTATAGGTGCAGTGTGGGGGGATGTCTTACATGTACTGGGAACGTGTGTGGGGATTTTACACATATATGTTACATACATACCGGTGCAGTGTGTGAGGGGATGTGTTACATATTACACTTTCTACTGCTTTTACTGCCCTCTATTGTTCCCTACTGCATGGATGTCTGCCTTTGCTGCCATCTAATCCTCTCAAAAGATGCTGGAATTTATATTGCACGTGGCCCTACTGTGCCAGTTTGCTCACCACTGGTCTAAGTGAGTTAATACGGCCTTCTACTGTCCCTATTGACACACATTGCTTTAGTGTGCCACTTACTTCCCTCCCCTTTCCTATATAATTGTAACTCTGATTTCCTCTGATGTCCTGTGTCCTCAAATACAGTACACACTCCATGAGCTCTACTTGCACTCTACACCTCATCCTATATTCTACATCGCCCCATATCGCTTTAATACTCCCTTTTTATTAAGTGTAGAAAAAAAATTGCACTTTACTCCTTCCCGTAACTGTCTTTGTGTGATTACAGTGCAATTCCATCTCTGTGCTCTTAATGATTATAAAGCAATATGGCATGCACTTCTACAGACATGCACATGTCATTAAATCTCCCTCGCTCTTCTTCTTCTTCTTCTTCCTCATCTTCAGGAGCACATCTATAAGCTGATGAAAAGCGACTCGTACAGCCGCTTCATTCGATCCAGTGCCTACCAGGAGCTATTACAGGCCAAGAAGAAGGTAAAGTTCCTTAAAAGACTGGAGACCACCATTTAACCACCATACACCCCCCCCCCTCCATCTCCGTCATGTCTGTCTGGCCTTCCGTCATGTCATGTCTGCTTTATTGTGTTGGCCTGGGTTTGCTCTCTGCTGCCCTCTATTGCCCTTGCATCCCCTTAGTTACTCCCCACTATCAAATTCTGCCCTCATGCCCGCATTATTTTTTACTGGGAGTAAAACTTGTTTTATGCTTCCAATACTGCTACCTGTTTTTTTCAAATCTACCCCTGTACAATGCCCTGATGCCCCGCTTGGACTGCCCTGCGGAAAGACAAGCTTCCAGATTCCAGTGTAGTCATTAATGCCATTATCATGCAGGGACATTTTCTCAGCAACCTGCAGGATTATGTGCCTTTTTTGTGTTTTATTCAGGTCAGCCCGAGAGACTGTTTTATCACCTAAGCTCATGTCTTCTCCCAGCTTTTATATGTGTTTTCTGTTCGATATATTTTTTAACAGGATTTTCTCTATGTTGCTCGTTTGTTTCTCTTTCTCTTTCATCCTGTCCTGCATTGTTGGTTGGTTGTGTGTGTGTGTGTGGGGGGGGATTTGCTCTGTTTTTCCTATTCTTTGTGTGTTTTTTTGTTTTTGTGCTTTTGTTCTTTGTTCTTCTGGAGCATTTACACTAGGAACTACAGAGATTCAGAGATTTACTTGTAATTTTGGTAAGTGTGTCGTGCAGAGATAGTCAAGTCCAGCTAGGTTCTGTCAATATGAGTGTGTCAGGAACATCGTGATATACATGTCCAGCAAAAGTACATTACATCCCCTAGAAATATATTTCCATATGCGTAGGGTGAAGCAACTTGGGCTTATATATATACATATATAAAGATTTTTGACCAACCAAGAAGAGGTTTCAGCCAAAGTGTCTCCTAGCAACAGCTTACACATGGCAGTACGCACCCTTGCGATAAATTAAAAGGACTATTAAGCATAAGCCCCGCCTTTTTACAAGAGGATATGGGTGCCGTACACTATTTTTAAACCCAATGCATTATTATTTAATAAAAAAATATATATATATTATTTAATTATTTAATAATAGTTTTTCAATGATCAAAACGTTATAATATGGCTTTTATGTATTTAAAAACACATTCAGTAATAAAATGCAATACTAATGCTAGATGATCGAGAGACAGTGGCATTTTATCCTCATCATGTCGGAACAAACTCCAATTTCTAAAACCTTTTTTTTCGATCGTACCAATCCATCATTCTGAAAAAGATCTTTGCTTTTATTTGTATTTGTGTGTGCATTTGTAAACACTACTGCTCAGTCAGTGTCTAAATCAAATTCAGAAATCAGATTGTATTTGTCACATGCACATACTACACACCACAACATGCAGTGAAATGCTTTTTACATATGTACACATAACGGAAAGAAGAAGAGAGAAGAAAATCGTGCAGACATTATGAATAAATGTAAATTAAATTAAAAAAAATACTAGTATAAAAAATAGAAGTAAAATAAAAATAGAATAAATTTTTTTTAAAATAATAAATATAAAAAATAGTGTGTATAGTGACCAAAAGTGTAAAGTGACCTATCCACCCATATACTATCTCTCTCTCTCGATATATATATATATATATTATATATCTATATATATATATATATATATATATATATATATATATATATATATATATATATATATATATATATATATATATATATATATATATATATTGAGAATGAAGTTTGATTCCAGGATACCTTCACGTAATTGTTTAGAAAAATTGTATTTCTTATAACTTACTATGGAACATACTGATCCTGGACCAGCATCTTTTCTCTCCGGATAAGCAACTGGAATTTGCAGCAGGCAGTGGTTCGAGTGAGAATATTCTACACAGTGGAATTTCATATTGCTAGTCGCAATGTCTGTAGTCTGTTGCCAAATTTTAAATAGTTTTTAGAGTTTAGAGAGTTTAAATTTAACAATAGCACTGACGTCAATGTTTTAGAGCCCAAAACAATGTCTGTGCACTATATATATATAATATATATATATATATATATATATGTGTCTTTAATAGTCAGGCGTCTACAAACATTTGTGAATATACTTGTGAATATATCAGTTTGACGGATATTGCTTTTTAAGGTTTCTATTTTTTTTTATTTTCTTTACAGAAAAGCAAGAATTTGTTCTAAACAATATGGATGCTGGGTAAGTTAATTCCCACCCCCCCACACACACACACACACACATAATAATAATATACATATACGTACATATATATATATTTTTTCTTTAATGGAGATAATATTATTCATTCATTCATCTTCTACTAAACCGCTTTATATCCGATCTTCCCTCGGGTCACGGGGAGTCTGTGCCTATCTCAGGCGTCTATGGGCATTAAGGCAGGATACACCCTGGAATGCCAACCCATCGCAGGGCACACACACACACACACACATTCACATTCATACACTAGGGGCAATTTTCCAAGGTGCCAATCAACCTACCGTGCATGTCTTTGGACCGGGAGGAAACCGGAGAACCCGGAGAAAAACCCCCTGAGGCACGGGGAGAACATGCAAACTCCACACACACATGGCCGAGACGGGAAACAATCCCTGACCCTGGCGGTGTGGTGGCTTAGTGGTTAGCACATTCCTCCAGGGTCCGGGTGTTTTTTTTCTTGTTTGCATGTTCTCCCCGTGCCTCAGGTTTTTTTTTCTCCGGGTTCTCCGGTTTCCTCCCGGTCCAAAAACATGCACGGTAGGTTGATTGGCACATTGGAAAATTGTCCCTAGTGTGTGAATGTGTGTGTGTGTGTGTGTGTGTGCCCTGTGATGGGTTGGCATTCCATCCAGGGTGTATCCTGCCTTAATAATGCCCATAGACGCCTGAGATAGGCACAGACTCCCCGTGACCCGAGGGAAGATCGGATATAGCGGTAGAAGATGAATGAATGAATGAACGTAAATAAAAACAACAACAATTAGTTTACAGAGAGAATCATTTATAGAGAAAAAGTCATGTATTAAATGAAATGTATATAAGATGTGCTATCTGAAAAGAATGTGCTGAAAAAAAAGGATTCTGTAAACTCTCAAGTAGCAGTCACATGACTCAGTACAGATGCATATGACTTGATTATGGTTATTTTATTATTGATTCCATCCCCGGGTTCTCTGTAGGACATCAGAGCTACGATCCTCACACCTCCACTTTCCTGCAACACTGCACCGCGACCCATCAGGAAGAGGAAGAGGAGCGTGTGACTAATGTACATTACTGTAATCTACTGTGTTTCATAATCAACCCGGCACGGAGGTAGAGCAGTCGAGTCGTTGCATGTCCGAGTGTAAATCGAGGTAAAAGATGCCTTTATTTTCGTTCCATTCTTCATCCTTTACTCCTAAAATGAGACTTGAACTCATGTTTCCACCTTAACTTTCACATATCAGCTTTAGCTGTGAACTGAGAATAGGAAGAAAATCATTATATAGATTAGATACTATATATCTATCTATCTATATATCTATATATATATATATATATATATATATATATATATATATATATATATCTATATATATATATATATATAGTATCTGTAAGCAAACTCTTTATAACAATAAACACATACACACACACACAAACACACAAACACACACACACCATTACATTGTGTAAAGCCATGTTTGAATGAGAAAAACACTTGCATCAGAAGTAGTCGCCCTCGAAATGCTTAATGACACGTCTCATTTATTTTTATACTCTATCTATGAATATGTTGATTTGTTATCTGTATATTATAATTCCTTCTCTTCTCTTCTTTTTTTTTTTTTTTTTTTTTGGTTTTTTTTTTGTAAATTTCTGTACAAACCGGGGTACACAGGGAAAAGACCAACTAGAAAAAGCCAAATTATGGACAGAGCGTATTTTTGAAACCCCCCCCCC
Organism: Kryptopterus vitreolus; assembly: GCA_030449085.1. Lineage (NCBI taxonomy): Eukaryota > Metazoa > Chordata > Actinopteri > Siluriformes > Siluridae > Kryptopterus > Kryptopterus vitreolus. Next base: position 21,806,922 of record JACRUU010000015.1, read on the forward strand.
CCCCCCCCCCCCCCCCCCCCCCCCCCCCCCCCGACCCTGATACATGTGTTTATTTTTTTATTCGAGTTACAAGCCGACCAAATACATGGCGTTTTGTGGATGTGTGGAATGCAGCGATCACTGCCTCCGTTACGGGAAGTCTCATGGTTTTAAGGAGTGTGTTAGTCTGCGTGGATCAGAAGGTGGAGTCGGCTGATGTGTTCATACAGTACCGTGTTGGAGTTGGTTAGATATGCTGTAGTGTGTGTTGGGAAGTGTGTGTGTGTGTGTGTGTGTGTGATTGGATAAAAGTAAGCAATGAGGTAAAGGAGACAGTCGTCATCATTCGTAGTGCTTTGTTCTGTTCGGGGTCACAGGGGATTCTGGGTAGAGCATGCAAAAGGTGGACGAATCCATCCCAGGACAGTTTACACACACACACACACACAAACACACACACACCAATGCACACATTCACACCTTGATGAAATGTAGCGTAACCAATCCATCTATATTTTTTTGTGAGATGGGAGGAAATCCGCACAGACAAACATGTCAAAAACAAATTAGATGTAATTTTCTTAAGGGGACCAATTCTTCTTCTTCTTCTTCCTCTTTATTATTATTATTATTATTATTATTATTATTATTATTATTATTATCAGTAGTAGTAGTAGCATAATTATCATCATTATAATCAATCATTGTTATTATTATTGGTTTGTATAGTTTCTCAGCCAGTTCACTGAAAAGCATAAAATAAAATGAAATAAAAACATAAAAAATAAATGTATATATATATATATATATATATATATATATATATATATATGCATAATACAATAAATAATAATAAATTGTAAAATATACAAGCCATATACTATATACAATACAGTAAATGAAAAAAATATTAATAGCCTTCAAAAACAAACAAAAAAAATGACATTAAATTTATTATTATTATATATTATTAAGAATTTGCACAATCACATCATTATAGCTATATAAGCTAAATCCTGGTAATTATGCAAATGCTAAACTGATGCCCAATAATGCAAATGAGTGTAGATATTGTATTAAATAAGTGCATAGTGTTTCTGTAAGATGTGTTGTGGAGGAGAAAATCCAGGTAACTCGAAATATAAAAAGGAAAATATCACAGTACATATTCATTTTTTGTCTTGTTAATATACGTTTCTCATCAAACTATTGAGATTTTATGTATTGTTTTAGGTCTATGTTTTAATTGAAAAACAAAAACACTTTTTTTAACAATTAATGTGTTCTATTTCTCAAATTCTTTTTTTTTTTAAAAACTGATGAAGTTAGGGTTTAATTTTAAGTTTCCTTTCTTTCATACTAGGAAATACTCTGCCCTCTAGTGGGTGTGTGAGGTGCTGCAGAAGGAATTGGCGAGTGACACTGTATTGATCTCATTTACATTTAGGGCAGCTTTTTTGAGGTAACGTTTCAGATAAGTTTATTTCATTTATTATTTCTGTAAAAAGAAATATGATACGTACAACAGCAATAAACAATAATAGTTGTTAGTATGTTTATCTCGAATCTCCAAGACTGGCGGTTTCCTCCAAAGTACTCCAGGTTCCAAATTGTGTGTTGGGACAGACTCCCCTGTACCCCAGTGTAGGGCCAGCACTACAGATAATATAGTGTCTTCTACTCTACCACTTGCTCTGTGTGTGTGTGTGTGTGTGTGTGTGTGTGTGTGTGTGTCTGTGTGTGAGTTTGAGAGGAGTTTGATGTGTAGTGTGTGTATGAATGTAGTGTTAGAAGTTGATAGAGGAATGATGTATGTGTGTGTGTGAATATGAAGCATGATATAGTATGTGTAGTGTAATGATAGACACGAGATGTGTAGTGTATATGAATGTATTATGGTGTGTGTGTGTATGTGTGTGTGTGTGTGTGTGTGTGTGTGTGTGTGTGTGTGTATGTGCCATGTGTATTTAAGTGTTTGTAAGTACTGTATGTAAGTGTGTATATGCGGCGTGTGTATGTATGTGTCTATGCGGTGTGTGTACTGTATGTAAGTGTGTGTATGCGACGTGTGTACTGTATATAAGTGTGTATAAGAGGCGTGTGTATGCGGTGTGTGTATGCGGTGTGTGTACTGTATGTACGTGTGCATAAGAGTCGTGTGTATGTAAGTGTGTGTATGCAGTATGTGTACTGTATGTAAGTGTGTATAAGAGGCGTGTGTATGTATATGTGTATGCGGGGTGTGTGTACTGTATGTAAGTGTGTGTATGCTGTATGTAAGTGTGTATGCGGCGTGTGTGTAAGAGGCGTGTGTATGTATATATGTGTATGCGGTGTGTGTATGCGGCGTGTGTATGTATGTAAGTGTGTATAAGAGGCGTGTGTATGTATGTGTGTATGTAAGTGTGTGTATGCGGTGTGTGTGTAAGTGTGTAGGCGTGTGTATGTATATGTGTATGTGTAGTGTATGCGGCGTGTGTATGTATGTGTGTGTATGCGGTGTGTGTATGCGGCGTGTGTGTACTGTATGTAAGTGTGTATAAGAGGCGTGTGTATGTATATATGTGTATGCGGTGTGTGTATGCGGCGTGTGTATGTATGTAAGTGTGTATAAGGCGTGCGGTATGTATGTATATGTGGTGTATGTAAGTGTGTGTGTATGCGGCGTGTGTGTACTGTATGTAAGTGTGTATAAGAGGCGTGTGTATGTATATATGTGTATGCGGCGTGTGATGCTGGCGTGTGTTAAATGTTAGTATGTGTATGCATGGGCGTGTGTATGTATGTGTGTATGTAAGTTGTGTATGCGGCGTGTGTATGTATTTAAGTGTGTATAAGAGGCGTGTGTATGTATATATGTGTATGCGGTGTGTGCGGTGTGTGTGTATGTATGTGTGTGTATAAGAGGCGTGTGTATGCGGTGTGTGTATGCGTGTGTGTACTGTATGTAAGTGTGTGTATAAGAGGCGTGTGTATGTATATATGTGTATGCGGCGTGTGTATGCGGCGTGTATGTATGTATGTGTAAGCGGCGTGTGTATAAGAGGCGTGTGTATGTATATATGTGTATGCGGTGTGTGTATGCGGCGTGTGTATGTATGTAAGTGTGTATAAGAGGCGTGTGTATGTATATGTGTGTATGTAAGTGTGTGTATGCGGCGTGTGTGTACTGTATGTAAGTGTGTATAAGACGCGTGTGTATGCGGTGTGTAGTGTGTGTATGCGGCGTGTGTGTACTGTATGTAAGTGTGTATAAGACGCGTGTGTATGCAGTGTGTGTATGCGGCGTGTGTGTACTGTATATAAGTATGTATAAGAGGCGTGTGTATGTATATATGTGTATGCGGTGTATGTACGTGTGTATGCGGCGGCGTGTGTGTATGTATGTAAGTGTGTATAAGAGGCGTGTGTATGTATATATGTGTATGTCGGTGTGTGTATGCGGCGTGTGTGTACTGTATGTAAGTGTGTATAAGAGGCGTGTGTATGTATATATGTGTATGCGGTGTGTGTATGCGGCGTGTGTGTACTGTATGTATATAGTGTGTATGTGTATGCGGCGTGTGTGTATGTGTATGTGTATGTAGATATGCGTGTGTATGTATAAGTGTGTATAAGTGTGTATGTAAGTGTGTGTATGCGGCGTGTGTGTACTGTATGTAAGTGTGTATAAGACGCGTGTGTATGCGGTGTGTGTATGCGGCGTGTGTGTACTGTATGTATATAAGTATAAGAGGCGTGTGTATGTATATATGTGTATGCGGTGTGTGTATGCGGCGTGTGTATGCGACGTGTGTATGCGACGTGTGTACTGTGTGGCGGGTGGGCGGTGTGTATGTATGTAATGTATAAAGAAAGAAACAATGAAATATAATGAAGGGAGTAGGATTTCTGAAGCACAATCGTTAAGATAACGCTCCATATAACATATCAGGTGTGTTTGTAGAGAAGGAAGAATTGCATTAGACATTTGCTGATATGTGAGTTATTTAGTAATTCATAATGTACATTTGGAGCGTCAGGGGAACACTGTGGGAACTCAATTCATCTCCATGTCCTAAATATGTGGTGATATGTGAAGGCCGTGATGATGCTCTCGACACAGACTTCATTAAGTGTGTGTGTGTAAGTAATGAGTAATAAGGACACTGCATAGGCACAATGACAATGTTAATAATCCCTGTACATTTTTCAGTTCAGTCACACGGCAGCGATGCAGCGCTCCAAAATCACACAGGTCAAAAACTTCAGGTAACGTTCACATCACTTGCTGTGGTTTTGAGTGGAGGACGGTTACTGGTGTAAGAACGTTTCACACAATGGGCTCCAGAGTAGTGTTGCACGATACTAGAAACGTATCGCAATATCCTGCTTTTTAAAAACTATATTTAAATAATTCATTTTATTAATACCGGTAGTTAAAAAAAACATTATGGCTGTAGTACCGGTGTTGAACTATAGGGGCAGTGTGTGCATGCTGCATTTT
>JACRUU010000015.1:21816386-21838886 GCA_030449085.1 Kryptopterus vitreolus
CATTTTATAACCTCTTTATCGGCACGGTGGTTTAGTGGTTAGCACGTTCGCCTCACACCTCCAGGGTCCGGGTTCGATTCCCGTCTCGGCCATGTGTGTGTGGAGTTTGCATGTTCTCCCCGTGCCTCAGGGGGTTTTTCTCCGGGTTCTCCGGTTTCCTCTCGGTCCAAAAGCATGCACGGTAGGATGATTGGCACCTTGGAAAATTGTCCCTAGTGTGTGAATGTGTGTGTGTGTGTGTGTGTGTGTGTGGGTTGGCATTCCATCCAGGGTGTATCCTGCCTTTATGCCCATAGACACCTGAGATAGGCACAGGCTCCCCGTGACCCGAGGGAAGATCGGATAAAGCGGTAGAAGATGAATGAATGAATGAATGAAAGAATGAACCTCTTTATCTTTGTATATCTACTATGGAACAAGATCCAGACTCGGATGGTCATACAGTAATCACCGGATGTGACAGAGGACCCTCTATTTAACCTTTCAATTTAACATATTTTATTGAATGGGCCAATTTTTAATGTAGGTATTTTATATAGTAATCTCTCTCTCTCTCTCTCTCTCTCTCTCTCTATCTATCTATCTATCTATCTATCTGGGACTTGTTCCAATGATATCAGGAGACAAAAAAAAAGCTAAAAAATATTTAGTATCTTTACATTTAAATTTATTGCAATACGATTTAGAAAAAAATGTGCGTTGTCTCACTTTTGTCTGAATGGTTGCAGCTCGTGGATAGTCGTAATATTCGTTGCCAGCGATGTTTGATGAATGGGCGACGTGTCGCGAAGTGCGAATGCTGTGCGAACAGAGACGCTGAAAACGCGTGCTGACAGCCCAGTGCTTATTACAGTGCAGCCAGTTCACAGATGTACTGTAGAGCCAATCTCAATTAGATTACCGTCTCGCACGCCGCACTTCGAGTAGTAAGTCAACAACGGTGGAAAGAGGTCCGGCTCTTTAACCGCGACGCTGCGCAGTGTGTTTGGAGAAAGCGAGTGTGTTTGCTTAATAAAGCGCCTTTTACTGCTGCGATTAAATCGGTATCGGCGGCGCTCGGCTGTCTTTAATGAGGAGTTTTATAGTGATAGTATGATGGGTTGAATAGAAACGTGTGTGTGTGTGTGAACTGCTTTCAGAGTCAGCTGCTTGCTTGAGGTATATATCTGATATATTCAAAGTGTGTATTTGGGTTTAGACAGGAAGTAGAATTCATTTATCTTTTACCACTTTATCCGATCTTCCCTCGGGTCACGGGGAGTCTGTGTCTATCTCAGGCGTCTATGGTCATTAAGGCAGGATACACCCAGGATGGAATGCCAACCCATCACAGGGCACACACACACATTCACACATTCATACACTAGGGACAATTTTCCAAGGTGCCAATCAACCTACCGTGCATGTTTTTTTTTTTTTGACTGGGGAGGAAACCGGAGGCACGGGGAGAACATGCAAACTCCACACACACATGTCCGAGACGTTAATCGAATCCGGACCCTGACGGTGTGAGGCGAACGTGCTAACCACTAAACCACCTTCCCCCTGGAAGTAGAATTTTTTTTTACAGAATTTTATGTTGGTGCATGTTTACACGAATTCACTTTAATGGCACTAATGTTATTAACGCAGCTCCTTCACTGTACATTTATAGTACATTGAAAACGTGCTCTTAATTGATTCATGTGCGATTAATCACCATTAGATATTTTTATCTATTAAGAGGGGGTGAAAGGTGTGAGACGACTTAGTGGAAGATAGTGGAACTTACAAAATTTACCAAATTAATCTCTGAGTTTGGGGAGAGAGAGAGAGAGAGAGAGAGAGAGAGAGAGAGAGCATGTACTGTAGGAAATTCATTTATTCATCTTCTACCGCTTTATCCGATCTTCCCTCGGGTCACGGGGAGTCTGTGTCTATCTCAGGGGTCTATGGGCATTAAGGCAGGATACACCCTGGATGGAATGCCAACCCATCGCAGGACACACACACACTCACACACACACACACATTCATACACACATTCATACACTAGGGACAATTTTCCAAGGTACCAATCAACCTACCGTGCATGTTTTTTGGACCGGGAGGAAACCGGAGAACCTGGAGAAAAAACCCCCTGAGACACGGGGAGAACATGCAAACTCCACACACACACACATGGCCGAGACGGGAATCGAACCCGGACCCTGGCGGTGTGAGGCGACCGTGCTAACCACTAAGCCACCGTGCCCCTGCAAAAGTGTGTTTAGTTCATTGTAATGAATGTTCATAGGAACGCAGTGTTTCATTTTAAAAGTCAAACCCTGGCGTAGTGAAGTGGTTTGTGGTGCTGAAGGGTTTGATTTTGCCTTTTATTTTTAAACACAGGTGGTTGTGGTGAGGGTGAGGGCACAACAACCTGAAAAAGGTGGGGTTTGGGGAAATGGTAGTTTTAATAAGTAAAAAATAGCCCAAAATAAAAAAGCGACATCTTGTCTCATTCCATCTCCACCTCCAGTCATCCCTTATTTTCCACGTAGGGGTTTCAGCTCCACATCGTCACCTCATCTCGAACACAACCTACGCCACAATCAAACCAGCAACCTCAGCACCATCCCATCAGCATAATAGTACTTTGGATACTTAAGTGCATTTTAAAGCAAATACTTTTGCACTTTTACAAAAAGTGAAACATTTTTACTGGAGACATATTTTACCGATAGTATCTCAAGTGCACTACTTGTCTACTTCGTCCATTACTGGTCCACTAGATAGTGACTATATAGTGATTAGTTTCCATAGTGCACGTCAGTGTTCAAACAAAGTGTGTGCATGTTGTTTACGTAATAAAATATATATTTTAGATTTAGGGTCCGGGTTCGATTCCCCGTCTCGGCCATGTGTGTGTGGAGTTTGCATGTTCTCCCCGTGCCTCAGGGGGTTTTTCTCCGGGTTCTCCGGTTTACTCCCGGTCCAAAAACATGCACGGTAGGTTGATTGGCACCTTGGAAAATTGTCCCTAGTGTATGAATGTGTGTGTGTGTGTCCTGTGCGATGGGTTGGCATTCCATCCAGGGTGTATCCTGCATTAATGCCCATAGACGCCTGAGATAGACACAGGTTCCCCGTGACCCGAGGGAAGATCGGATAAAGCTCTAGAAGATGAACGAATGAATGAATGAATGAATGAATGAATGAATGAATGAATAAAAACTTTCAATAATGTCATAAAGCCACATAGTGTACATAACGAGTGTCTTACCCAGGAGCAGAGCTTGCAAAAGTACACACACACACACACACACACCTTTCTCTGGATAATGCAGCTAATCATGTCTGTTGTAAAAGTACCGACTTTTTTCACTCGAGGTAAAAATAAATACAAAAAAACACGGATCAAGTCCCGGAATGGATCAAAATCATATTTGCGCAACAAAAAAAAGTGTAAGAGTGAAAAGACAAAAATAAATATCGAAATAAGGTACTAATACCAGAAAAATAGACGTAAATAGAGTAACAAAGTAGCTGTGTCTCACTAGCCCCCCCTTCTGGCCAGTAGTGGCACCGTCACTCAATGGCAACCATCTCTTTTTTGTGAGGTGGTATAGCCCAGTGGTTAAGATGTTGGACTCTGGACCGGAAGATCATGGGTTCAAACCCCACCACCACCACCGAGCTGCCACTAGTGGGTCCCTGACTAAGGCCCTTAACCCTCAATGTAAATGTCTCAACAACCACCAAAACACAACCAAAGCAAGGTTTGAACCACAAAATCTCATCATCTACAGTAAATGATGAGTTAATATATTGATTAAGGAAACTCCATACACACTTTTCCTATCCCTATTTCCTAGATAAACACGTTATAGGTACGTATAACGTATAACAAGACATAACCTCCCGGAAATGAACAACCTTTTTGTCAGGAATATATTTTTTCCAGCATTACACACTGACTCTGTATTTCGGCTTGTCGAGTAAGTGCAGGGGAATTCTAATGAATCACTCGAGTATAGAAGATTTCCGGTCATCCGGGTCATTTTGAATGCGAGTGAAAGTGCGTCATCCCGGGTTTGGAACACACCCTGCGCCGAGGCGTTTTTATTCTTCTTATTATTATTAATTATTATTATTATTATTACTATTATTATTCCCGTACCTGCAGGATTTATTTATTTATTTTTTATCAGTATAGCTCTAAGTAAGTATCGAGCTCAACCGAGTTCCTGACCTTGAGGACGGCAGAGCTTTTGGTCCCAGCATATTTAACTTTCCACGTTGGTGGTTTACTCAGCATGATAAAGCGCAGGGCACCTTCAGCAGCCCACATCCAAAACACACACACACACACACATTCTTCAATATGCAGAACACATGCTCAACACACTCTTATAGATGCTTTTTCGACTACACTAAGTACATAAGTCAGAGTGGAGATTACTGGCTCGCATGTGTGTGAGCGGGTGGAGGAGGAGGAGGAGGAGGAGGAGGAGGAGGAAGAGGTGGTGGTGGTTGATGTGTGTTTCTCAGCCTTTGTAGAAACAGCACACTCAGCTGGTGGCAATTATGGAAAGTAGTCTGTGTGTGTGTGTGTGTGTGTGTGTGTGTGTGTGTGTGTGTGTGTGTGTGTGTGTGTGTGTGTGTGTGTGTGTGTGTGTGTGTGTGTGCGTGCATGCAGGGGGTTATGGGAGTTGTTTTGGGGTGACAGGGGTGTGTTGTGGTTGCATGCCAATGCCCCAACAGCCCGAGGCATCCTGAGCGCAGCCCCGTCTACTGTGGAACATTAACACACCTCACGCTTGTTTTCATAGCAAATGGGCTGGAATCCGCACTGGTTGAAAGTAAAGAAGAAGAGGAAGAAAAAAAAAGGAAAAAAAAAGACCCGAGCTATGATTGAGCGTTTGATAATATACTATTAATTTGAGGCCTGTCGGTGCCGGGCGTATTATTTACCGAAAGAACTCCGGGAGATTTGCTTTTTTTTTTTTTTTTTTTTTCTTTTCTTCCCCCCCAAAAAAGAAAGACGAGTTGGCCTTCAAAAGCGCATTATTATCTCAAATGAGCAACGGGGAAATATTTCAAACCGGCCCCTTTTCCTCGCAAACAAACACACACACACACACACACACACACACACACAGACTCGTTCCGCTTGGAACGGAGTCAGCGAGGAATTCGCCTTCGCAGGGTCGTTATTCATCTGACGAGAAATATCTCGGAGAGACGTCGCGTCTTACCGGGTCTTATCGGCGGCGCATCGAGGACTTCAGCGGCCGCACATAAAGCACTGGTATCCGGGTAAGCGCGGATCAAACGCGGTGAAAACCTAAGGAGATAGATAAGCGATGCTCCGCGGGCGACGGGCAGGATAGCGCTAATGCCTGGTGCAAAACATGGCTTGGCATGATTTCTGTACGAGAAAGTGGAGGGTATGAACTTTAGGGGGAAAAATGGCTTTGCTCTGTGGTTAAGGCATTGGGCTCTGGAATATCTCAAGTTCAAATCCCATCACCACCAAGCTGCCACTAGTGGGCCCTTGAGCAAGGCCTTTAACCCTCAATCGGATGGTCGCTCTGGATAAGGGCGTCTGCGTAAATGCCTTAAATGTAACTGTTGCTCAAAAGCAGAAACTTGGCGATACATTTACATTACATTTATAGCATTTGGCAGACGCTCTTATCCAGAGCGACTTACAACTGAGGGTTAAGGGCCTTACTCAAGGGCCCACTAGTGGCAGCTTGGTGGTGATGGTGGTAGGGTTTGAACCTGTGATCTTCCGGTCCAGAGGCCAACACCTTAACCACTGTGCTACCACCTTCCCGATCACCACCTCGGCCCCCCTGGTCTTTATTTATCACATATACATTACAGCGCAGTGAAATCCGCATATCCCAGATCGTTTGGAAGCCGGGGTCAGGGCGCAGGGTCAGCCATGATACAGCGCCCCCTGGAGCACCGAGGGTTAAGGGGTCCTTTGCACAAGGACCCAAGTGCGACAAGCTTCAGTAGGGCGGTACCTCAGACCACCGAGCTACACCCCGTCCCCCATCTAAAAGAGGAACAAAAAGTGCTTAAATGCTTCAGGAAGACCGAGGTCCCCATCGTTTAGGAAGTTTGAGTCTCGGCGTACAGAATCTCTCTCTACACAGATGTAACCATACCAGACATTTCCGATAAGGTCATGTGGTTCCTTTACACATCGGCAGGAGGAACTGGAGAAGAAGCGAATTTGAAAGAAGAGCTGAAAACAATCCCATATCCAGGGTTAAGGGCCTTCCTCAAGGGCCCACTAGCTTGGTGGGAGATGATCGCTCGGTGGTTAAGGAATTGGGCTTTGGACCAGAAGATTCAAATCCTATCACCCCCAAGCTGCCATTAGTGGGCCCTTGAGCAAGGCCCTTAACCCTCAATTGTAAGTTACTGTAAATGGAAATGGTGATGGGATTCGAACCCTTTTAAACCTCGGATATTTTGAGAAAGCACAACTCGGATTGGGGGGGTGCTTGAAGTAAAACTACACTGCACGTTCATTAGATTTGACCAGCTGTCGTGTTTTAACCCCTAAACCTTTCTATTTTTAAACCCTTGACGCAAAGTCTGATTGATTTTGAAACGAGACCGACCCTGAGCGGCGATGAGAGCTCGGGACTGAAACAGAGGAAGGCCGTTTTTTTTTTTTTTTTTTTTTTTTGCGCTTGTCCTTGCTCAGATATACGAGGCGTCTCAGCCTCGGCCACGGTGTCAAAGCAAGACTTTCGGAGGCCAAGACACGCTGACGTGGTGACTTCGGGGCGGCATTCATCATCTTCTGTGCAAACATCCCCAGCCTGCCAGACCGCAGACTCACAAGCAGCTACTTATTTTGACAACGCTTAAGAGCTCCTCTGAAGCGCCGTCTGAAGAGGAGTTCCAGTTATGCGGGGTTAACCGGAGAGTCAGCCTCAGGAACAGACGGGGGGAAAAACATAGTCATGCTCGAGCGAGGCCGTCCGACAACATCCCCAGCGCCTTACGGGCTAGAAAAGCCCCCCCCCCCTGAAATATTTAAGTCGCAAATCGAGATCAGATGGAAAGAGCGATAAGGCGCAAGAAAAGGCCGAGTGAGGATGACGGTTTAATTCTAGCGCACTTTTTTATTCGTTTTTTTTTTAAAGAAATGTTTCTTTTCCGAGACTGACTCAGCCCCACACATCTGCTGCAAAGATGTCCACGTGATTGACAGATCGCTTTCTCTCGTGCCTGAAATGTAATCATCCTCGGCCGCCGTCTCTTTGGTCCTGCTGCCCGTGGACAAAGTGACAAATTAAGCTTAATCTGTGTCTTCCTGCTCGCTCAGGAAACAATATGAAACTCTTAGAGGAAGAAAAAAAAAAAGAGAGACCCCTAGAGACATTCATGAATAACATGATGGAAGAGGAGAGGAGAGGAGAGAGGGGGGGGGGGATGAATATAAAGGGGGAGGGGAGGCGATGATGGGGGGTTTAAACTTTGAACATCATACATCGGAAGAATCGCTTTTGTGAAACATGCGACCACTTTGGCGAAAGGAGATAAACGAGTCGAGGTCCCGTCCCGTCCTGTCCCTCGCGCCACGAGGATGTTTACACATTCGCCAGCATTCGTCACCGGCGGCCCGAGCGAACGCCGGGACAGTATCTTCACAGTCGTCCGACGCGCCGCAATCAACTTCCTTCGCTCTCTCTCTCCATGTTTCTCGCTGATTAATGAACGTGTTTATTTTAACGACGTTCTTTTTTCAAACTGACTAATTAGCCGAGCTCAATAATGGTAATGGCTCAATTAAGTTAATTTCGTCCTCCTCTGGCGTTTATTTCCTCTTTCGGGGCTTTAAGAAAGCAAATAGAGCTCCGTTTGATGGAAGCGTAGCTCGTCAGGCATTTCGGTGTAGGAATGCATTAGGGATGAGTGATCAGAGGAATAGTTTCATTTAACCACCGAACTTCATCAAACCCACACACACACACACACACACCACACACACACACACACCACTCGTTAGGCTTTAATAATAGCAAACGTCCAGGTCATGCAAGCGTACAACAGACAAACGACTTCGCTTCACACATGCTGTTTTTGAGGAGGAGGAGGAGTGCCGTCTGTAAACATGCGTTTATCAGTATTATCTACGCTAATTAACAAGGATACGAAGTTGGGGCACAGAAAGCAGAGAAGTGACTTTCATTCATTCATTCATCTTCTACCGCTTTATCCGATCTTCCCTCGGGTCACGGGGAGTCTGTGCCTATCTCAGGCGTCTATGGGCATTAAGGCAGGATACACCCTGGACGAACGTGCTAACCACTAAGACCCGTGCCCCTGAGAAGTGACTTCTTTCTCTTTATTTTTTTTAGCCGATATATATATATATATATCAGTTGTCAGTCTATTCAAATATTTAATCACGATTAATGGGAGGTTAATTGCAGGTTTTCAGTGTAACATAAATGAATACTTTTCATGTTTAATACTAATTATTAGTATTAGGGGGGCACAGTGGATTAGCACGTTCGCCTCACACCTCTAGGGTCAGGGGTTCGGTTCCCATCTCCGCCATGTGTGTGTGTGTGTGTTTGCACGTTCTCCCCGTGCTTCAGGGGTTTTTTCTCCGGGTTCTCCGGTTTCCCCCCTCCCTGGTCCAAAACCATGCATTGATTGGCACCTTGGAAAATTGTCCCTAGTGTGTGTGAAAGTGTGTGTGTGTGTGTGTGTGATGGTTGGCATTCCATCCAGGGTGTATCCTGCCTTGATGCCCCAAGACGCTTGATAGGCGCAGGCTCCACCGTGACCCGACTGAAGATGGGATATAGCGGTAGAAGATGAATGAATGGGAAAAAAAGATGCTATAATTATATACATTTCTATCAGATTATGTAATATTTAACAATTGTAATTTCACGTTCGCTTTTTTTAGTGGCAGTTTTTTTTAATGGTAAAATATGGGACGTGGCTCCTTTAAGAATTCTGTTCCGGTTCCAGTTGATGTCCCGGTAAAGTTGTGATACGTTTAGGTTATATATATATATAGTGTTTATCTATCTATCTCTCTCTCTCTCTCTCTCTCTCTCTCTCTCTCTCTCTCTCTCTCTCTCTCTCTCTCTATATATATATATATATATATATATATATATATATATATAAATAACTATCTACAAACTATACAATTATATAATTTGGTTTCCTGATGATGTGCATAATTTAAAACACAATAATTACTTTCACACATTTATTAGGATATTGTGTCTCTTCATGGAAGGCATTATTATCCCACGCCTTTGCTCATATGTGTTAGGAATTACGCCTTGTTATACGTCGGGAGTCATTAGTTGGACCTGACGTGGCAGAGCTGTGAGTAAACAATGATGATGATGATGTTGATGATGATGTTTGTGATGGTTATTAATGTGCGACAGTTCTGGAGTTAATAAAATCCCCACCCGGGTTCTCAATGGACTCCAAGAGTGTCGAGCTTAACGGCTTCCTCGGGAGAATGCGCCTAATTTAACTAATCAGTTAATTACAGAGCTTTTCATTAGTCAATGTGAGATTTTAACGACACTGCTTACTGTAATTATTGGAGGAGCACGCCGCAGTGTGCCAAAAGCCCCGAGATCCTGGTGAGACTAGATCAAGGAAAAAGTAAACACACACAATTTTCCCAAAGCGTGGCAGGAACATGGATGTCAAAGCAAAGCCTAATTGTCTTGTGGAATGTTGTTTGGTTTGCTGATTCAATTTGTACAACAAAGTGAAAATATGCAGGAATCTCCCAGGAGTAGGACCGGGGGGGGGGGGGGCTCTTATGCTTATAAAAGCCCTATATACTCGGTATTTCATGTTGGGAATTTCGGATTGGAAAATTATCCCTAGTGTGTGAATGTGAGTGTGTGTATGAATGTGTGGGTGTGTGTGTCCGGTGATGGGTCGGCATTCCATACAGGGTGTATCCTGCCTGAGATAGACACAGACGCGAGGGAAGATCGGATATAGCGGTCGAAGATGGATGGATAAATGAATGAATTTCGGATTGGATCACAATTAAAGAAAGCTGATTGGCTGTTGCACGTTTTAATAAGTAATGTTTCAACCCAACACGTTGTTATCGAAGTGATTTGTGATCAGAAGGTTGTGAATTCAAATCCCAGCAGCACCAATCTGACAACTACGGGGCCCTTGAGCAAGGCCCTTAACTCTCAGATGATTGTCTGTATGAATAAGAGACTTGTAAGTCGCTTCAGATTTGGGTGTATAGAGGAGCTCAGTGGTTAAGACCATTGGGGTTATAGATATGGAAGGTCGGAGGGGTTCGAGCCCTTCACCCTTTGGGGCACTTTTATATACACTTTTATATACAAATAACGCCTGTGTCGTTTCCGTCCCGCAGGATGTGCTGCAAGCTGCTGTTTTGGGTTCTCCTGGCCGGTGTGCTGTGCGTCGCGTCCGAGAGCCGCAAGACCCGCCCGCAAGGCTCCATCCCGTCGCCGTACAAAACCAGCGCCAACACGTCGGATCGGCGCGGCCGGAAACAGGAAGTGCTGGCTTCCAGTCAGGAAGCGCTGGTGGTGACGGAGAGGAAGTACCTGAAGAGCGACTGGTGCAAGACGCAGCCCCTGAGGCAGACGGTGAACCACGAGGGCTGCCTGAGCCGCACCGTCATCAATCGCTTCTGTTACGGCCAGTGCAACTCTTTCTACATCCCGCGCCACGTCAAGAAGGAGCAGGAGTCGTTCCAGTCGTGCGCCTTCTGCCGGCCGCACCGGTTCACCACGCTCACCGTGGAGCTGGACTGCCCCGACCTGCAGCCGCCTTTCCGGCACAGGAAAATCCAGCGGGTCAAACAGTGCCGGTGTATTTCCGTCAACGTGGCCGAATCTGGGAAACAGTAAAGCCGAGAGACAATGGATGTCGGACAAAAAAAAAAAAAAAATAAAAAAAAAAAAAAAATATATATATATATATATATATATATATATATATATATATATATATATATATATATATATATATATATATATATATATATATATATCAAATTTATATATGAGACAAACTTTTGCCTTTTCTTTGTAGAACTTGATACCTAATATAGGCCAAGCTGCTAATATGTCGAGATGTCCATATAAAAAGGACAGCTTTTATTTTGTGTAGTCACATTTTTCTTTTCGTTGTCTAGAGTTTGTGTCTTAAAACCAAGCGAAAAAGACTTGAAGGAGAAAAACCCCCCCTTTTTCAATTGCTGCCTGTAAACACCCCGACCTACATACATCCTGGGAGTGAAATGCCACCTGTATATAATATATAAAAAAAAAAAAAATGGGGGGGGGGGGGATTACGCAACAAAGCCTCGTCTGAGATGTACAGAATAAGATACAATACGGCACCCTCGCAGTAGATATTTGGAGGGGGGGGGGGGTGACGTGGCTAAGCTGCTGGACTGTTGTGGGGGGGGTGGGGGGGGGGGGGGGGGGGGGTGGGGGGGGGTCAGGTGGCACAGACACTTGAATTGGCCAAATCATGCTGCTTGCAGTGACTTCATATTATCAATGAATAGAACATGTATTACTAGGCCGAGTATATAATACAGATTATATATGATGATGATGATGATGATGATGAAGGTATGTGAAAGTGTACATAGCTAGAGAAAGGTCTATATTAAAAGTCTATTTGGAGTAGAATGGATTGGATTTGTAGGAAAACCTGGATATTAGAAAATACACACAAACAGGTGTTTATATTATTTTTTTCTACCTAAAAAAAAAAAAAAAAAAAAAAAAAAAAAAAAAGGGGTTCAAACCATGAAGACAGATTTAATAAATCAACAATTAAAATGATTTCGTTTATACATTAAACTGTGTTCGATAAATTTCATGTATTGATAAAAAAAATTGGTTCAAAATTCGCCAGACTTTGCTATCTTCAAGATGCTGGGATTTGAACTTATAACCTTACCATCAGAAGTCCACTGTTGTTCAGGTTACACTGTACATTTTTACATTAACATTTGATTGGACCACATGACCTCCTTCGCTACCCACATGCATCAATGAGCCTTGGCCACCCCGGTGTACCACTGTTACTTCTATAGAACACTTTTTAATTATATAGATATGCACCACTGCACACCAGTAACACAACACACCAGCTTTGGAGATGCTCGCACCCGGTCGTCCCGGGATCAGAGGTGTGTCAATCTCATCAAAATCCTTACACTTGCCCATCTTTCCTGCTTCCAACACATTCACTCTGAGGGCAAAATCTTTATTTGCTGACTAATAATATCAAACCCACTAACACACACTACAGTGTTCACTCACCCCACATGCTATATTAAGTTACCCCAATTTATGCCTTATGTCTGATCAAGTGTGAATGTTTGCGTGTATGTGCACGTGAATGTATATATATATATAAATATAAATATAAATATATATACATATACATATATATGTGTGTATATACAGTGGCAAGAAAAAGTATGTGAACCTTATGGAATTTCATGGTTTTCTGAATAAATTTGTCATAAAATGTTGACAAAATTTTTCCACTGCCATTTTGAATGTTGAATGATTGTGTTCAATAAAGACAAGAAAGATTGGATTTTTTTTGGTGTTATTATTTTTAGACACATTGTGTTTGTCAATACCAATGAATTAGATGAAGATCAGATAACATTTTATGACAAATTTATTCAGAAAACCATGAAATTCCAAAAGGTTCACATACTTTTTCTTGCCATGCCACTGTATATATATATATATATATATATATATATATATATATATATATATATATATATATATATATATATATATATATATATATATATATATATATATATATAAAATAAATACACACACACACACACACAATAAATAAATAAATATATACATATACATATATATATATATATATATATATATATATATATAGTATATATATATATATATATATATATATATATATATATATATATATATAGATATATATATATATATATATATATATATATATGTATAAATAAATCACTCTATACCATTATGTATACGTATATCGTATATATATATATATATATATATATATATATATATATATATATATATATAATATATATATATATACATATACACACACACACACACACACACCATTGTGCCATTTTGTTTATATGGTGGTGCTCAATGTCTCATTTCACTCATTTTCTTCCAATAACAATAACATTGTAAATAAAAATGTGAAAAGAAAAACGCTTTTAATAAATATGTTGATGTTCCTGAATTAATCCAACCAACCTATTGCACTTGCCTTGCTCTGTGACCAATACAGGAGCATCTCTGCTTTTAGATTTAAATCTACATTATAATATAGAATGGAATAATAATAATAATAATAATAATAATACCAATAAGACAACACACACTGACATTGGGTTTGATCGATTAAAACGCCCTAGTAAATATGATATAATGGCACTTTCTATATAATAATATCAGTCCATTGTGGATTTAGAATATTCACCATTATTACTCCCGACATAAAATGTTTGTGTTGGTGTTAAAAATAGTGTTCGGGAAAAATAAAAGACCATCCACTTCATTTATTTCTCTTTATTTTACATAAATTATGCTATCCCCCCCCCCAAAAAAAAACAAAAACAAAAATAATAATAATATTAATAATACCCAAACATATTACAAACAGTTATTGCACATGGGCAGACCCTCCTTTGCTCTTGAACCCAGAGTGATCGACACTGAACACATACATGCTGAGACAAAAAAATATGTAGTTATATATATAAAAAAAAAATATACACAAGTATTATCTTACAGGAGGACACTAATACTAGTTTAGATAAAATAACGGTGTTTTTAAATACATTGTAAGCAAGTCTCGTACGTTTTTAAAAAATAATCCCTATTAAATGTTTTTTTTTGTTGTTTTGTTTTCCCGCCCTGATCCTGTAAGGGGTTAAACACTGACAGTTCCACGGCTTCATCTCCACTGCTGAAGAAGGAAGAACAATGCATGTACCTGATCATCACTATGGCTGCTCTCGTTTACGCTCGTCTCTCGGGCGTCCTACGGCTTTCCTGCTTAGAGTGTGCTCGAGCGTGCATGATGGGGTGGACACTTACACTGATATTTAACATCTTGCCTGCGTTGTGCGTGTGTGCGTGTGTGTGTGTGAATGGATGAAAGTGGGAGGGGAAAAAACAAAGCCTAAATACAGCTTTGCTACGGTGAAGCACTATTTGGTTATTCTTATTATTATTCTTCATGTGAAGCTTTACACTGATGACTGAGTGAAACAGGGATGGAGCATTTGCAAGGTCATATCATAGTGCTGGTGATGGACAAAATACTACGGGTTTAAGGAAGCCGAGGGCAAAAATACAGGGACGGCTTTCTTTTTTTTTTTTCCCCATCGAGCTTCTCGTCGGGACATCCAGTTACACAGCAGTTCAACCACGGGCTGTAAGGACGTGACATCACATGACACGCGTCTCTGTATGCATGGTGCAGGTGAATGTTTTTGAGGGCTGCTACATTACAATTGTGTGTGTGTGTGTGTGTGTGTGTGATTAATTCTTTAATACAGAAAAGAGCCCAGAACGTCTGCAGTCCATGCACTCTACCTCACGGATGATTTAGCATTTATAGGATTATAAAGTCCGGCTGGTTAGATCTTCATGCCCAGCTTTGCTTTCTGTCAAAGATAAAAAAAAAAAAAAAAAAAAAGCGTAAACATTATATCAATACCGAAAACTTTTTTTTTTTTTACTTATCGGTATAATGATACAGATGAGGATCGGTTTTTCCTTCCCACTGGCTCAATAACATGACAATGACTATATTACAGTTATATTTGTAACCTATTTATTAATGTAAAGCTACTTTAAGACAATACACATTGTTAAATATCGCCAACATTCAACTGAGACACACCAGCTTGGAAAAATGGGCACTTTTGGTGATTTCATCATCTTCTATTGCTATATCCGATCTTCCCTCGGGTCACGGGGAGTCTGTGTCTATCTCAGGCGAGTATGGGCATTAAGGCAGGATACACCCTGGATGGAATGCCAACCCATCCCAGGGCACACACACATTCATACAGTAGGGACAATTTTCCAAGGTGCCAATCAACCTACTGTGCATGTTTTTGGACCGGGGAGGAAACCGGAGAACCTGGAGAAAAACCCCCTGAGGCACGGGGAGAACATGCAAACTCCACACACACATGGCCGAGACGGGAATCAAACCCGGACCCTGGCGGTGTGAGACGAACGTGCTAACCACTAAGCCACCGTGTCCCAGGATTGAACTATTGCTTTAATCAATCAATAAAACAACCAGTAAAGCAATAATGGATGGGTATAGTTAATAGTAATAATAGTATTAAGTAGAAAGTAAATTGTTATACTATGTCTTTATGCTAAACCCAGAATCCTTTACCCAGAAACTTCAACAATAAATAACAAATACAATTTCTTTGGCAGAACTCCATAAACTTGGAACATCCCTGGCACCTTTGCGATGGAGCTCATGCGTAATTATACATCAAGTTTTCCCAAACCCATTAAGATTTTAACACATTACTTACGATTCCAGAGGCATGCTTGGGTTTGACACTGTATGTCGCCTTTTCCTTCGCTTGTCTGAAACATTCCTCGGCCGCCTTTAATCTGAACACACAAACAAGCAAAGAAAAATCAATCATCATTTAGGCAATGCTCTAACCATGGTCCTGAATTACATCCTGCACATTTCAGTGCATTTTCCCCTGATCCGGATTTGAAGAATCAGCAGTCCTTTCTAATTTGCAGTAGGAGGATGTGCACTTCCATTTTTGACAGCCTTCTTTTCATTCATTTTTTCCACACCTGCCTAAAACACAGTACTGCATGTATATATATATATAGATATATATATATAATATATATATATATATATATATAAGATATATATATATATATAGATATATATATATATATATATATATATATATATATATATTATATATATATATATAGATATATATATATACATACACACACATACATACATACATACATACATACATGTATACATACATACACACACACATATATATATATATATATATATATATATATATATATATATATATGTATATATATATATATATACATACATACATACATACATACATACATACACATACATACATACACACACACACACACACACACACACACACACACACACACACATACACACATACACACACACATCTTACTGAAAATCTGTTTACTGTAATATTTTAAGTAAGATACGCATTACCAATTTTTCCTGACTGAAGGTTTTGAGAGTTTTTATTAGGTTAAGATGAAACAGTGGCAAGAAATTAAACACACTGGATTAAGATTTGGTCCGACTGTGTTACTTCACCTCCATCTCTCTTGCACACACACACACACACACACACACACAACATAGTGGCGCCAGAGGGATCAGAAAAAGGCCAATAGCTATGCGGGGCATGGAACAAATCCCTGGTACCAAAGGTGTGGATGTTAGGATACGCTGCTAATACACAGCTAATCCTCAGTAACAGACTTACACAGAGAGAGGGAGAGAGAGAGAGGGGGGGGTAGAGAGAAACAAGCAAGGCCAGGTCACAAGCACTTTCACAAATTTGCACTTTACGATCTCTTAGCACTCATTTGAACTGGAGCGTGAAAGTGATGGCGTTTGATTCATGATGATTAGTTCATTTTGAAAGACTCTTGAATATGAATCAGAAGAACGAGTCGTCTTACAACGAGTGATTCACTCAAACTTCACTTCAAATGTGTTTATCTGTACAGGAATGGATGAAAATCGAATATTTCTGAGCCAAATAAATACATACAATTCACTCATTTTGAATGAGTCTTAATGAAAATCAGAAGAACGAGTTGTCTTAAACAGCGATTCGTTTGTTTTCTACCGAACATACACGAGCAAAGCACTGTATAACAAAATTCAGCGACTCATCTCACGAGTCCTCAGTCATTTGTTCTTTTATAAGCGGAGTGCCATATACGCTATTCGGATATACACCCAAATTATAGACCAAAATTTGTAAAGATACAAAATGAACCATGATTCATTTGAACAAAATGATTCATTTTAATTCATGTTCATTTTAAACGACTCTTTGAGACGACTCCTTCTTAGTCACAAATGATTCATTTTCCACTGGAAATGCATGAGCAATGCATCATATTACTATATCTTGTTCATCCGTCAACTTTGAGTCGTTCGTTCTTTTGATCGCGCCACATCTATGCTATGTAATTTCTATAGACCGTTGTGCATGTAGCCGTGCTGCTCATGGATTTGATTTCAGCGTTTGCATTTCATTCCTGATGTAAAGGAACGAAAAGGAAGCAAAAGATTCCTTTTACTGAAGGAGATTCAAAGAACTGATTCGCTAAAATGATCCGAACACTGGAACGTGACACTGGACTGACCCCAAGACAGTTGTAACGGGTGATGAATCTTCCAGAATGTTCTTCTAACCCCAAATACAACAGACCTTTGGAAGCTACCTAAGGAACGTAGACGTTTTTTTTTTTTTTTTTTTTTTTTTTTTTTTTTTTTTACGAACGCTTATCGCGGCCAACATCTGTCCTGTGACTTAAGACCATTTCTGTCTAGGTGAGAAGAGACGGACATTTGTTTTCTTGGTCTTTTCACATTCGGGCTGATATTTTTAATAAATAAATAAATAGGTGGGACACGGTGGCTTAGTGGCTAGCACGTTCGTCTCACACCGCCAGGGTCCGGGTTCGATTCCTGTCTCGGCCATGTGAGTGTGGAGTTTGCATGTTCTCCCCGTGCCTCAGGGGGTTTTTCTCCAGGTTCTCCGGTTTCCTCCCGGTCCAAAAACATGCATGGTAGGTTGATTGGCACCTTGGAAAATTGTCCCTAGTGTATGAATGTGTGTGTGTGTGTGTGCCCTGTGATGGGTTGGCATTCCATCCAGGGTGTATCCTGCCTTAATGCCCATAGACGCCTGAGATTGGATATAGCGGTAGAAGATGATGAATGAATGAATGAATTAATAAATAAACAAATATGATTTGATCGTAATACTGATGCGGCTCCAGTATAAATCTACAGAGACAAATGCTGGACACTGATCTCGCTCGACCGTACAAAATGATGCCAATGATTACTACCCCCCCCCCCTACCCCCCCCCCCCCCCCCCCCCCCCCCCCCCCCCCCCCCCCCCCTCGCCAAATGCTAAGTTTACTGGCTGTTAACGAGATTTGGCAGGGACACAGAGATTCCAGGGTGTGTATATCATCTCTCCGTGTGCCTGGTGCTTACCTATTTTCTGAGCCAAACCACCCCTCCCCCCCTTGTACAAACTTGGTTCGGTCCGAGATTACACACAAGGGGCAGCTCTTCCACACTGCACTTAATTGGACCGGACAGATTTCTACGTCGCCCAGTCTGTGTGGTCTCGGGGTTATTAAATCAGACACGCTCCCTTTCTCTAAGCACTTCCGCTGGCGAAAACACACACACACACACACACACACACACACACACACAAATGGATAAACAAAAGCTTA
This sequence comes from Kryptopterus vitreolus, assembly GCA_030449085.1. Classification (NCBI taxonomy): domain Eukaryota; kingdom Metazoa; phylum Chordata; class Actinopteri; order Siluriformes; family Siluridae; genus Kryptopterus; species Kryptopterus vitreolus. The sequence continues at coordinate 21,834,999 of JACRUU010000015.1, forward strand.
TTTACTGCCCCCTTTTTTTTTTTAACTTCTGATACTGTAACGTGTGTATTACGTTTCTTGTGTGGGATCGCAGGCACTTCGACTCTCATTTCCTTGACCTCGAAACCTTCAAAAGAGCCTGAACAGCACCATAATTGGAGATGTGTTGGGCAACCAGAGCGGTAATGGGAGCAAGTAACTAACACATTGAGTGCTTTATAGGGAGTGGGCTTTGATGCCAGACGAAGAAAAAGAGGTGGGGAAAAAAAAAGAAAAGAAAATCTCTGGTGTCTACATGTATAATAACCTGATAAGGGAAGTGTGTAAGGTGAGGGTGGGTGTGTTTGCACGCATGTGTTCACGCAAATGAAAAAAGGCCGGCAAGTTTGAGGTGAATTAGTGTCATATGGAAACTCTAACCTCATCAAGGACCCGAAGTGTGAGGATTAAAAATGACAAAACCTCTGTTCTTGTACTCAGACTGCGAAACCCGCAGCCGTTTCCTTTACAGTCAAAGCCATTAAAATCATTAATGTCTGGCACCAGCTCACTTTCCTTAACAGCTTCTGACTTGCAGCTGGCAGCTTTTTCTTTTTTTTCTGACCCTGATGGCAGAAAGACAGGGGGAAAAAAAAGGAAAAATGGGTCGCAAATGCATTTCGGTTCGAGTCTCATAAAACAAGACATATTTGGTGGAATGAAAAAAGGTCAGACATAGCTCTCTCTCTCTTCCTCTCCCTTCGGTAGAAGCGTGGTCTCGGAAGGGAGAAAAAAAAAAAAAGAAGGACTGAAGCGCAAACAGATCGTTTTGGACGAGACGGATTTGGCGGCTGAAAGGGGCCCGTCTGCGTGCAGGCCGTGATAGCGCGCTGAAGTGTTTACGCCTCTGAGAATTATGGGAAGCCTGTAAAAGGCAGAGATGTGCCCGAGCGGTAGCCGGCTACTTTAAACACCGCGCTCCCGAATGCGCCGGCGAGACCCCCGCGTTAAAAGCCTGACCCCCCGGTGAGGGCGAGCGACAGAGACCTGGTACGAAAGTCAGGATCAAGAGCCAGAGTTCGGGCCCGAGTCCCGAAGCTCCAAATATGGTGCTGCTCTTTCACGGGGTCGCCCATCCACTCTTCCCTCGCTGATGGTTAAGGAAGCAGCAAGGCTGACACTTACCAGGGATAGATTTTGGGGGGTGGGGGGTGGAGGGGGGTTCAAGGGAGTGAAAGAGAGAAAGCAAGGACAAGCGAATGAACATGCGGCGGAGGAAGAAGGCAGCTCGCTTGGATGAAAGTCCACAGCGGGATCACAAACCAAAACAGTGCAGGAAGAGGACAGACACCACTTATCTGGCACGTATGTGGATTTGATTCACATGCTCGACAAACTCGGATCCAGGGGTAGAACTCCGAGTCTGATCCCCAGATGCGGAGCACCAATGGGGGTGGAGGATGGTTCTATTGGTTCCTCATGGTTTTGTACTGGTTTGTAATGGAAGTCAGGGTTTCCCATATTGAGGGGAATTTGTATTTACGTTTATATATGGCAGACATCCTTATACAGAGCGACTGAGCAGTTGGCCACCAGTGGGGGATTTGAACCTGTGACTTTCCAGTCCAGAGCCCAATAGCATAACCACCTCCCACCACCACCACCCAAATCACAACGCAAGGGGCCCTAACATAACTCAACATCGATTCAATACATACTTAGGGCTGCTCTACAAGCATCCTGAGGTTCTGTGGGTTCTAATGACATCATTTTTACTAATGAATTAATAATTAACACCAACTCGCAAATTCTAATTTCATTTGTCACATACAAGCATAGAGCGAAATGCAGTGAAACGCTTCTTACGACCGTCCAACATGCACATGTAAAAGAAATGATGTAATGATCATAAATGACGTAAAAAAAATAGACAGTGTAGAACATATAAAGTAACCAGTGTAAAATATCCCTTGTACAATTTTGTACAGACAAGAGAAAATCTAGTATACCGAGTCTCCATGTGTCACCATGGTAACCGTTTAATTAAATGCTTTGGGCTTTTCTGTATATTCTATGTAGTTTTCCTTTATACTTCTTTTTGCCCTTCTTTAATTGAAACTACCGTCCCTGTGCATTTGGATCTTTAAGAGAACCACTGAGCGAAGGCTTTCCTAGTCACTGGGCTGGTGAGGGACAATAACATATGAAAATAAAATATAATATACAAGAAAATAAATGCAATTCCGTACTGAACTTGCGTAGCTTTTACAACTATCTGTATTATACGTAAGTATTTCCATTTGGCGAGACTTTAACTTTTTTCATTTCATTGTCAAATATGTACTAGTGGATAACAAAAAAGAACCAATCAGGGTTGAGCGTGTGCTCGGTTTTGAGCTTCTCGTAATATACCGGTGCACCGACATACAGTTCCCTTTTTAGAGGAATGAAATGATGGAATAAACTCCTGACAACTCGTTTCCCACAACACCCTTCTCCTTATTTGTGTCTGTATTGTTTTTCAGTAGTTAAAAAGACGGCTCATTAGAGTCATTAATATCCATTTATTAATATATCAGTGGGCCAAGAGTAACATTTAAATCTTTTAACATAAATGATAAAAAAGGGACGTTATAGTTATAATTAATGATAGTACGTTGGACATCATGATACAGCTGGTCAGTCTACAAAAAGGGTCATCGATGTGGTGTCTACGGGCCCCCAAGGGCCACATGAGTAGCTCTCAGGCCTGTTCTAAAAAATTGCACAACTCATCAGTGAAATGCATCTACAATATAAAAAGTAGTTGATAATTATTGTGAGAAAGCATCCGTGTCTTCACATAGATAAATGAGTATCATTAATAATAATAATAATAATAAAAATAATAATAATAAAAAACAACTAAAGGCAAATTTGATATTTTAGAGGAGTAGGTCAAACTGGTATCCCTTTGCATGACTCACTATCTATGAAGTAGCTCTCAGGATTCAAAAAGGTTGATGACCCCTGGTCTGTGTGTTAAGGGTGCAAGCAACACGCACTACGTCCGATCTATTCCGATCTGATTTGATCCGACCTTCACCACCACAAACACTGCATACACCTACAATCATGAATGATCCAGAGATAGCGCGAGTCAAATTGTGCTTTCTCCGGCTGTACAAGATTCCAGCCTTATAATAAAGTGCTAGAATGAAGTATAACACACTTAACCCTGAAGCAGCCGCATCAGCATTGGAAACACTTACGGAAATAAACGCTAGCCTGTACGGTATATTCCTGAGGCGTGAACGTGACATTTCGAGTGATAAGCGCACAGGGATGCAGCGCGGTGCTGAAACTCGACTCTTTAATGACGCCGGCGAGTGATGTCCACTTTGGCTGAGTGCTGTTTTGAAGAGAAAGTAGAGGATCTTTCTGCTCGAGGCTGTTGCACTTAAGCCTGTGTTTGGCTCAAGCAGATGGAGGGTTAGAGAAACAAATAAACATCCGAGCTCCCTCCTGAGACCGGGGTCAACTTCATATACACACACAACACACACAGGCTCGACGAGCTGTTTCCTTTTATACACTTGTGTATGTGTGTGTGTGTGTGTATATATATATATATATATATATATATATATATAGTAATATATATATATATATATATATATATATATATATATATATATATATATATACATAGTACAGATACATATACATACATATATATATGTACACACACATATATGGTATATATATATATAGATATATATATATACACACACATATAGATACATATATTGATATATATACATATATAGATAGAGATATAGATACAGATATATAAGGACACACATACAACATACATACATATATATATACACATACACATATAGTGTGTATATATATATATATATATATATATTATAGATATTATAGATT
>JACRUU010000015.1:21843886-21846386 GCA_030449085.1 Kryptopterus vitreolus
TGTAGGAGATTTTGTGTAAGAGGAAAAGTATAAATGTAATTCTATTCTACCTTTTTTTTTTTTTTTTTTTTTTTTTTTTTACAGGCTTTAGATTAAAAGAAGGAAAGACAAGTGGTTTTAAATCACAAGTGTGGGCTGGCGGTGAAGATTCATTCCCGTGTCGGAATCCCTAATGCGCGGAATGCTGCGGAGGCCACTTGCGGCTGTCACTACAAAGCCAGCGTCCATCACCCGGACCGGAACGGGTGTGAGCTGTAACAAATTTGACCCTGCGGCGTTTTCTGATCTGAAGCCCTTCGGCGGTCCCGCGGGGAGAGCGCGAGACGAGAGACCCTCCACCGTCGTTCACCTCACGAAGGTAAATCTCCCTGCAAACAGAGGCTGACGAGCGTGGAAGAAGAGCATGAAGTAACGGCGTGCTCCATCACAGCTCTGCAAACAGACCTCCACCCCTCCTCCATCCTGCTCCGTCTTACACAGTAATGCATGCTGAGCCACGCTGTTAAAAAAAGGACTGCTGTATGAAACCCTTTCTGAACACGAGGCCAAACAGACCAGCAGGAAAGGTTTTCAATGCGACCCGTGCCGTCGCAAGCGAAACAAACGCTTATATTCCCGTTTCTTAGAGATTAGCGTTTATGACGGCTCCAGATCCTGGACTAAACAAAGCACGCACCACGGCCAAACAGGACTAAATATAGACTCTCGTCCTCTTTTTTTTTTTTTTTTATTTTTCCCCCACTAGGAGGGTTTGCTCACCTTTCCTGCAGGATCACCTTGTTTTCCTTCTTCCACAGGTCTTTGAAATCGGTAGAGAACTCGTGCCACACAGAGAAAAACGTGTTGGGCGAAACCTCTTTTTCGCCACTCTTGGCCTTTACAGAGAAGAACACGGTCAACTCCAGAAACCTGATTGGGGGGGGAAAAAGACATGGAGGTGTAATAATGATCTGTAATAGCAATGTGATTCCAACTGCAGGCTTCCAGAATTATTTAAACATGTTAATATCAAATTAAGACCAGATATTTAACATTTTCTATATTTCTCATATTAATGTTTATGTCCAAGAATTGACAAATTTCAATTATACTATAAATACTTTATAACAAATATCTCTATCTATCCATCCATGTATGTATGTATGTATGTATAAATGGTATGGATATGTAGGTATGTACCGGTATATATGACACACAGGGACACCTATGATACACACACACACACACATATCTACACACACACGACACACACACACACACATATACACATATATATTATCAGTACAGATCAGATCTAGCGACATATAGAGACACACACACACACACACATCTATCTATAGCACAGACAGGGGACTAGAGAGGGATAGATAGAGAGAGAGAGATATATAGAGAGAGAGACGAGATACACATGAGGAGTACATATATATATGATAGATATAGATAGAGAGATATGATAGAGATATATATATATATATATATATAGATTACACATATATATATAGCATATATATATATTATATATATATATATATATATATATTACTATATATAAAATATATATATCATTTATATATATATATATATGATATATATTACATTTATATAATCATTTGCAGCATTTGGCAGACGCTCTTATCCAGAGCGACTTACAATTGAGCAATTCAGGGTTAAGGGCCTTGCTCAAGGACCCACTATTGACAGCTTAGTGGTGGTGGGGTTTGAACCCATGATCTTTCGGTCTAGAGTCCAACACCTTAACCACTGGGCTATCCCCTCCCATACACACACACACACACACACACACACACACTACATACTCACATGCACAAACACACGCAATGTACATACATACACACACACACACACACACACACACACACACACACACACACACACACACACACATATATATATATACACATATACATACATACATACATACATACATACTCACACGCACAAACACGCACAATTTATTTATTTATTTAGGCTATATTTTCATTTTCTAAGCGTGAACAAATTCACGTTCGTTTTACTCTTTCACAGACAGCATGCGAAGCCAAGGAGGCTTAACTTATGATCGACGGGAATGTTAAATAGGACGACAATTAGACTCGGAACAAAACAAGTCATCACAATGTGCACTCGATTAACATCGAATCAAAAGCAGCAGTCATTCCGGAATGAGGAATGTGAATGAACCAGGCTTATAATATACACTGTAAAAGATAAGGCGGTTTACTTTTGATCTCTACGTGCTTCTATATTGCCTTATTAACAGTGATATGTTGTTGCATAATACACTTTTTGGACACAAACAAACAAACAAATAAATAAATAAATAAGACTTTCTTTTCCCACCACCCTGAACCCAGACACTGCTCTGCTCACCATACACGCCACTGTTCAAGTCTTAAATACGGAATAAACTCCGAGCCGCATTTCAGCACCATGGAAGCGAGGTCAAGTTCCCCATGTTCCCCAACCACCCCCCCTGGGA
>JACRUU010000015.1:21853886-21856386 GCA_030449085.1 Kryptopterus vitreolus
TCAGAAGGGAATTAAGACTTTGAACAAGCCCATATTTCTTTGTAAAAGTGCACAAAAGCCTTTTTTTGTATTTTTTTTTTCAGGCCAGTCTCAATTATCTCTATACCAGATGAAGTGTTTTTCCTTCATTGCCAAACACATGGATATACTAACTGTCCTGCTGCTGTCACGCAATATATTACACGTCTTGCCTTACTTGAACCGTGTGTGTTCATTTCTCTATTAAGGGAAAAAAGACGCTATTTCTAGAAAAGTCGACGGTCCCACAGCTGACTATTTTTGCTTCTAAAAGGGAGAAAAAAAAATGAAGTGTTAAACATAATATGGAAAATTCAAGGAACGATCCCAATGAACTGGGGAAAAAAAAAAAAAAAATCCTTCCGGAAGCTTGAAATGGAAAGATCTCAGAGGTGAACGTGAACGCCGCCTCGACTTCCCCAGCCACGGCGTCTTTGATCATCGGGCAAAACATGGCACAATTACACCAATTATGATCAGATAAGCTCGAGTGAACCTCAGTCAATTTCCTGAGCCGTAACCTCTCACGGGACTAGAGATCCCATTGTGTTCAGCGTGTGACGGACGGAGGAAGTACAACAAAAATCCATGTCCAGGGTGTCAAACACAAGGACACGCTTGGGCTGGGACGGCGCGCCGAGTCGTGAACAGACGGCGAACTTGGAATCAAATCAAAAACGCCAATTTTACTTATAGGACTCCAATACAGTCGGAAATAGTAAAAGTAGTAATACTATTAATAGTAAAGGGGAAGGTCAGCAATCAGTACAAAGGGTTCGGGTTTGGGAGCCACAGTGCACTGGAGTGTGTGAGGGTGTCAAGGGTTTTTCCAGCAAGCAGCTATTTTTCATTTTTTTTTTAGTAATAATTATTCCTTTCTTCCTGTCTGACATCCTTTTCATCCACAGTTAAAATGTTTCATGTGACGGGGCGATCCCTGATCATAACACAAATCTCTGAAGGGATGAATCTTGAAAAAACCCTGTGTACAAAACCCATATACATATATACACACAATAAATATATATATATCTATATATTATATTATGTGTAAAAAATGTATGTAGTATGTATATTATAATAAAAAAAATATATATATATAGCGACACAGCAAGAAATATATATATGATAGGTATAATAGACATATAAGGAGAGGATCTAGAGAGAGAGAACACATATATATATATATATATATAGAGACAGACAGACAGATATACATACATACAGGAGAGACACAGACAGACAGCAGGAGATACAGAGACAAGATATAGATACATATACATATATATATATATATATATATATATATATATATATATATATATATATATATATATACATATATATATATATATATATATATATATATATATATATATCATATACATCACAAGCCACATACAACACACACAACACATACAACACCACACATATATATATATATATATATATATATTAGATTATTATTGTTATAGTAGTAGTAGTAGTAGTAGCAGTAGCAGTAGCACAAGTATCATCAATTCTCTTTGCCTAAAGTCACACACTAATCCTTTCCTCATTCATCAGTCTTTCCAGGTTTCACTACTTCTCACAGTCTTCCCATCTCCTATTCATCCCGAGGCATTCCTACACAATCTCGGACCAGTTAACCCACAGTTTACCTCCTAACCCTTTTAAAAGTTTGGTCACGCTGCTAATGCATATTCCAGCAGTTCTGTGCAAACCCTCACGAGATGAACCCCGGTGAGCTGCGGAGAAACCCAGCCCAAGGCGGGAGATGGTGAGTTTAAAGAGCACCTAAGGACGTTTTCATGGATCTCACAGAGCTGATGTTCACGAAGCAAGGAAAGCGCTAGAAGTTGGGGAGATTATTTGGTAGCGCTTTTCTGCGATAAATTACCGACGCGACTCGCAGGTAAATGGACATAATTCAATCCAGTAACGGTGGCCTCTGGATATTTACCTAACTCCTTCCTGCCCCTCTCGGTCGTGTGAACGTTCGTCCGAGTCGTCAGCCTGAAAACGGCTTCCAAATTTGCACGTCCAATTACCGAGCGCACCTCCTGAAATAACCCGGCCCGTGATTGGCCGCCGTTTGACCAGCGGGACCTTTGCTTTGTAGCCCTGTCTGAGTCTGACCTGTCTGATTGATAGGAGGGGGGGTGTCGGGGATACGCCGGGAAGAAATTTAGGAATTCGAAGGGGGGGGAACGAGCGGCGCACCAAAAACATGGCGAGGGACAAAAAGGAAGAGGATTGGGCCTGTTAACCATTTCCAACGTGTTAACAACTTCCAGCCCCATAAACGGCCGACCTTGGGAAATAACCTCGTGCATAAAAACCCACGTTCAAAAGACCTACACCAGCATGGACGCTGGGCCCGATATTTACGCTCGGAACTCGGAGCAACTTGACCCGTGATTCATGGCTTAAGCACTTCACTGATGATAATGTTCACGCTGGACTTTTATTTATTTATTTT
>JACRUU010000015.1:21858886-21868886 GCA_030449085.1 Kryptopterus vitreolus
CTCTGTCTCTGTTTCGCTCCCTCTCTGTCTCACTCAATCGCTGTCTGTCTCGCTGCCTCTGTCTCGCTCCCTCGCTGCCTCCGTCTCGCTGGCTCAGATCAGGAGCTACGAAAAGCCTAAATGCAACCAGCAGCAGAGGATCGGCGAAACGCAAACGCCGTTACGAGGAGAGCGGACGCGGCTTTAGATCCGTCTACGAGTTCGAGATGGAAGGAATGTTTTTTGACCGTCTGATGTCCCCGATGCGGCGCGTTGAAGGTGCTGTGAAGGTGACGTGGGGTGAATAAATGTAGTGGTGCTGAACACGTACTTCCTTCCAGCAGACATCGCACCGCTTGTATTCATTGGTGAAAACGTCGGCGTGTGCAGTAACGTTAAAAATTGACGATGCAGAAATACATTGCATCATCAGCTTATCCGGTTATTAAATAAATAAATAAATAAATAAATATCGGCGTCGGCGTATTCGGAGGCGATGCGTTACCTCGCAGGTCCTTGCGCAGCTTCAGCAGATCTTTAGTGAAATCCTCAAACTTCATCTGAGACGCGTGGAATAGGTCGTGCGGCTCGGGCAGAGGAAACACACACGTCTCACGGCCGGCGTCCTAACACACACACACACACACACACACACACACTGTTTTACTCATGAGCACTCAAGTGATGGAAGAAAGTGCGCAAGAAAAAAAATACATGCACAGTCATGAAGATAGACTTCACACACACACACACACACACACACACACACACACACACACACACACACAACACACACACACACACACTCTTTGAAGTGGTGCTGCTGGTGGTGTACACGCAGAAGATAACAGTATTGTGGGGAGAGCAGGAAATGTTGTGCGGCCAAGAACATGACCGCAAGTGATAACCGACACACACACACACACACACACACACACAGATTCCTCAATATTATATCAACACCTCAACATTAATTGCGGGATGTAGCGCTACACATATTCTTACCCGCCCCGTTTTCAGTACAGGTTCACTCATGTACACAAGTTGTTTACTGTTTGTATTCCGAGTGCAGCGCGACTATTCACGCTGTACCGTAAACTATTTACCAACACGGGTTTTGCTCTGAACGTGGAAACGCGGAGACTCCAGCTGCTCATTGCCAAGTCTAGCTATAACAATACTTTGGTGTTTTACATACAGTTTCTCTTAAAAGGAGAATTTCAGCACACCGAGTGAGTGAATCCATCAATAAAGGATGGATTATTTAAATAAATAAATAAACTGAATGTGTGTTTTATAAAATGTTATATCTGGCAGAAATTGTTAAAAAGAATTTAAACGATTATGCAATTTACTCAACAATTATTATTATTTTTTATTATTTAGTACGATTCATTTTATTTGTCACTTAAACATTTTCTTTTATCCAATCATGTATTTTATTTAAAATTGGTTTAAACTTTCCTCTATGGCGGAAAAAAAGCTGTAATATTAATTTACACACGACACCATCGCATGATGTTGCTCACGATGCTAATTGCTGCTCACGATGCTAATTACTCCTGACGATGCTAATTACTGCTCTTCGAACAATACTTTCTGTTGACCATGAATGATGTCGATACCTCATCAAAGTTTCGCAGGTGGTAGGCAACGATGTACGCCAGCAGACTTCGGGTGTTGTCCTGAGGAAGAATAAACACAGAAATAAGTCCCTTTCATCAAGGTATATCTAGAAAAAAAAAAGTGAGGGAATGAGAGAGACAGCGACAGAGAGAGAGAGAGAGAGAGAGAGAGAGCGAGCGAGACAGCCAGCGAGAGAGTTTGCAGGAGACAGCGAGACAGAGACAGCAAAACAGAGAAATGAGACAGCGAGGGAGCGAGGCAGAGACAGCGAGGGAGCGAGGCAGAGACAGCGAGGGCGCGAGACAGAGACAGCGAGGGAGCGAGACAGAGACAGCGAGGGAGCGAGACAGAGACAGCGAGGGAGCGAGGCAGAGACAACGAGCCAGAGACAGCAACACAGACAGCGATTGAGCGAAACAGTGTGAGCAAGAGAGACAGTGAGACAGACAGCAAGGGAGCGAGACAGACCGCGATTGAGCGAAACAGAGACAGCGATTGAGCGAGAGAGACATTGAGACAGAGACAGCGGAAGGAGCGAGACAGCGTGAACGAGAGAGACAGTGAGACAGAGACAGCGGAGGGAGCGAGACAGAAACGCTGCTCACGCTGCTTTTGACGTCTTTGAGCTTGGGAAGGATGTCTAACGCAAAGCCGTCTGCTTGTCCTCTGGTCCGGTTGCCTCCGTTCATAAAGTTCCCGAAGGCCAGGATCAGCCCCAGAACCCGCATCACGCCGGGGCCGCTCTGCAGAGTCTGCGGTAAAAACACAAGTGGGAGAGACAGCTGCTGATAAGGCGGCCCGGGATCAGAGGCCGGGTTCCGTGCGAGTGCGAGTGCAGCTCACTGACCTTACACACTCTCTGCAGGATGTCCAGTTTACGCAGGATGGAGGAAATGCATTCGGAAAACGTCGACTGGAACAGAATGCTAAAGACCCGTCCTGAGAACTCGGGAATTTGGGAGAGCTGGAACAAGAACCTGCAGAGGAAGGAAGACACCAGTGTGTTCAGTGTGAGGGGGACGATCACACAATATCACAGAGCAAGAGGAACACATGTCTTACTGCTCCGGTTTGTCCAGGGGTTTGGATCCTTCCTTTTCCTTGGTTGATTTGATGTGCTTCTCGATCTTCTCCACCTCGTCTGTCTGCGCTCTCTGAAACACAGTGTGCACAACACAATACCATCTGTAACACCAATGATATAATGATCTGTGGGTTTGATGCCTTCGATCACACACACACACACACACAGATTAACACTATGGTACCGAGCCACGACATGCCCATCAGGACACACTAGCTACTTAACACCGCCATGCATGAGGTGGGGTGGATAGAATAGAACTACTCCACTAAGTCACCCATGTGCTGTGATCCGGCCAATAAGAGCGCAGGATATGGGGGAGTGCTCAATGCCAGCACCATCAATGGCATGTGGTCTAAAGTATCCATGATATTTTGGACAGAAGGGAGGTGGGAGCTCAATGTTTAAGGCACTGGCTTCTGGACCAGGAGGTCACAGGTTCAAATCCCACCACCACCACCAAGCTATACTAGTGTACTCATGAGACAGGCCCTTAACCCTCAATTGCTAAGCTGAAAGTCGGTCTGGATAAGGGCGTCTCCGAACGTGACCTTGACTCACTGGGTGGAATCTTAAAACTGGTCTGTAGGGCAACGATATTACTTTGATACATTTTCAAGGGATCCATAAATATTACTCCATTATGGGATGGACAAACTGAGCAGTTGGAAACATGGGCAGGACCTTAAATAGAGCATTCTGTAGAATGTTCACTATTGGATCTTGCATGACAAATAAATAAATAAATAAATAAATAAATAATTAATTAAAAAATCCGCCAGAAGGCAAAGGCAACTTGTGTTAAATGGTGTTCATTATGTTTCTGCTTTAGGCCCCTGTGCCGTCCAATAAAAGGCCGACTTATGCCAGCATTTGTGGAAATACTGTAATAAACCTAATAAAAGATCTGCTAGTAAAAAGAGACATGGTGGGTTACTTCACATGCAATCATATCAACACTTCTCTCTTAAAAAACAAACAAACAAACAAAAAAAACACATGGATTCAGGTAATAAAGGCGACCGGGTGGCCGGCGTGCCACGCGGCGATTAACATCCCGTGACTCTAAACGAGTAACGAGTGTAACGACCGCCATTGTGCCCTCGATTTGCTCAAACATTAGAAAATGCAGCATTCTGTTGACTTTGTAGGTCTGCAGGGAGGTGGGGGGGGGCATGGGGGGCTGCACGGGGCTGCAGGAAAACCCCAAAACCCTATAAAGCTGAAAGAAAACCACATGGTCTCGAGCATTTCCTCGTCTGTGCGTCCTATAACATGACAGAAAAATGTGGTCGAGGCCCAGAATTATGGAAAATGTGGGGTTAAGAAACAAAGTCAGAAGAGCCTGAGACGGAGCTGCAGATGAGAGGGGATATATAGGCATTGCTGTGGTCCACATGCTGACAAAGGATCGTTTTCTAAAACAAACTGTGGACAGACGAGAAGGCAGCAAAGTTTCCAGCTATTTATCTATCGCTTCATTCATCCTTTCTTCTGTCGCTTATTTGAGAAAGATCACCGACCCGTCAGGAAGCAGCAGGACCACCAGACATGTATGATTATCTTCAACGTAGACAATCGGACTCGACTTACGCAAGACTCTTATCCTGCATTATGTGTGTGTGAGCGTACATACATACATACACACACACATATACACACAGTATATACACATACATACATACTATATATAGATATATATATATATATATAGAATATATATATATAGAGAGACCACACACACACACACACACACACACACACACACACACACAACCCGCATATATATTATATATATATATATATATATTATATTATATATATATAGTGTTAGATTGCTCCAAATTTCATATCCATTCTCAGTGTTTTCAACCGTTCCGAAATTCCCCAAACCAAGTTCCCATGGGAAGTCTCCAGCAATTTTCCACCCTCTTGCGACCCCACACCCAGCTGAGGATGGGTTCCCTTTGGGAGTCTGGTTCCTTTAAAGGTTTCTTCCTCATACCATCTCTGAGACAAACATACAGGCACTAAACGTACACATTCCAAATGTATCCTGCCTGCCGGATCATTTGCTCTTTAATAGAAGAGCCCTAAATATCGGAATGAAACACGAGTCGGCACAACATCCGCAGTGACGGACCCCGAGGAAAAGATGGAAACGTGTCCGTGCCCTTCCTCGGCCTTGGAACGGCCCGATCGACCACGTGAACCGAGGACGCTCAGGCGCACTGGGATGGAAGAGGTACTCCAGACTCCCCGGGAGAAAGTCTCGGTAAACATCCCACTTTGACATCAAACACTTCCCCGGCAGCAACAGACCGGAGCCACACAGTGACGGAGATGCAAACATGTTGGTTTGCAAGGTTATGGAGGTGCTCCTTGTCTGTATGTGTGTGTGTGTGTGTGTGTGTGTGTGTGTGAGAGAGCACATACATGTTCGAGGGAGAAAGATGTGTGAATGTAAACTCTGGAAAAACACTCTGCAGCATTAAGCTCTATCGCTGCATCAATCAAGCCAGGCGCATACTTCCACGGCACTTCAAACGGCCGCATCAAACGCCCTGATTAGCATTCAAGCTCACTCCGCCATCTGTCCGCACAGGCACGTTCTGCTCTCCCTGCAATGCCTCCGACGCTCAAACTACTGCTAATGGGAAGCAGCCTTGCTCACACTCGCCTCACTTATTCATTTATTTGTGAGAGCGGAAATATCGGAATATCGGAAAGACAATACGCAGATCGTAATCGCGCATATATCGCATACTCGGACATGTTGTGTGAGCTTGCATACAAATAATATTATTAGTTGCATTATGGCTAATTGGGTCCCCCCCCCCTCAATGTATAATTTGCTTTTACCCCCCGTGAAAAGGCCTGGGGTTCTTTAACGGTCCATATTAATGATTATTATTAGGGCTGCACGACATTGGGAAAATATGCGATATTGTTGCTGAATATTGCGATAACGTGTTTTTTGCGATGCAGCATTTTATTAGAGAGATTTTTTATCTTATTATACCATCACATGCGATTATCGCACTAACCATATTTTGGATATATCGTGCAGCCCTAATTATAATAGCACATTTTATTTATTGCCGCCTTTTAGAAACACTCAAGCAAAGCAAGAAAAACATTATGACAAATTATTCTGTTCATTCACAATATTCTTGAAGAGGCCATTGAAGGCATCGTTGTGATTATGTCACATGCTTCACTCCCGGCTACGATTAGCTAACGTGATCTAACACACTCCTGGTCAAACGAGGCCCATTTTCTCTGCTCGCTATGAGAAGCCTGTCGAAGCTGCGGTATCGCGCCGGTGTCGGCTTCCCTGAGCGCAGAGACCCTGAGACTTTTTTTTTTTTTTTTTACAAGGCAAACTCCCAGAAACGCACGCATTCCGGCGCTTTTGCGGCTTTCGCTTGTTTTGATATTAATGCATTTCTTGTTTGAAGTTTCGCAGACGTTTTCCTCGGGGTCTAGAGCCTCCAGAAAAACATGTTCCAAACATCCTGATTTCTCAATAACGAGGCCTTTTTTTTTCCTTTGTTCTTTTTCAAGACTCACACCGGAGCTCTTGGCGCCGACTTCGAGCGGCGTAATTACTGACACAATGACGACTCAAATATAAATTACACCGAATGACGAGTGGAATCAAAGAATACACATACATACATACATACATACATACACACACATATATAATATATATATATATATATATATATATATATATATATAATATATATATAATATATATATATATATATATTTGGTGATATATAGGGTGTGTGGTGTGGTGTGTGGTGTATGTATGTATATAAATATATATATATTATATATATATATATAATATTTATAACCGTACATACACACACACACACACACACACACCCACACACACACACACACACATATATAGATATATATATATATATATATATATAGATATATATATATATATATATATATATATATATATATATATATATATAATAGACACATACATACACACACACACATATATACACACACACACACACACACACACACACCACATATATATATCTATATCCGGGCAATTATTATTATTATTATTATTATTATTATTATTATGAGACTAAAACCAGGACATGTACAATATATTTAACATCTTAATGTATATTTAGGCTTGGCAATTCATATCCTGGTTTAGTTCTAATAATAATAATAATAATAATAATAATAATATAATAATAATTAATACATCTTTATTTTATATAGCGACTTTAAAAGAACATCTCAAATCAAAGAATAATAGAATAAAGATGAAAAAATAAATAATACAAACTAAGAAGAAACAGTAAAAATGACAAGAATAATAGTCTCGGCCTGCAATACCACATTCTAACACTAGGTTCTCAAATTGGGGGCAGATCTGCCTGTAGAAACATCCCTACACTTACAGAATAAAGTAATGCTCAAACGTTGGTTCAATTGGTTCCAATTTAATGACGTTTATCCAATTATGTACGTAAATGTTTATGATCAGAATGTTAAATCGTTAGAGACACAGATACTCGGAAGAGAGATGAATATATATAAACAGTAAAGAAGGGAAGGCTTACGTTCTCATATAGAGCTTGTAATGTCTCGAGGTCCACCACGGTGTTGTCCAGGTTCAGAATGGCTGCGGTGGAGAGAAACAGGGAAGGGAGAATAAATAAATAAATAAAGTTAGTACAGGGTAATCTGGTGTGAGTCATATAATGTTTGGAAAACAGTATAAAAAAAAAAAAAAAATTGAGCTCAACTGTAATATTCACATCTGTCTCTCCATAATATCCATCCATATATCTCTATCCATCAGCCCATCAATCCAATAATACATTAATCTGTCTATCTATCTATCCAGTCATCAGCCCATCAATCCAATAATACATTAATCTGTCTATCTATCTATCCAGCCATCAGCCCATCAATCCAACAATACATTAATCCATCTAACAATCTGCCCATCAATTCCTCCATCCATCAAAAAATACATTAATCCGTCTATCCATCCATCAGCCCATCAATCCAACAATACATTAATCCATCTGTCCATCTATCGATCTGCCCATCAACCCCTACATCCATCAAAAAATACATTAATCCATCTATCCATCCATCCATCAGCCCTTCAATCCAATAATACATTCATCTGTCTATCTATCCATCCAGCCATCAGCCCATCAATCCAACAATACATTAATCCATCTATCCATCTACCGATCTGCTCATCAACCCCTCCCTCCATCAAAAAATACATTAATCCGTCTACCCATCCATCAGCCCTTCAATCCAATAATACATTAATCCATCTATCTATCCATCCATCCGTTAATCAATCCATCAAAAAAATGCATTACATCAATCTGTCCGTCCAGCAAACAATGCATTAATTCGTCTGTCTATCCATCCATCCATGCATCCATCCATCAGCCCAACCTGTCCATCGATCATACAATACATTAATCCATCTGTCTATCCATCCATCATCCCCTCAATCCATCCATCAAACAATACATTAATCAGCCTATCTATCTATCAATCTATCTATCTATCTATCTATCTATCTATCAATCTATCTATCTATCTATCTATCTATCTATGTATCCATCTATCCATCCATCAGCCCATCAATCCGTCCAACGATCAAACACTACATTAATCCTTTATCTATCCATCCATTAGCCGCTCAATCCATAAAACAATACATTAATCCATCTATCTATCCATCATCCCAATTCGTCCATCCATCCGACGATACATTAATCCATCTATCTATCCATACATCATCCCAATCTGTCCATCCATCAAACAATAAAAAAACAAAGGAATTAGATTTTTCCATTTTCTGATCTTAAACATATTTACACACAGCTCAACAATTAACTGTTTTTTAAAACAAACAAACAAACAAAAAACAACTTCCAAGTGCTGTATGAGAATTTCACTGAGCATTAGAGAGCGCTACAAGTTTGAAAATTAGGACCTGTTTAAATTTTTATTTTATTTTTTCACGGCTCAGCAGAAACCCGGGCAGAGGTGCGGAGGGAATAATAAAAGCAAACTGGAACTCATTAACGCGAAGTGCTAATTGAAAAAGGAAATTGAAATGCAAATCAATTAAACAGATAATAGAGAAACAGAACCGGATGGAAAGGATAAGTGAGACGGACCACTTAATTCAGAATTAAAAGGACCAATAAATGTAGGACAAATAAAAGGACTTATAAATGTACTACATTTCCTTAATTCAGACAGCAGCAGCGACCAAGGTAGCATCCTATGGCTGCCTACAGACAGACAGACAGACAGACAGACAGGGACACACACATTTTGGGGGTCAAACCTCAGAGTGCTCAAAGCCATGCTTAAGGGCAGATTTGAGCATATTTCTTTCCTATTCCCACGGGGGTTGAGTGCCACCCACTGCAGCGGGGGCGCGGACCCCTCACCTCCCCGCTGCTCTCTGTTAAGCAGCTTAATAAGCACTGATGAGCCGGGCGTAA
Organism: Kryptopterus vitreolus; assembly: GCA_030449085.1. Classification (NCBI taxonomy): domain Eukaryota; kingdom Metazoa; phylum Chordata; class Actinopteri; order Siluriformes; family Siluridae; genus Kryptopterus; species Kryptopterus vitreolus. The sequence continues at coordinate 21,868,118 of JACRUU010000015.1, forward strand.
TTAACTAAATTTGCCTGCGACATTACCTCTATCGCCCCTCCCTTCCCTGTTTGGGGTGTCAGGAGCATCTACTTATTGCACCTTAAGCGACTTAAGACTTAATAGGGTGTCTGTGTGTGTGTGTGTGTGTGTGTGTGTGTATACTCACTGGAGACCCTCCAGACACTATGCGGTTTACCACAATGGATTTGCAACCTCTCAAAGTCTTAAATCAAACCTTTTTTGGGGGGGAGGGGGGAAAAAAGCCAGCACACAATAGCAAATCTTAGGATTGTACACAAGTCCGTATAATTATAGATGTGTATAATTATGATCTATTTAGTTTTACCTCCATTACATACAAAGATCACGTCGGGGGGGGGGGGTTTTGGGTGGGCGAGAATTGAAGGATTTAGGGGAATGGGAATGGAGGGGGTGGGAGTACGAGCCAGCAAAAGTGAGGAAATGAGTCTGTATGTGCGTTCGGTGTGTGTGTTCGGTGTGTGTGTGTGTGTGAGCGAGGGACTGTCAGGTTACAGAAAGCGAGCGCTGAAGCTGCCGCCTTTGTGTCTCTGCGTTCGGATTCTGGCGCCCAAAACTGTAATCCTTTAAAAGTAAATGTTTGAACACAAACAGGGCTGGAGTTGTGGATTGTTTAATCTGAGATATAGTGTTACATTTGAGCTCGAGGTTTCTCACACACACACACACACACACACACACACACACACACACACACACACAATAGTTGAGAAAAGCACGGTATCGGCAAACATTCACACTGGAGACA